>JARHVA010000383.1:3217500-3385000 GCA_037957365.1 Torreya grandis
GTTCACAAGTTTGATGGTAAAGATCCATTCACGTGGATCACTCAAATTGAAAATATATTTGATTTTCACCAAAATCCTAGCTCTCAAAAGGTGGTTGTGGCATATTATCTTGAACATAAGCTATTCATTTGGTATCATTGGTTGTGTACTCAAAACAATAAGATTGGTGCTCTTGTTACACGGTCATTATTCTCTGATGAATTGATGTCTCATTATTAGATTAATATTTCTAAAAACTAATTTAACCAATTAGCCAAACTATGACAAATAAGAATAGTGAAGGATTATATTCATTAATTAAAAAATCTATCCTTTCATGTGGAGGACATGACTGAGGTAAATCTGATTTAACTTTTTATGGGTGGACTAAAAGATAGTATTCAATTGGAAGTTCGTATATTTAAGCCCAAAACTATATCTGAAGCTATACCAAAGGCATGCTTAATATAACAAAAAGAGATGAACAAAAGTTATCCTTTCACTACTAACTATAAACACACTTTCCCAAATCCATCACTACCTCAACCTACTAGATTAACACCACAAAAAATTGTGGATAAACATGCTAAAGGGTTGTGTATTGGTTGTGATACCAAATGGAGCGAAGGTTATCAATGTGCTAAGAAAATTTTATTTTACATTTAATGGGATAATGAGGATGAAGAAGATGAGGAGGCATCTGGTGAGGGTTTTGAAGGACCCAAGAATGAAAATGTAGATTCTCAACCTATTATTTCTTGTCATTCCCTTGTAGGTATTTCTAGTCCTCAGACTCTTAAGGTGGTAGGTTTCATTAAGAAATAAAAGGTCATAATGTTGATTGACTTAGGTAGTACACACAATTTCATCTACCCAAACCCATAATTTCAAGTCATGATTATAGATGGTGGTACGATTAATTTTTCTAGGAAATGTCATCGTATTAAGATATCAATGGGAGACTATTTTCTAGATTCTCCTATGTTTGTTATTCCTATGGGTAGGACTGACATTATTTTAGAAGTTTAATGGCTCACCACATTGGATACTATTGAGATTAATTTATAAGAACTATTCATTCACTTTCATTATGAAGGTAATCCAATAGAACTATGGGGATTGAGATATAAATCTCCACATGTGGTTAGCTCACATTAGATGACCAAGATGCTAAATAAAGGTGTTAAAGGACTTGTGGCATGTTTATTTTCCATTGATGTTTAATAAACTAATTAATATACCCATCTTGATTTACAATAAATATTATATGAACATTCAATTATTTTGACCCCATGCCAAAAGGTATTCCTCCTAGTTGTACCCATGATCATGCCATCAGACTCATTCCTAGAAGTATGCCACCCAACATAGAACCATACATATATCCTTATTCTCAAAAGAGTGAAATTTAAAAAATGGTATAAGAGTTGTTGGAGGTAGGAAACATTCATCATAGCCAAAGTGAATATTCTTCTCTAGTAGTCATGTTGCAAAAGAAGGATGAAACTTGGAGGATGTGCCTATATTATAGAGAGCTCAACAAGTTCACTATCAAAGATAAGTTTCCTATTCCTGTAATTGATGATTTTTTAGATGAATTAGATGGTGCTATTAATTTTCCCAAATTAGATATTCACTTTAGGTATCATCAAATCTAGATCCATGAAAAGGATATTCCTAAAATAGGTTTTTGTACTCATGAAGGCCATTCTAAATTTTTGGTAATGTATTTTGGTCTCACCAATGCACCATCCACCTTTAAAATTTTGATGAATATGGTTTTTAGGTCATTTTTGAGAAATATTTTACTTGTGTTTTTTGAAGACATCCTTATTTATAGTAAAAATTAGGAAGACCACTTGAAGCATGTGAAATTGGCACTCTTAGTTCTTGAGTAACATCAGTTGTATGATAAACCATCTAAATGTGATTTTGGAGTTCAAGAAGTGGAATATTTTTGTCATATTATTTCACATAATTGAGTAAAAGTTGATACTAAAAAAATCCAAGCCATCATGGAGTGGTAGATTCCCAAAACACTTAAGAAACTAAGGTTTTTTCTAGGGCTAATTGGTTACTATCATAGGTTTTTCAAACACTATGGTACTATTGTAGCACCACTCACTTCATTGTTGAAGAAAGACTCCTTTCAATGGACTAATATAATAACTAGGGCATTAGATCAACTAAAAATAGATCTATGCACCACCCCAGTATTGGCCACTCCATATTTTTCTAAAAACATTGTGGTTGAATGTGATGCATTTGGGTATGGTATGGCTGTTATAATCATGCAAGAGGGTAGGACCATTGCATTTGAAAGTTGACAATTGAAGGGTAAAAAAATATTAATACCCATCTATGAGAAAGAGATGATGAATAATCTACATGTAGTCAAATAATGTAGACCTTATCTACTTGGTCATCACTTTCATTTTTTTTACTAACATGAATAATTATATTCCTTAGTTTTGAGTAATAATAAAAATGGAGACCTTATCGACTCTAAAATAAGGGATATAATTTGTCTTATTAGTTTTTATTTTTTTGATAAGTTACTAATGTCTTATTTATTCACCATGCTTTTATTTTAGGTGATGAGTGTTGGGTGACTATGGTGGATATGTCTATTCATATTTTAACGTGTGACATTCTATAGGATGTAATTGAAGGAGGACTAGTTGAGCATATTACATATTATACAAGTGAGTATGCCCCATTTTTTGATTAGTTTTCCATTATAGTTGTGGCTTATACTATAGTCACAAGAGAGAGATGACCTCAAGGATTCTTAGGCTATAGAAGAAATTTCTCCACCAGCTAGCACTACCAAAGACTTTTTTAGAGATATTTTAAACTGTTGTATAAACTTGAAACATGAGTTTGTTTAGGTATTGTCTAGATTAATAGTTTTGGATGATTGTGAGAGATGTCATAGGTCTTGATCCTAGAGTCCTATGGGTGACATAATTGCATCTAGTTTTATGGATAATGACATGTGTGAGTTGGATGAATAGGTAGATATTCCACCATTATTGATTGACTTTGTTATCTCATAATAATATATGGTATACATGATATTATATTTTTATGTACATTGTTTGGAATATCATGTGATGTTGTGTCTTATATTAATTATAATTTGGATGGTGTATTTGTAATACGTTATGTTTTTAATAGTATTTGGATAAAATGATTTAATGTTTTCAATTAGGCTTCACTGGACTAGATCAGTGGAAAAATAATGAAACCCATTGGGATGCAATATAGTCATACGTAATTGGTCAATGATCCACAGGTAGAATGATTTGAAATAATTTATCTTATTTATTTTTTATACAACATGGCTTTCTATCAATATTTTCTTTTGAACAACCTATTCATCCTTTAGTACCCATACTTTATTTAGAGATGGTGGATTTGTATTTTGAATTTAATTAGCTTTATAACTATGATATTTAACTAACCCATCCTAAAAGGTGTAAGACATGGTGTTATAAATAGTTTAAAAATATACCCCCATCTACTACAATAATGATTATTCTAGTATATTTTTTTTTTGCATATAATATCCTCATAGACATGTACTATTGTATCTAATATCTTGGGATCTAAAGTGATTGTAATAGTAATGTTCCCTATGGCACCTACAAATGCATGTTACCAATATCATTCATCACATCCAAATCTATTTATAAAAATAAATGTAAATGTATTACATTTTTATTTATGATTGACAATGATGTCTTCTCTAGGTTCATCTCTCATGAAGGCTCAAACAACCATTGGTTCCTTAGGAGGAACATCTTGGATAATATTAATATTATAATAATTTGAACTAGAATAATTATCCTTAGGATATTGATGGTCCATGCACTCTTATACAAGGATACCCTAGGAAATCTTAGTCTTTATCAAAGAATGAATATGGGAAGATGGAGAAGGGTATCTTGATGATGTATCATTTACTCATCCAAGTATGATAACCACTTCATGCACAAGGTGTTCAATATTGTTTTAGAATGTGTAACAATGATTATTGTTATCACATAGGATTGTACCTACCTTAATTTTATAGCTTATTGTTCAAGTGCCTAATGAAACAATGGAAAAACCTCCGAATCTATGGGACCTTGGTAATTTGAGGTTAATTGTTAGAGATGACCGGCTTCCTTTCACTAAAATCTGATGTAAACTGATAAAAATATCAGCCTTTTAGGAATTTTTCTCTTTAGTGCTCTTGTATTCTAAACTAGGGCTTCGATGGGAAAAGGGTTTTCAAGAAGTTGAAATTACTGAAAAAATAAAAGTATGTGATTCTACCAAATTTGTATAGTTGATATAGAGGATTTCTTGGAAAGCACAATAGGGAAGAAAATAGTTGAGTTTATTTTAATCATAGACTTATGCAAATTTGGAAATCAGAGGTAATATTTTAGCTATTCTTCAAAAAAAGGAAAAAGATCTTTATTTCAAACAATACTATCAAGAGGGTAAAATAACATAGATGATTTCTCTTGAGACTAAAATAATAGATAAAAACATCCACAAAGAATTAAATAACTTGCATAACATAGAGATTCCAAAGATAAGAAAGGAAACAACTTCAACTTTATTTCTTTATAAGGGATATAAATTGTAGCAAATACATTCAAAATGTAGAAAAATATCACTAACAACAAAAAGATACCATTGGGCCATAGGGTCTACCCATATTTATATAAAATATGTCTTAGAAAACATGTAGTTGTTAAAAATTTAACACCCATCAAAAGGAAATCATGCAAACCAGAATGGCTCATGCAAAGGTGGGTGAGTTATTCTATTTTTGATGCTTTAGACTTGTGGGAGTACTTGTATTATTTTCATGAGTGGGGCATGAATCTGGAAATGATCTTGGCATAGTTGAAGATATTCATGCAAGGCTCCTTCGATGATGGCTAAAAATAACTCTCCAGGCAAGAAGAGGTGCCCAAATAACTATCTTTTCTCAAATAAAAGATAATATTGAAAATAAATTTTCAAATATATTTTCATGGAAACCCTAGCGTGCAAAACTAAATTGAGACTTTTCCACATCCAAGCCTTTATCACTTTTACCAAAAAAGGAACATGCAATTTGGTTTTATGACTTTTCACCTTTTTCATTTCACATTAATTAAAATGGAAAGTGCAATTTGCAACTTGATTATTTCAACTTCCACATTTAAAAGATATAAAGTGGAAAATATATTACTTCTCTTTCTCCAAAAGAGTTATAAAAAATACACAGTTACACCTTGCAATTACAAATTAAAACATATAATGCCTTCAAAATGAAAATACACATGATAAAAAAATTTAAAAATATACAAAAGAGAGGAAAAATAAATTAGTCTTTAGAACAGCTTTAGCTTTCTTGTCATTTTTTACTCATAGCTTCTCTGATTATGTATCAAAGGCCTTGAATATTTCCTATATTTTCTCTTCATCTAACCCATCAAAATAAATGTTAGAAGATGTGAGATTTTCTTATACATTAAATAAATCTCTTTGGAAGGTTCTTATACCCTATATTTTAGTTTTTATTTGATTAATTGCCTTCTCATATTTGATAAACTTGTGAATTGAACTTAAGGCAAAGACTATGTCTTTTGTTGAATCCTTCTCAACTATTGCCTAAAAATGTTCCTAGACCTATTATCCCTATAAGAAATTGATGGCATCATCCATTTGTTGACATGACATTAAATTCATCATGCCATCAATCTCATAAAACACATCAATAGATTTATCATGAGCCTCATTGGCTCATTCAACAAACTCGGTTAATATCCTTATCTAAAATTCGGTAATGTTGTGTAAATCCTCATGCTCAACAAAGTTCTTCAATATATTCTTAGAAATTAAGGTATTCATATCAACTAAATTTATGGGTTTCAACTTTGGGAAATACAAGTTTAAATTTTGAACCTTTCCTTCATAGCTATTGATCTATGATTTTAACATTTCCTTTCTCTCTATGATGATTTTGTAATGTTCCATTATTACTGTGAGGTCCCTATTACCTCTTGTGATCAATTCCTTAGACCATTATTTTGTATCCCTTCCCATGTGAGTAATCTCTTGTGCCAAATCAATTATAGATTGATCTGGACTAATTAGCTATATTGTCTGTGGTTGTTGTGATGTTTTACTAGGCTTTATGAATTGATTAATTGCTTTAGTCAACTAATAAAATTTCCTTTTAAGTTCATCCTTGGTAGCTTTATCATTTTAAATTATCTATAAGAGAGAGTTGATACTTGACTCCACCTCATTATTGATCCCTTCTCTTATCTACTAACCAAGGTGTATATGAGAGACATGATAATCCACTACCACAAGATCTTTTGATTTGTCTGATGAGGGAACTGTAATCTCAACATATATCTCCCTTGTCATTAGTGAATGTTCTTAAGAGGAACTTGGGAGTATGTTCTAACTTATTCTTGGCTTTAATCATATAAAATTCCAAAGTTCTGGGATCAATCATGATTTTCCTCTTTTTGCTCACTGATTGGGCTAAATAGGGGTAGCCTTTTATGTATCTAGAAAAGTCACCAAAGAATATATAACTAATGTAGCTACACTAACTGATATTTGTTGGGAATAAAACAACAAAATTGATTACTATTATGAAAGTAACTAAACATGTAATTAAACCAGAATGATAAGTAACTAGAATCAGAAAACAACAAACAATAAGAGATACAAGAAACCACCTTGAAAACTTGTATTAAACTCTTTACAGAAGGAATACAATTGAAGAAACTTCTTTTCTTCCACACCTCTCTCAGATGTACAGATCTCTTTCCAGATCTCTTTCCTTCAAGAACTCTCTCTCTCAATTACAATCAACTCCAACACTTGGATTGATACACATATACAATTCTTGTACTGTTACTCTACAATTACACATAAGCTATGAAGATCTATCCCTATTATATAACTTTAGGGATCATGAGCAATGCATTCAAAACCATTAGATACACCTCCTAATCAAAGGCTTAAAATAGTCCTACTAAAGATAGAGATGCAGACTTAAGACTAACACTTAATCCTACCATGCAAACATTCTATTTTGTCCACAAAAATAGCATTCTGGACGCATAGGTGACCGACATTAGTCCCTACTGTCTGCCTGTGACTGACGTCGGCTGATCCATGATCGACGCCAGCATCTCCTAGTTGAATCCTGACCAATGTCAGACGCTCCTAACCGACGCCAGTGACTGTGTAATTCTTGCAACCTACAACTTGCTCATTTGGTGAAGCTTTTAGCTCCACACCTCAATAATCTCCCACTTAGAGATAAACAACTACACCAGTACCTGTACAAAAACATCTTCTAGCTCCTCCATCTTCAAACTCAATCATGAAGACCAACAAAAGTTGAATGAAGATTCAACTTCTCCTTTTTTACTATCTTGGTTAACATATCAGTAGGGTTCTTATCTGTATGGATCTTCTCCAGCTTCAACTCACCATCCTCCAATACCTGTCTTATGAAGTGGTACCTAAGTTGTATATGTTTGGTTCTTGAATAAAAGGCTAAATTCTTAGCCAAATGAATTGCACTCTGACTATCACTGTATAATCTGCAACTCTCTTGCTCCTTTCCTAGCTCTTCCATGAACTGTGTCATCCATATCATTTCTTTGCTAGCCTCTGTGACTGCAATATATTCTACTTCTGTAGTTGACAAGGCAACAACCTTCTACAACTTTGATATCTAGCTAACCGCCATTCCACCAACAGTGAAAACATATCCTATGGTACTCCTTCTGCCATCCAAATCACCTGCCATATCTGAATCTACATAACCATGTAGATAAGTGTTTAACCCACCATAGCACAAATGCCTACTACTGGGCCCTCTTAGATATCTAAGGATCCACTAAAATGCTTTCCAGTGCTCCTTCCCTGGATTGGCCATATACTTACTAACAACTCCCACTGCTTGGGCAATATCCGGTCTAGTACATACCATTGCATACATTAAACTCCCAACTGCGGAAGCATATGTAACTCTACTCATGTACTCTACCTCATCATGTGAATTAGAACATTGTTCTTTACTCAACTTGAAGTGTCCTGCCATAGGTGTGCTTATCAGTTTTGCATCTTGCATATTAAACCTCTCCAACACCTTGTTCACATAATCCTCTTGAGACAAAATTAACCTGTGATTTTTCCTATCTCTCTTAATACTCATGCCAAGGATTTTCTTTGCTTCTCCCAAATCCTTCATGGAAAATGTGTGAGCTAATTTCACCTTAAGCTCAGAGATATCCTGCATGTGTGATCCTGCAACCAGCATATCATCTACATACAATAATAGAATAATATATCTACCATTATCCAATCTCTTAAAATACACACAATGGTCAGATTGACATTTATTGTAGCCATGCTTAGTCATAAACTTGTCAAATCTCAAATACCATTGTCTAGGAGCTTGCTTGAGACCATACAAGCTTTTATTCAATCTGCACACTAGTTTCTCCTTACCTTTGACCTCAAATCCTTCCGGCTGATCCATATATATTTCTTCATCCAAATCTCCATGAAGAAACGCTGTCTTAACATCAAGCTGCTCAAGATGCAAATCCTCAATAGCAACTAAAGACAATACAGTCCGTATAGAAGTCATTTTAACTACAGGAGAAAAAATCTCACCAAAATCAATACCTGGTTTTTGTGCAAATCCTTTCACTACCAATCTGGCCTTATATCTCATCTATCCATTCTCACCTTCCTTTAAGTTGTAGATCCATCTGTTCTTTAGTGTCTTCTTTCCCGCTAGCAACTCAACTAAATCCCATGTTTGGTTCTCTTTCAAGGAATTAATTTCCTCATTCATTCCTAGCTCCCACTAATTCTTGGATTCCACCTGTATTGCTTCATCAAAACTCTCTGGTTCTCCACCATCAGTAAGCAATAAATAGAATAATGAAGGGGAATATCAAATTGGAGGTTTAATTACCCTTTTTGACCTCCTGATGGGTGTCTGAGACTCATTCACAACACCCTATCTGCCCAAATTCTCTGACAGTGACCGACCTCGGTCACTTACAGGCCTATAACTGGCCGACATCAGTTCTCTCTGACTGACATCGATTCCTGCTTGACCAACATTGGTCACTGTCTGATTGATATCGGTTCTTGTATTGCTAATGTTGATTCCTTCCCGACTGACATCGGTCTTTTTGTTTCCCTGTCTATGATTATTCTTTCCCACGAGCTCATTTTGGACCATCACCTCATCTAATTCTCCATTGCTTTGCCCAGATTGATTCAACTTCTTGAGCTGATCACTATACATCACTTTTTCATTGAAAAAAAATCATGGCTCCTAATTATTTTGTTAGTTCCTAGATTCCAAAACCTAAATCTAAAATCTCCAGAGCCATAACCAATAAATGTGCACCTCATAGACTTAGCATCCAGTTTCTTTCTATTTTCCTTATCAACATGCACAAAGCTTCACAACCAAAAACTTTGAGGAATGAGAGATATACCTTTTTACCTATCCATGCCTCTTCTGGAATTCCACCATCCAGAGTTGTAGAGGGTCCTTTGTTAATCATGTAAACTACAGTATAAATAGCTTCTACCCAAAACTCTAAGGGCAAACCAGCATGCAATCTCATACACCTTGCATGCTCCATTACTATTCTGTTCATCCTTTTAGCAACTCCATTTTGCTAAGGTGTCCTTGGAACCATCCTTTGGCTGCATATTCCATGCATATAACAATACCAGTTGAACTTGTGGTTGCAGAACTCACCACCATTGTCAAATCTCAGGCACTTCAATCTCCTGCCTATTTCATTCTCAACCATAGCTTTCCAAATCTTAAAAGTGTCAAGAACATCAGATTTCTTCTTTATACAATAGACCCATACCTTTCTTGTAGCATCATCTATGAAAGAGACATAGTACTATGATCCTCCAATAGAAGCAACCTGAGCCAGTCCCCACACGTCTGTGTGAACAAGCTCTAATTTGTGCTTCTTCTTTGTTGACCCAGTTTTGAGAAAACTCACCCTCTTCTATTTCCCAAAAATATAGTGCTCACAAAAATCTAGATCTATGCTTTTCAAATCTGAAAGCTTACCTTTTAACTTAAGAATTGTCATTCCCTTCTCACTCATGTGGCCAAGCCTCTGGTGCCACAACTTTGCATCTACATCTGAAGTAGATAATACAAAAGGAGAATTATCAGTAATATAATTACATAAATAGAGATTACCTACTCTCTTACCTTTGGCCATTACAAGTGCACCCTTGGAAACCTTCCAAGATTCAGCTGTGAGGGTTATTGTACAACCCTCATCCCCTAACTTTCCTATAGAAATCAAATTCTTCTTCAGGTTGGGAACATGCATGACATCTCTCGACACCCATGTGTTGCCATTCTAAATTTTCAGCTGCACTTTTCCTTTGCCAACAATTTTTCAAGGCTCATCATCCCCTAAATAAACTATTCCAAAATCTCCATGGACATAGTCACTAAAATATTCTCTATTTGGGGTTGCATGAAAAGAGGCACTAGAATATAACACCCAAGATTCTATATTATTATGCAAAGAGAATATAAGAGCATCTTGTGCAATATCTGCAACTTTTGCTTCTTCTTTACCTTCATGCTGATTGTCGTCTTTAGGTTTTAACCAGCAATCTTTGCTTATGTGCCCTATCTTTCCACAATTTTAGTAGGCTATCCTCCTACCATTTCTGGATTTAGATCTGCCTCTCATCTTTGACTTAGACCTTGATCTCCCTTTCTTGCTCTTCTCTTTTTGCCTTCCCCTACTCTCAAAACTTAAAGCATTCCATGATGTCTCCTCTGTGCTTTTCCTATGAATTTCTTCATTCAAGATTACACTAACAACATCATCTACTTTTAAAATATTTGAAGCAGATGTAGTATTACTAATTGCCATTACCAAGCTATGCCAGCTCTCAGGTAAAGAGCATAAGATTAATAGAGCTTTAATTTCATCATCAAACACTAATTTTGACTAAATTTAATTGATTTACAATTCCATGGAAATCATTAAGATGATTAGATACAGATCCACCTTCTTGCATTTACAAATTAAATAACTGCTTCATAAGATATACCTTATTTGAAGCTGAGGTTTTTTTATATAAATTTGCTAAAGTAGTCATTAACTCTACCGTTGACTTTGCCTGTGATAAATTAGATATCACAGTAGATGCTAGACTCAATCTTATAGATGTCTGTTTGATTCCTTGAAACTCCACCTAATAGTAAGTATAGATCTTTTTGATACAGATAATCTTCTATCTACATTCTCCATAATTGGTAATTCTTGCCATTGAGCTTCTCTATTCTCAGTTTACTTTCTTCTACCATTGCTTCTCCCACTCAAACAGAAATCCCTGTGAGTAACCTGTAATCAATACACACTAACCAGATCTGAAACACTTGTTAGTCAACCTAAGCTCTGATACCACTTGTTGGGGATCAACCAACAAACTTGATTACTATTATGAAAGCAACTAAACACAAAATTAAACTAGAATGATAAGTAACTAGAATTAGAAAATAGAAAACAATAAGAGATACAAGAAACCACCCTAAAAACTTGTATTAAACTCTTTACAGAAGGAATAAAATTGAAGAAACTTATTTTCTTCCACACCTCTCTGAGATGTATAGATCTCTTTCTAGATCTCTTTCCTTCAAGAGCTCTCTCTCTCAATTACAATCAACTCCAACACTTGGATTGATACACATATACAATTCCTGTACTGTTACTCTACAATTACACATAAGCTATGAAGATCTATCCCTATTATATAACTTTAGGGATCATGAGCAATGCATTCACAACCATTAGATGCACCTCCTAATCAAAGGCTTAAAACAGTCCTACTAAAGATAGAGATGTAGAATTAAGACTAACACTTAATCCTACCATGCAAACATTTTGTTCTGTCCACAGAAATAGCTTTTTGGATGCACAGGTGACCGACATCGATCCCTGCCTGTCTGCTTGTGACCGACGTCGACTGATCCATGACCGACGCTAGCATCTCCTAGTTGACTCCTGACCGACATCAGTCACTCTTGATCGATGCCGGTGACTATGTAATTCATGCAACCTGCAACTTGCTCATTTGGTGAAGCTTTTAGCTCCACACCTCAACAATATTATGGCCAAGGGGGTCTCTTGAGAAGATGATATTTTTGACTACCCAGGGGTGTCTATGAAGGTGTATCCTCACCAATAGTTTGTAAAACCATTACTGCACCAAGTGTTTGAGTTACTCCAAGCTCAACTAATGGTATGGATGAAGTAGTGAAAATGGGAGAAGTGGTAGAAATGGAAGTGAGGATTGTGAATTTAGGAACTAATGGAAGGGTTAAATCTAATGCATTGAATGTGTAAATTAGGTGTGTGGGGCCACTTAGAATTGGTGAGGTGAAAATTATGGGTTGAGATGAAGAAGGAACAAGATACTCACTCTAGAGATTGAAGTGGCTTGCAAGATGGTAGTCAAGATGACTCAATATGAAGCAATGTACTACTGAATTGTGTTGGGGATTAATGGTGATGAAATGGAAGAGATTGTGAATGGAATAAAAAGTGGGAGTGGATTTAATGGGGAAGGAAAAAAGGGAAGAAGGGAAACTACAATAGAAACCTAGACTCACACTATAGGGGGACCCTGAGTGCTCTCTAGAATTGTTTGTGATATTTTCACTTGGATTATTGAGGTGGGTGGAGTGGTGAATAAGGTGGGGATGAGTGGAGGGAGAGAAAATGAAACTTGTGATGCAATGGAAACATGAGGTGCTTGAGAAGAAGAGGCAACTAATGGAAGTGTTGAAGCCTCCTATAATATATAAGTAGGAGAAGGGGGAACAATGGAACCTGGAGGTAGTGATATATGATCCAAAATAGTAGATCCTTCTGCTACTGGTGCTACCTCTTCCACTATAATATCAATAGGTTCATGTGTAGTTTCTCCTTTTTTGCTTGACTCTCCTATTTTGGCCTTAGTCTTTATATTCCTCTTCTTTTTCTATTTAGGTCCCACTAATTATTCACTAAGGCCCTTTGCTATTGGTGTGATACCCTCTACTTTTAATTTTAGGAGATTTTCTTTAACTCTTATGGTTTCTCTTGTAATTTGCACCCATTTAATCTTTAGCTAATTAATATTCCTATTGATGATGTAGAATTTTATATCAAATAGAGAAAATGAATTAAGAATTGACCACCTGACTAATGGTAGGAATTTTACATTGACCTAGGTGAGGTAGAATGGATCCACTCTAGAAACATCATCTTGACTAGTGCCACTTTATTTGATGCAGGGACATTCTTGAGTAGTCCCTCATTCTAACCATCTCTTCATCATCACAATCCTCCTAGTAATATTCATATTATGGCACATTTTCATATGATTCCAACTCTAATACATGAGTGATTTTGTCACATGGGTCAAAATATGGCCTAGACTCTAGGGTCTTCAATGTTACTTGGCTCATTTCTACCTCTACACCTATGGCCATTAGAAGAGTTTGACATGTATAACAGCCAATATAAATAGGGAAATGAATCCATACCTTGTGTCTATCAGAGAGGAGATTATGGGTTTCTGCTAGCTATTGTACCAACTCCAATAATACACATTTATAACTTACATATTGGGGGAGGGTGTAGGGATAACCACTAAAGCCTGATACCCTAATATAGGAATATGTGGGGAATTGTATAAAGAATGATCCCCATTAAGTTTTGGATTGAACATGGTGATGATGTTGTAGATGAAATAATCATGAACTCTTTTGAACTCTTACTAGTTTGAAGGGTGAGTTTAGGGTAGTAGTTGTGCACTCTTTTTATTTAATCAAGAATAACATTAAGACTTGGGAATAACCTCCCCTTAGCCAAAATATAAACAACATATGAGGCCATGTAAAATTTGTTTTAGGTTTGAACCTCCAAAAACTATTGATGGAGAGAATCACTAATTAATTATGCCCAATGTATATATTTTTTATTCTCTCAAATGGTCCAGATGTACTGGTACATCCATTATTCATAAAAATGGGCATCATGACTACCAATGAATCAAGGTAACAACATTATAACATCTCCCACCTCCTCTATAAAAATAGACCTATACATTATCTTAGGAAATCTAGTGGAGGAGTGATTAAGGGTACTGATCCATTGTTTTTATCATATTTTGGAATTATCCTTTACTATCCTCATATAACTATGCAAATATTTAGGGAGTTATATCTAGATAAATTTCAAACTTAGGAATGGAAAATACTAAGTTGATGTAGATAGATTCAAGATCCAAAATATTTTCTCCCTTGTCATTATACACTTGTCTCTTATCAGGGTCATAGTGTTGAGTCATTGTCAGAATCAATTTAGGACTATGAACAGTTAGGGGAAAAGATACAAATTGTGGAAGTCCAAAGTCATAAATACTTTGTATCTTGTCATTTTAAAATTCTACCCTTGTTCTTGGCCTAGAAGTCTCCCAAGTCAATATGACCTAAATATGTATCATTAATTTTTGTGACATTGGATTCCAAGCAAGAAATTTCTTTAGGACCCTTAGATTTTAAGTTCATCTCTTTGGGAGGCATGAATATTATTGAAAAATCCTTTAAGTAACCAACTATGGAAGTTGGTGGAAACTACAAGTACATGAAGCACATGTTCCTTCTAATTAAACTTGGAGGTGTTTAGAGCACATCCAATATCCACAGTGATTATAACCTAATAATATCTAGTAGAGGTGGGACATGCTTGAGATAGGTCCACTCTCCATGGTGATAAAAAAGTGTTGGGTTCTTGATGGAAGTGGGATGTGCTTGAGGCACATCTACTCTTAGTAGTGCACTGGGAGTTTGTAGAGGTCAAGGGTGCTTGGAATACATCTAGTGTCCATAAGGACAATGGGAGGGAAATAAAATTAGAGGGAATATTATAATTTTTAAATGGAAATATATGCTTTGGGAATGAAAAGGGCTTATATTCTAATGCAAAATCCCTGTATAAAAATGGATGAAGTTTTAGGAATATTTTTTGAAATTATTCACTTTGAAACCCTAGGATGCCCTAGATGTACTATCTAGGCCTTAGAAGAGTAAGCACTATACCAGACACATGAAAATAACCAACTAATTAATATAAAACTAGACCTATGAAAGAAACCATAAGACTTTAAAGGAAACTCTACAATAAATGGAAAAATCTTCAAAGATGGAGATATAAGGAATACAACATAAGAGGAATATTGTTTATTTGATGTAAGTGATGTGGCTTAGCATAGCTGATGTGGCTCGAGGTCAAAATGATGAGGATCATAGATTGGAGCTCCAAAATGTAGTTAGAAAGATAATCAAATTCTAATACTTTGTAAATAGACATAGCTTTATATAGGAAAAACCTACATTAAATGTGAGTAATGGTGGTTGGTGGTAGAGTTGGACCTATTTGAAGTAGGTTCACTCTCCATGGCCAAAAATGGCTTAGTGGGAGGTGGGATTCATCATGCACTTTGCATATTGTGAAAACATGTAATGTGCACTTCAATCTCCACTTCTCATAGAAAGGTTTGATGGGTTTGGTAGAGGTTAGACCTACTTGAAGTTGATCCACTCTCTATGGATGGGTTAATGATTTAGTGGGGAACAAAGCTTAGCATGTGATTTATTCATTTTAAAAATGTGAAATGTGCACTTAAGGCTCCACCTCTCATAAGAAAGGGCTTAGGAAAACTAGTGGAGGTTAGAACTACTCCAATCAGGTCCACTTTATGTGGGTAAGTTACTTGGTCAGTGGGATCTAGATCCCTTCATGCACTTTACACATTTTGAAAATGTGCAATGTGTATATTGAGTTTTAGATTACATCTAATGGGTGCATGGTGGGATTCAAAGCCTATCATGCATTTTTCATGTTTGAGAATGTGAAATGTGCATGGTGAGTTTCATATTTTTTAGATTTTGGGGTTTGGTGCCTCATGAGACTTATAACTTGTAGATAAGTACAAAGCTAGATTAGTAGCTAAGGGTTTTTCACAAGTTGAAGGGGTTGATTACTTTGAGACCTTTGCCCCTGTAGCTAAGATGGATTCTATTTGGCTTGTACTCTCTCTTGCTACTTCACATTCTTGGTCAGTTTTTCAAATGGATGTGAAGAGTGCTTTCTTGCATGGTGATCTCCATGAGAAGATCTATATGGAGTAGCCTCCAGGATTTGTACAGGACTCATCATTGGTTTGTATACTCTGTCATTCTCTTTATGGCCTCAAACAAGCTCCTAGAGCTTGGTACGAGAAGATGGATTGTTTTCTTTTGAGTTTTGGTTTTATTCATTATGAGTTAGATCATAATGTATACATATTGAAGCAAGGTGAGGAGCTTGTCATTTTGGTTTTGTATGTTGATGATCTCATCCTCACTAGCAGTTTAGATTCCTTGATACATGACATCAAGGACAAGTTGGTAGATAGGTTTGATATGACAGATCTGGGACTTCTACATTATTTTCTTGGTCTTCAAGTTTTTCAGTATTTTGATGGCATCTCTATTGGAAAACAAAAGTATGCAATAGATATTCTTTATCAATTTGGCATGGCTGATTGTAAGCCTGCCCCCACTCCATATTAGTCAGGTATTGTGTTTTTTGCCACTTGTATGACTCTTGTTGATTCCACTTTGTATAGGCAACTTGTAGGTAGTCTTTTATACTTGACTCATACCCATCCCAACATCACATTTTCTATGAACCTTTTCTCTTTATTCTCACATGAGCCTCATGAGAGTCATTGGCAAGTAGCTAAGCATATTTTGTGCTACATACGGGGCACCACTAACTTTGGTATACATTACACACCACAAAATTCTACATAGCTTGTTAGATACACTAACTCTGATTGGGCTGGTGATGTTGACACTCACAAGTCCACTTGTGGATTTGATTTCACACTTGGTTTAGGTCTAGTTGCTTGGGCATGCAAAAAGCAGACTACTATTGCATTGTCCTCTACTGAGGTTG
Organism: Torreya grandis; assembly: GCA_037957365.1. Lineage (NCBI taxonomy): Eukaryota > Viridiplantae > Streptophyta > Pinopsida > Cupressales > Taxaceae > Torreya > Torreya grandis. The sequence continues at coordinate 3,234,570 of JARHVA010000383.1, forward strand.
AGTATCGAGGTGCTGTCAAAGCTAATCAGGAGATACTTTGGCTTCGACAGTTGCTTGGAGAGTTTGGATTCACACATCAGGGTCCTAATACTCTTTGGTGTGATAACCAAAGTGTGATTTCTATTTCACACAATCCTATTGAACATCAGTAGACAAAACACATTGAGATTCACATGCACTTCATTCAACATCTTATTCAGGATGGAGTTCTTTCTTTAGAGTTTGTGCCTACAGATGAGCAGATTGTAGACATCTTCACTAAACCTTTGGCTTCTCCTCATTATCTTCAGTTGCAAGCGATGCTTAGGGTGAAGGAAGTTGTCCTTAGGGGGGATTTCCCATGAATTCCTTCCTTTTTTTATTTTTCATATATTTTCATTGGTTTGTACATGGGTACCTTATCAGGCCTAGTAGCCAGGACCCATCTTTGTTTGTCATTCTCCCTATGTTTTGATTAAGGGATGGTGTTGGAATAATGCATATTTAAGCTTGCCTAGGGTTAATAGGGTAAATTATTTATTACCGAGGGTTAACTTTATTTACCTCAGTTAATTTATTTTATTGTTGAGAATCTCTCAACAATATATTTGTTCGTAGTATGAGAAAACAAATAGTTTGTTTTCTTTATTTTGTAATCATTACAAATAGTTTGTTAACATGAAAAAAACTATTTTTATTAGATATACTTCACATTATACGAGAAATGAATGAGAGATTATTGAGAGTATAGAAATAATTTTGTGGATTAACACCTATTTTTTAGGTGTGACAAATTTATTTTATTCTCTAGAAATATTTGTAGGTTATTTGTTGTGGGTTCTTTCTCCTAGATTGATCCTATGGATCCTGTGTATTTCTTGCTAATTCCTTCATATATAACTACCACATCCCTTATAGATCCTTAGCTGGTTTAACCAAATTTGGGATGATTACATCTTACTCATGAATACAATACACCCCTAACCCTATTTCTTGTAAATAGTTATAAGGGTCAAATTACAAGGTTGATACCCACTCATCCAAGTGAGTGTTTATGATTTATTCTATAGGTGTTGCATTATCTTGATCTACCTCTTCCTCTTGATCTTGTAATGTAAAGTTCATCTCTATAGGAGGAGTAGGATTATATAGTTTGACATGGTCTTTCATGATTAGATCATCTCTTATTGTTACTCTAGTTTCATATCTCATTTTAAGTAACATATGAGATCAATCTACAAATATATATCCTCCCATTTTTGTAGTGAAATATCTTGATAGACAAATGGCAAAGTATGTGGGGAGGTCTATGACTAAAATGTCTTGAGTAATTGAAAGACTAGGGTAAGCATGAACAGTGAGGTCTAATATTTATATAATTCCTATTATTTGAATAATAGTCCCATCTATTTGAAATAATCCTTTATTAATAGGTGTTTATTTTATCCCCAAAGCATCATTGAACCACTAGCCCCTGAATCCACCATGCAATTGCATACTAAATGATTTCCTATTATAAGTGAAAGGTAAAAGGGAAGAGGATTACCATTTTTCCCTATTTTATTATCAGTCTGAGGCTAACATAAATTTATTGTAGGTGTAGGCCCCCTAGTTGGAGCCTTCTTTGATATCTATAAGTTCTTTAAGGCCTCTTGTAGTAAGTACCTTTGTGATGGTATAAATAGGGCTTCCCACATAGTGACATTCAAATTAGTTTTCTTCATTTGATCAATAATTATAAAAGGGATATTACTAACCTTTGCCGGTACTTTTTTAGGAGCTATATATTCCTTTAAAATATTTGGAGTGGACCCCTTCTCTTTGAATTGATTGTTAGGTATGAAGGGTAGCCTTTGGACTATATTACTCTTTGCCAATTTTGTTGTTGCTTTAAAAGTTGAATCCTAGTCCACTTTAGGGAGTTGATTAGCTTCTATTTCTCTTTTCTTGGAACATGTATTAACTAATATAGGAACTGCACTATTAAAAAATGCTTCATCTTGACTTGTTCCACTAAAATTGTCCTCTTGCATTTAGAAGAGTTGCTTTTCTTTGAGTAGGTTCTTGTGTATCTACTAGTTGTGAAGTAGATCCTTCCTATTGCTCTTGAATACTCACTACACCTTACACCATCAAGTCTTTATTGATAAAACCATTGGGACAAGTATTCTAATTATGGTATTGATTTCATGGATAACACCACTCATATTCTTGAGCCAAATTATATTGAATAGGGATAATAGCTTCGAAAGCTTTAGGTGCCAATAATAGATGAGTGTTTGGAGGTCTCAGTTGTGTATTTTGTCTTTATTAATGGTTTTTTCCTTGATATGGTTTCTCATCCCCTTGGTAGGATTTTCTATTCCCTCGATATGTAGGTTTAGATGGCTAAATTTTTTTATAGTTTTGGGTTTGTTGCCTTTTCATCACCACTAACTCATTTCCAAAACTTTTGAGTAATGATTTGAACTCATGCAATTCATCCATAGGTGTAGAAGTTAAATCAGGTTCCTTACTCATAGTGGGGATTAGAGCAAGTGTAGGTGGGGGAATAGGGGCTATTTCTCAAAATAGAGGCATTAGGGGCTATGGTGAAATTTTCCCAGCTTGAATCAATTAATTCTCAACCCTTATTGAAATATCATAAGCTACAAGAAGTGTGGAACTACCCATTGATAGAACCATCACAATTATATCACTATTAAGGGCTTTCAAGTAATATAATAGGTCATTATTTATAGTGGGTTTAACCAAGATTGGAATTCTATTCTAGGTCTTTTAGAAGTGGTAATTGAAGTCAATCATTCCTTCGTGAGGAGCTCATTGAATAGAAGTCAACTATTTAACTAGGGAAAGGTGATCACTCTTATCCTCAAAGTGGGAGCATATTACAATGCTTAACTCATCCCAAATTCAAAATGAGGTGGTAAGGAGGCCTCTATACCATTTTAAATCTTTCCCCTTAAAAGAGGAGACTAGGAGTCTAATTGTAACATTATTTTGATCATGTTATGGATTGAGTAGAGGATAATAATGTCTTGTATATGTTTTAAAGTAGTGGTTGAAGTTTCACCAGTAAAAGGTGGTAGATTTTTTAAGGTTGAGACTGGTATATCATCATGTTGGGCCAAAATGAGTGGACTACCTATGTTAAAAGCTATGAAATTCTAATTTCTATCTATTACAGGGGGTATAGAGCTGATTAGAGTGACCAAATGAAATGGGAATAAAACTATAGGATATACCTTAGGATGAGGGGTGACTACTTTTGTTATCTTTTTTGATGGAAATGGAAATTCTAAAAATCAGCCCTCTTACCTTTGGTAGATAATCTTATTTGTTTACTTGGTATACGTCACTTTGAGCTCATGAGTCTGTAAGTTAATGGATTTAATAGGTGCTTTGAAACTTGTATAATGGTTGATGAGAATAACACTGATATCTGTGTAATTTTTGGGTCCCATCGGGCATGCTAAAAATTATTATCACATAGGATTGTACCCATCCTAATTCTATAGCTTATTTTGCATGTTCCTAATGAAATAATGGAAAAAATTCCAAAGCCATGGGACCTTGGAAATTTGAGGTTAATCTCTGGAGCAGGTCGACTTCCTTTCACTAAAATCTAATGCAAACTTATAAAAATATCACCCTTTTAGGAATTTTTCTCTTCAATAATCTTGAATCCTAAACTAGGGATTCGATGGGAAAAGGGTTTTAAATAAGTTGAAATTATAAAAACATTAAAATTATGGTGATTTCACCAAATTTGTATAGTGGATCTAGATGTTTGATTGGAAAATACAATAGGTTAGAAAATAGATTGAGTTTATTTGAAGCACAAAGTTACGAAAATTTGGAAATTAGAGGTTATTCTTTAATAAAGGGGAAAAAATATTCATTTCAAACAATACTATCAAGAGGGTAAAATACCACAGATGAATTCTCTTGAGACTGAAGTAAAATATAAAAATTCCATAAAGAATTAGATAACTTACATAACACAGAGATTCCAAAGACAAGAAAGGCAAAAACTTTAACTTTATTTCTCTCTAAAGTCTACATCTTTTAGTAAATACATTCAAAATGTATAAAAATATGACTAACAACAAAAATATACCATTGGGCCATGGGGTTTTCCCATATTTATACAAAATATGTTTTAAAATATATGTAGTTATCAAAACTTTAACACCTAGCAAAAGGAAATCATGAAAACTAGAATGACTCATGTAAAGGGGGGAAATTCCTCTATTTTTAGTGCTTTAGACTCATGGGAGTGCTTGTGTTGTGTTCATGAGTGGGGCATGAATCTCGAAGTGATCTTGTCATAGTTGTAGATATTCATTCAAGGCTCCTTGGATGATGGTTGAAAATAACTCTCCACGCAAGAAGTGGTGCCCAAATAACTTTGTCTTTTCCCAAATAAAAGGTAATATTGAAAATAAATTTTCAAACTTCTTTTCATGAAAACCCTAGCATGTAAAACTAAAGTGAGACTTTTCAACATCTAAGCCTTTATCACATTTACCAAAATGGAAATGTGCATTTTGTTTTTATGACTTTGCACCTTTGTCATTTCACATTAATTAAAATAGAAAGTGCAATTTGTAACTTGATTTTTTCAACTTCCACATTTAAAAGATAGAAATAAAAAAATATATTACTTATCTTTCTCCAAAAGAGTTATTAAAAAAAATAGTTGTACCTTGAAATTACAAATTACAACTTATAATGTCTTCAAAATGAAAATACACATGATAGAAAAATTTGGAAGTGTCCAAAAGAGACTAAAAATTAATCAGTATTTAGAATAGCTTCAATTTCTTGTCATTTTTTGTTTGCATATTCTCTGAGTATGTATCAAAGGCCTTGAAAATTTCCTATATTTACTCTTCATTTGACCCATAAGAATAAAGGTTAGGAGTTATGAAAACTACCTATACATCAAATAAATCTATTTGAAATTTCCTTATACCCTACATTTTAGTTCTCATTTGATCAATTACCTTCTCATATTTGATAAACCTGTGAATTGAACTTAAGGCAAAGACTACGTCTTTGGCTAAATCCTCAACTATTTCCTTAAAATGTTGCTAGAAATGTCTTGCCTATAATATATTGCTAGAATCATCCATTAGTTGACATGACATTAAATTCATCATGCCATCAATCTCATATATCGCATCAATAGCTTTATCATGAGCCTCTTTAACTCACTCAGTAGACTCGATCAGTATCCTTATCCATAATTGGGTAGCACTGTGTAATTCCTCATGCTTAGTATATTTCTTAAATATATTATCATCAATGAGGGTATTCATATCAATTGACTTTATGGCTATCAACTTGGGGTAATACATGTCAAAATCTTGAACCTCTCCTTCATAGCTACTAATCCATGATTTTAAAATTTCCTTTCTCTCTATGATGATATTCTAGTGTTCCATCATTATTGTGATGGCCCTGTTGCCTCTTGTGATTAGTTATTTAGACCATTCCTATGTAACTCTTCCCATGTGAGCAATCTCTCATACTAAATCAATTGTAGCTTGATCCAGACTTATTAGCTACAATGGTTGTGGTTATTATGATGTTTCACTAAGATTTATGAATTGATTAAGTGCTTTGGTCAACTAATCAAGTTTATTTTTAATTTCATCCTTGGTGGATTTGTCATGGTCAATTCTCTAGAAGAGAGAGTTGATACTTGAATACACCTCATGATTGAGCCCTTCTCTTATCTGCTAACCAAGGTGTATATGAGAGACCTAATAATCCTCTACCACAATATCTTCTTTTGAATTATTTGGTGGGGGAAATAAAATCTCAACAAATCTCTCTCCCTTGTCATCAATGATTGTTATTGAGAGGGTCCTAGGAGTAGGTTTTAATTTATTCTTGACTTTGTTCATACCAAAGTCTAAAGTGTTGAGATCAATCATGGTTTTCCTCTTTTTTCTCACTGATTGTGCTAACCAACTAGGGGCATCCTTCTATGTATCTGGCACAGTCACCCAATAATCTATAGTTGATGTAGATGCACTAACTAATAATTTGGCCATGGGGGCCTCTAGAGAAGATGATACTATTAACTGCCTTAGGGGTGTTTGTAAAGTTTTATCCTCACCAATAGTTTACAAACCCATTTCTAAACTAGGTTTTTGAGTTGATCTAATCTCACTTGATGGTATGGATGAAGTAGTGGAAATGGGGGAAGTGGGAGTAATGTAAGCAAGGATCATGAATTTAGGAACCAGTGGAAAGGTGGAAGTTAAGGAACTAAATGTGTCAATTAGGTGTATAAGGCCACTTAGGGTTGGTGAGGTGAAAATGGTAGGTTGAAATGGCCTATGGGATGGTAGTCAAGATGACTAACTCTGAGGCAATATACTATTGAGTGGTGTTGGGGATTAATGGTGATGAAATGTAAGGGATTTTGAATGAAATATAAAGTGGGAGTGGATCAAATGGGGAAGGAGAAGTGGGAGGAATGGAAATTGAAGTAAAAACATAGAATTCTACTGTAGGGGGACCTTGAGTGTTCCCTATATTTTTTTGTGTTATTTGCTCTTGGATTATTAAGGTGGGTTGAGTGGTGGATAAAGTGGGGATGATTGGAGGGAGAGAAGTTAAAACTTGTGATAAAATGGAAACTTGAGGTGCTTGGGGAGAAGAGGTAGTCAATGGAAGTGTTAAAGCCTCATATACTATATGAGTAGGAAAATGGGGAAAAATGGAAATAGGAGCCAATGATATAAGATCCAAACCAATAAATCCTTCTGCTACTAGTGCTGCCTCTTCCACTAAAAGATCAATAGGTTCATGTATAGTTTCTCCTTCTTTGGTTGACTCTCCTTTTTTGGACTTAGTCTTTGTTTTCCTCTTCTTTTTCTATTTAGGTCCCACTTATTCACTAGGGCCCTTTTCTATTGGTGTGATATCCTCTACATTTTATTTTAGGAGTGTTTCTTTAACTCATATGGTTGCTCCTTTAATTTATACTCCTTTACTCTTTAGCCAATTAATAGTCTTTTTGATGACATGGGTTATTCTATCAAATAGATAAAATGACTCAATAACTGACCACTTGACTGATGTTAGGGGTTTTATGATTATGTGGGTGAGGTATAATGGATCCACTTTGGAAACATCATCTTCTAAGTCATCAAATATTGGTGCCTGGTCATAATACTTTATTTTTTGTAGGGACATTATTAAGTAGACCCTCTTTATAACCATATATTTGTCATCATAGTCCTCTCAATAATATTCATAGTATGGCACATGTTCATATGATGCCAACTCTAATGCATGAGTGATTTACCATATGGGTCAAAATTTGGCCTGGACTTTATGGTCTTCAATGTTACTTAGCTCATTTATACATCTACACCTTTGGACTTTAGAATATTTTGGCATGTATAATGTCTAGTAAAAATATGGAAATGAATCCTTTCCTTGTGTCTACCTGAGAGGAGATTATGGGTTTTCACTAGCTACCGCACTAACTCTAACAATTCCCATTTATCACTTACATATTGAGGGAGGGTGTAAGGATAACTAATGAATCTTGATACCCTAATATAGGAATATGTGGGTAATTGTATAAATAATGATCCCCATTTAGTTATTTCATATTTTTCCTTCTTTGATAACCTCTCCCTCTTAAGTTTTGGATTGAACATGGTGATGATGTTGTAGATGAAAGCATCATTAACTCTTCTAAACTATTACTTACTAGCTTGAAGGGTGAGGTTAGGCTAGTAGTTTTACACTCTTGGTATTTGATTAGGAACAACATTGAGACCTAGGAATAACCTCCCCTTAGCTAAAATATAAACAACATATGAGGTTATGTAATTTTTTTTGAGGTTTGATCCTCCAACAACTACTGATAGAGAGAATCACATATTAATTGTTCTGAATGTATATATTACTTATTCTTATGGATGGCACAAATATACTGGTACATCCATTTTTTATAACATTATGCATCAATACTACCAATGACTCTATGCAACAATTTTATAACATCTCCCAAATCATCTATAAAATTATACCTATACATTATCCTGGGCAATCTAGTGGAAGAGTGCTTAGGGGTCTTAAGCCATTATTTGTTGATCATATTTTGGCATCCATCTTTAATATCCTCATAGAGCTATGTAGACATTTGAGGAATTATATCTAGATAAATTTTGAATTTAGGAGTGGCAAACACTAAGTTTATGTATTTAGAGTCAAGATCCAAAATATTTTCTCCCTTATCATTATACACTTGCCTCCTATCAGGGCCATAATGTTGACCCATTATCAAAATTAAATCAAGACTTTGAATGGTTAGGGGAAAATTTGTAGCTTGTGGAAGACTAGAGTCATCAATAATTTTTATCCAATCATTTGTGAATTCTACCCTAAATGTCTCCTAGGTTAATATGTCCTAAATTTGTATCATTGATTTCTACGAGGTTGGATTCCAAACAAGAAATTACTTTAGGAACCTTAGATTTGAACTTCATCTCTTTGGGAGGCATGGAGATTATAAAAAAATCATTTGAGTAACCAATTATGGAAGTTGGAAAAAAATATGGGTGTATAAAGTACTTTTTCCTTCCATTGGAACTTGGAGGTGTTTGGAACATGTCCAATATCCATGATGTTTATGACTTAAGAATCTCTAGTGGAGGTGAGACATGTTTGAGGTAGGTTAACTCTCAGTGGTATTAACAAAGTATTGGGTTCCTAGTAGAAGTGGAAGGTGCTTGAGGCATGTCCACTGTCTATAGTGCACTAGGAGTCTACAAAGGTCAAGGGTGCTTAGAATATGTCTAGTGTTAATAGGGACATTAGGAGGGAAAGAAACTTGGAAGGAATATTATAATTTTTAAATGGAAATATATTATTTGGGAATAAAAAGGGATTAATTTTGAATTTTAAATCCCTAGATAAAAATGGAAGAAGCTTTGGCAAGATTTTTTGAAATTATTCACTTTGAAACCCTAGGATGTTGTAGATGTATGATCTAGGACTTATAGGAGTAAGCACTACACTAGACACACAAAAATTACCAAATAATTGATATAAAATGAGACCTATAAAAGAAACCCTAAGACTAAAAAGGAAAATCTATAAGAAACATAAAACCTTCAAATATGGAGATATAAAGAATACAACACAAGATGAATATCATTTGGTGGACATAGGTGATGTGGCTTAGCATAGGTGACGTGGCTTGAGGTCAAAATGGTGAAGAAAATAGATTGGATATCCAAAATGTACTTATTAAGATAATCAAATGATAATAATTTACAAATAGATGTATATTTATATGGGAAAAAACTATATTATATATGAGTAATGGTGGTTTGTGGTAGAGGGGCTTGGTGGGAGGCAAGGTTCATCATGCACTTTGCACATTGTGAAAACATGCAATGTGCACTTCAATCTCAACTTCCTATGGAAAATTTTGATGGATTTGGTGGAGGTTGGACCTAATTGAATTAGGTCCACTCTCCATGGATGGGTTAATGTTTAGTGAGGAGTGGAGCTTAGCATGCACTTTATATGTTTTGAAAATTTGTAATGTGCACTTCAATCTCCACCTCACATGCGAAAGGGCTTAGGTGAACTAGAAGAGGTTGGAAATACTCAAAGTTGTTCCACTTTCCTTAGGTGGGTTACTTGGTTGGTGGGATCTAGAGCCCATCATACACTTTGCACATTGTGAAAATATGTATTTTTCATATGGAATTCTAGATTCCATCAAATGGGTATGTTATGAGATTCAAAGCTTGCCATGCATTTTACACATTCAAGAATGTGCAAAGTGCACGATGAGTTATATATTCTAGAGATTTTGGGGTTTGGTTCCTTAGGGGACCTAAAACCTACAAAGCAATTTGCATTGGTGCAAATTGTATCTAGAGTCATAGACTCTGTGAGGTAAAATAAAAATTGATTTTTTAGGGTTAAGAGTTTTCCCTAAAAAATAGAGGGAGTCTCCCTTAGGGTTATAGATGTAATGATATTTTTATGAAAAAAATATCAACAATTACCATTATTCCCATTAATATTATGATAATTATAGAATGGTCTAGTCTTCACTTGTTCCAAATGATGAGAAGGATGATGATAATTAGGTGGCAAATAACATTGTCTTAACCAATTTTGTTTGTATTTTTTTTATTGGTTTATATTTGAAGTTATTTAATTTAATTGGTTGATTTTTATTTGGACTATATGAATTTTATTGAACCCTTTCCATGTGTGTATGTGTTCTTTTGAATCTTGCCTTTTACAAAGGACCTTAACCTGACTTGTTACTTTGGGATAAAATACATTGTAATTTACTTATTTATGAATGGATTCCTACTTGGGTGAGGAAGGTTTAGATTTATTTTAATTAGTAACCTTTTTTGACTCTAAATTAAGATCACACACATAAATAATAACATTTAAATACACTTTATCAAAAGATGTGTATTGATTATGCATTACTTATTCTTGAAGTGGAGAATGAAAACCCTAATATAGATAAATTGCTTTTCCAAATTTTTGGGTTGATACATTTAGTATGCAAAGTGATTTTAAACCTCAAAATATAATCTTCAATAAGATCATCATCACCTTGATTTAATATTTGGAGATGTTCCATTGTAATTTAGGCACTTTAAATTTATTAAATTTAGATAATAAAATATCGTCTAGCTTCTTTAAAAAAGGAAAATAACCACTAGGGAGGATATATAACTAATATATTGCCTCTCCTTCTATGTTTTGATAAAAATAATTCAATAATATTCATCCATTAGTACAATATTTACCAAAATAAAGTGTACACTTCATTAAGTGATCATGGGGATCTCTAGTACCATCAAAAAAATTGAACTAATACATACCAAATTCCTTTGAATATTTAGACTCAAATATCATTTGTGGTTTAGGTTTACCAATAATGAAATTATCATTCATGTGGGCCTAATATGCTATAGTTGAAATGGTGAGGTTAAGTACCTATTTCTGAAGGTCCCCTATGGCATAAATCATAGAGGAAATTTGATAATAGGAATGTTGTTGGACTCACTTATAGATTCAAAATGCATTATAAAATATAAACAAAGGTATAAATGAATCATTACAAATATCAAAAAATTTAATCTTATTTTATTCTAATTTGACATCGTGGCATAATTTAGAACCATTAACTATCATGTCATCACACCACATTGAGTTTACAAAATAATAGTGGAAATTGCACCACATTCTATTTTAGTAGTAGCTATATTCAAGGATATATTTTCATCTTTCATTAAATAAAGAAAAATATACTCATTATATTTCATTTTAATAGAAGAGGAAAAGTATCACACACATTATTTTTCATTTCTAGAGAAGGATAATAAATATCACATTTTTGATATCTTTTTCCATAGTAAGATAAGAGAGATAAGCATCATAATCATTTTTTTTCATTTCAATAGATGGAATATTAGTATCACGTTCATTTTTATTATTTTTTATATGAATAGATTGCAAAGGAATATCATGCACATTTGTAGGATTGTTTGAAATTTCAAGAAAAAGAGGAGATATCACATGATTTTTATCCTTTACATTGTTTAGAGAGAGAGAATGATTTTATAAATATTTTGTATCATTTAAAATTTATATTAGAGGGATAGAGACATCATAATAATTCAAATTCATATCATCTATACATAGTATTATTATATTATCTTTATTGTGTGTGATGTTAGAAATATTTGTATGGTGTAGTTCATCATAATTTTCCTTTATTTTCTAGTGTATGATTAAAATAATGCAAAGAAGAGTTAGAGGAATTAGATTATTTCATTTAAATACCAAATTTATTATGTATTTCTTCACTATAAGCATCAATATTGAACCAGTCTTCCTCATAGTCATAATCACAATCACTACCCTCATAGTCATGTTAATCATATACATAATTTTCATAATTATTCACATAAGTTTATATATTTTTACATCCTTTATCATAATTATAAGACATAACATGGATATATAATAGGAAATATAAAGATGGGGAATGTTAGGGATTTTATCTTGAATGTTAATTTTGGATTTTAACACTAATAGAGCCTTGCAAACACAATTAATGCATACTATTGAGGACAAAATCATATAGATATTAGGTTTTTTATAATGGAAACCATAGTGAAAAAAAGGAGGAAACCATAATTAGGCCTAGGGTTTTCATGGTTTCATACAATATATGGGTTCACTAATATAGTCTATCTATTTTTATATTACACAATCCTAAATAATATGAAACTAATTAAATAATTTAGATTCATTCAAGTATACTTTCATATATTTAAACTCAAAGACACTATGATTTGTACAAGTAAAAAATATATAAAATTTATAAACAAAGGGGTAAGAAGGCTCTTAGTTTATTTCATGCTTGATTCTATTTCTAGATCTATGAATTCTCTATCAATAGATTCAAGTTTGAATCTATGTATGTTTGGATCATGGTTTTTATTGTCAAATAAATGAAGGTCACTAACATCATCCCAAGATAGGTTCATCAATGTTTCTTTCTAGGGTTGGCATTACTATTTGGGATGATGAGTATGATGCCAATATGGGAAATTTATTATTAATGATAGATTTAATTTATTTGGTGTTTTATTAGTATAGGAAAGATATTTAATTAAATTATGTCTTATATTAATATTTTGGTCAATTTTGGAAACTTTCTTAGAACTTCCTAAAAAATAAATAGAAGTTCCAATTAGAGTGAAATTCACTAAATGTGTACATAACTGAGTTGAACCATTTATCCATTCATCCTCAAGAGGTGTGGCATGATATTTATTCTTATAAACACATTTTACATTGCATTAAGATCTGATTTTATTGTAGGTATTCACAAAGGAAAATAAAAAAGCATATATTTTCTAATTTGAAGTTATTTAGTGCATATTTTATCATCAATCACACTTATGACAATACTAGATTAATAGCTAGTAATTATATGATAGATTGATTGATATATAGATTTAATTTTAGATTAAGTCAAAATTTATTTTCACTCCATCCATATATAAAAACCTTTATTTTATATCATATATTTATTCAATAAAGGTTCAAAAGGGTTTTAGATTATTATTAAGAGAATCAATGGCTTCAGTGAATTCTAATTTGATGAATATTCTCATCTTACAAGGTGAAAACTTTGAATATTATAGAGATGAATTGAAGATAATTATTATATGAAAAGGAATTTTGGATAATGTTCTCTATGCATATTCACCACCTCAATATTGTGATACCTTGAATCAAGATTAAAAGAATAACAAAAAAGGATGAAGAAAAGGTAGATGCACAAGCTTTCTTCTATGTTCAAAGTGCTATAGACCCAAGCATATATCCAAGAATTTTAAGATGAAATAATTCCCATGAGTCATGTAATATATTATAAACTTCATATCAAGGATATACTAATGTAATAGAAGTAAAAATCCAAACTCTTAAAATTATAGACACCTAAATCTGGCCACCGATAACCTCTAATTAGGCTTTTGACCACTTTCCACCCAAAATGCACAATTTAGCCTAAAAATACAAAAACATGATAAATGATGTGAAACTGACATATTCAAGTGCTGATTTTGGCTAGGGTATCCCTAAATGGGGCAATGTAATTTATGGGCTAGCTAACTTTTATTTAATCATTTCGAGTCAAAATGATAATTTTGCACCTGGGTGTTCTAGATTGCTCTTTCCTATCAAATCTCTTTCATGAGATGCATGCCTTTGTTATTTGATTTTGGTAAAATCCTAAATGGGATAATAGATCTAATGTATCTAACATCACCTTATAATTTCAATCTTGTCAAAATTTGGACCAATAACAAGGCATTCTGATCAATTTGAGTAATTTGTGAACAAAGTGCTTAAACATGCCTAAGAGCTAAATAACCCAAATAAAGGCCTAATTAATAATTCCATGGAAAATTGTTGAATAATTGTTTTTAGAAATGAATATTTAATACCTATATCATTATGTGACCTCATTTCTTGAGAAGACATCCCTAGGCCATAAATGCTACAAATATCATGATTCATGCCCTCCATGCCTCATCAATGCCTTCCATGAATCCTTCCATGCCTCTTAATTACCCCTTCTTGTAATGTCATGATGAGGATAATTATAAAATTAATTCCAAAAATTTAATTAATCATTAACCACATATCTCAATCTCAATATGGATGGTTCAAGTTGATTTTAGACATTCTAAAAAATCCATAAATAGAGAGGCCATTAACATCATTTCTAAGATATTTTGGTGTAACATTATAATGCACAAATATCTTAAATAAGACATTAAAAATAGTGTTACCATGCCAAATTGATTCCAAGCCAAGCCAAGATACAAGCCAATGGTGCCAATGAGAGATGGAGGTAGCCAAGCTTCCATTGCCAAGGACTTGATGAGCACAAAACTGAGCAAGCTACTACTACAAAGGCATTTAGAGAATCCAAGGAAGATGAAGGAATTATTGTGTTTTATTACCTACTTTTTAGTTGTGTTTTTCATTCTTTTTGGTTAACTAATCTATCATTAATGTTTAGGCCTAGAGATGTTATGATATTAGAGTGTTTAGAACCTTAAAAATCTTACAAATTGATTTTATAATTTTATTTTATTGTTTTTTTTGCCATGGTTTTACATAATAACCAACGTCGACAAGTAAGACAAACATCAGTTGCATATATTCACCAATGTTAGTTAGAAAAACTAACATCAATTGTATACTTGTTATCAACTACATTGGCATACCTGATGTCAGTTAGATAACCAACATCAGTTAGAAAATGTAATCGTCATCGGTTATAGAATTTGACATCGATCACTATGTTTTCTTAAACCACAGACTTGAGAGATTTTTTCTAAATTTCATTATTTCAAACCAAAAAGAGCTTCAAAGCTAAAGGATATGCTAACATTTTTACTATAGGACCAAGCTTGACATTTTCTAAAAACATGTTTTAAATCACCTTTTGCATGTTTAAAAATCAATTAAGAACTTTGTTTTGGTGTTTAATGAAAAATTTAGATGCTTAGATGAATGTTTTCAAAGTTCAAAATCTTAAGACCAAGGGGTCAAATGAACACCACCAAATATTTCATTTGGACTTAAAATTAAATAGAGTTGTGTATTTTTGTTTGCAATAATGGTTTAATTAGATTTTTTTTAGAAAAAAGAGGGATGTTGCATGTATGCTCTTATATTTGTCCCCTATAGGGAACCCTTGGAATTAAAAGTGCCATTCCTATTGAAAATATCCTAGTCCAAGGCTTAGAAATAAAGTCATCTAAAGCACTCCCCAAAAACTCATCAAAGTTTGGGTGACCTTGAAAATGACCCTAAAGTCTTTCTACTTTCATGCTTTCTTTATTTTTATTCAAACTTGGCTTGCGAGGAAGACTTCATCACCTCCCACGAGTTCTTTAAGGAAGATTTGATCGAAGGTTTCACCTCCTAGCATTGACTTCATTTGGATCCTAATTGTAATTTAACATGGGACGTAGTGGCACTTTAGACGTCATACTACACTGAGTGAATAACAAGATGTAGTGGTTTCAAAAAAGACTAGACCTTTTTGCAACTAGTCAAGTGATATGGACCCAAAATCCATGATTTTTTTCGCATTGTTTGGAATGAAAGTCATTGTGAAATTGATTCACCTAGATCATTTAGAAACTTTTTATATTTTAGACAAATCCCCACTTGCCATAGAAGTATTGTTGGTGTAAGGTGTGCCTCAAGGTCCATGTCATAGCACTATCATTTGAGAGAAGGGGGGGGGTGTAAAAACCCTACCATATAATGTGCATTTACTTTTGGATGAACACTTAAAACATTCTATAATGATGTATATTGATGTATTCCAACAATACCAAGTAACCTTGTCAGTTTAAGATCTGAGAGTGGTTAATTTTTTGGTCTTGTCCTAGATTAGGGTCTTTTTTGAAGTCAAAACTTGGTGTAAACAAACAATCCAAACCAAACACATAGTCTAAATTTTCCTTTGGACAAAGAGGCATTATGTTTCCCACATGAGATATTTAATTTTCCTTGTTCAAAATTTCATAAAAATCTTGAGAGTCATATCATCTACTTTGGTGTAGTTATGCTACCCAATTGAGTCTAGACCTTTACAAAAGTTGTTTAAGTCCTTCACTTTTAATCTAAATTTGAAATTGTATCTTTATAAGTTCATAGGATCGATGTGTTAAGTGGGTTCACCATTTGCACTAAACTTGAGGGAAGTTAGGTTCAATTTCCAATTTGGGTTGAAGGCCATTTTAGACTCAAGATAATTATCACCATTTGATAGACTTAAGCCATTTTGTGTTAAACACTTGCAATTTGAGTCTATGCACCATAACATTTTGAGTCAAGAAAAGTAGTGTTATACTATTAAAATTATAGGAAAACATCTTTTCCTTAGAGAATTTTTGAAATAAAACTTTTTGTCACACCTTTTGGGTAGTATAGCATTGTTACACTTTCCCAAACCATTTCAAATATTATTTTGTAGACCCTATTACATAGGGTTCAAAATTGTTCCTACATTTTAAAACCAATCCAAGTGTAATTTTGTGATCTTTTGTCTAAAATAGTTATATTACTCACTTTTGTTTAGATTGTTTGTCAAAATAACTAAGTTTTATACCATTTTTGTGATAAAATAAACTATCTCTAAAAGTGCCTTTTGTTTCATACCTTATCCCTAATTGATCAAGTTCATGTCCAATTATCAAATGCCTAGTGTTTTTTAGAAGTGTTTCAAATTCATTATTAAAAAAATTTCATCTATTTCAAAGTCTCACTTTTGACACCATTTGACCAAGAGTCTTAGCGCATGCCTTGTTTGAGGTTAGCTTTTGATGCCACATTTGGCCAAAAGACCTAACAACTTTTAAATTATTAGAATAGATTGATTTAAAACACTTCAACCTTAGATTTTGGAATTTTGATATTAGGTCTATTTACTTGTTTATCTTTATGTGAATAGAAAAACATTAGATACTTCACACAAGCTTGTTTCCTCACAAAAATTTGCATAAAACTTTTGATCCTTTTGATGAATCTAGACCAAGTTAGAACATCATTTGTTTTGTACATTGTATTTTTTAGAGTTTGTAGAACTCTTTAACCTTTTATCACAAAAGCATTGACTATGGATCCTAACATGTACTCCTAAACTCATAGTGGACTCATGTATAATCTGGGGATTAGTAATGTAGTTACATAGGAAGAAATGATGCAAAACCCCTATGTGGATAATATTTCTTATGATATGGATTCTTATCCCTCTTATAATACTCAATCAGGGGCACAAAGCCAAGATACATTAGCTAACTATCTAGCTAACACACCACCTTATTCAGAACAAGACCAAGAGAAAACCACACAATATCTAGCTACAATACTTATAGTGGATGAGCCAGTACTTTAACAGTCATATTCTACTAATACAACTTTCACGTATGACCTATTTTTGTTTGATTGCCATTTTTTGAGAAAAAATATGATATTTTGGTTAGATCCATAGAGGTAGGGGCCAAGTTTCCAGTAGACTTCCCCCATGAAAATTAACCAAGTCTAGTAAGAGTGCCCCACAATATCATTTACGATCAATAGGCTTCTTTTAGTAATTCTATGGTTCTAGTCTAAACATCGTACTAAGATTCTAATATATCTGATCAAAAACATCATGAAATATCAATTTAACCAAATATGAAAAAACATATCAAACTTACCTAAATCTAGCATGTTATTTGAATTAGATAAACATGGTAAGTAAAACTTCTATTGACCTAGTTCATTCAATAGTAGTGTTGATATAGTTAACTAGACAAGAGAATATAAATTTTGACCCATTCATAAAAACCACTTCGATAGATAAATTGATGCATATGCCCATTATTAAAGAAGTGTCTTCGGCCTATACATAGAATAGTGAGCCAAAAATAGTAGACAATGTGCAAACAACATCTAATCCTAATCAAAGTCTTACTAACATGCAAAAAATTAGCCAAAAACATGTGCCTATAGTTAATCCTATGAATAGATCATCATATAAGGGAATAGGATTTTATACACCCTGACCTCAACTGATTACTTCCTAGAGTGTACAACCTGTGAGATTAGGTAATAAAATAATGGCTAATGTCACACCTCAATGATAGAATGTGATGAACCCTACTCTTCCTCAATAAGTAACAAGTAGTATTCCAAAAAAATAGGTACAATTTAGTGTATCAACACAACAGAGGACAAATAAATTGCCACCTCAATTAGGGGAAACTAATGTTCCACCTTGCTAGGTAATGATGAACATACCTCTTCAATCATAGACTAATATGCTAATCTAAAACCAAGCAATGTCTAGTCAATAATTTGCAAATATGGGTCAGTGATAGAAGCCAAATCTATAACCTACTTTCACTTCCTCATAAGAATTCATGTAACAAAGAGGTCCTCATGTTTCTTAGGTACCCACTAGATAACCTTTGGTTCAAAATGTGCCACAAATCCAGAGATAGGGTCTTGGTCCATTATTTCCCACTCAACAACAAGGTTTTATTAGTCAATAACATATCCCTTTTCAATCACAGTAGGCATAATATAGTTATATCCCTCCATCCTAGCCACAAAATCCCCCAAGTCAAACCTTTATCACCAACTCAAACCAAAATATCGCACAACCAAGTGTGTAATTTCAAGTACATCCTAATCCATGTATGCATATTCTTGGTTCATTCCACAACCAAAATAATGTACCCCAATAGATATATCCATCCTACCCTAGTCAAATTTTCCCATTTGTTCCCTCCCAACCATCTACCCAAATTCTTCGTCAAATGAATATTCCTTCTAGTTTCATATCCCAAGAATTACAATAGATGAAGGATGCAATTGTTGCCATTCAAGTTGGTAAATAAATTAAAATTTTCAAATTAGATGATGTATGTTCCTATCCATTCAACATGGAGTATTTATAGATACCATTTCCTCTAGGATATGAACCACAAAAATTTGATAAACTCAAAGGGAAAGGTGACCCTAAGGCTCATTTGATTGAATTCTTTGTCACATGTAAACCAGTGGTATATAACAACATATACCTTTTGCTATTGTTTCCAAGGATCTTGGTTGGAAAAGCCTTGGAGTGGTTTTTGAAGTTACCCAAAAATTTAGTAATAGATTTTGATGATCTTTTTAATAAGTTTATACAACACTTTTCCTATAATCTCGAGCATGAGATTTCATTAGTGGACTTAACAATAATAAATCAAAAATATGGTGAGAATTTTGTAGGTTATTTACAATGATAGAGAACCCTTGTAATCCATTTCACCCATAGTTTATTGGATAAACAATTAACTACTTTGTTTACCAAAAATTTGCATAGTGAGATAGCTTATCATTTAGAACTACAATGTGTGCATACTTTTAAGGAAATCATCGATAAAGGTTTTTTGATTGAGCAAGCACTCATAAATAAAGGACTCATCAAGATTAATTCAACTAATCAAAATTAAGGTACCAATCAGGGAAATAACCAACATCCCATTCAAGTGCTTTCATCAAAACTGGCACAAGCCAATAATCATGAAAGACCAAAGTAATTCAACCATAATAAGAATGTTATGAGAAATGGAGTAACTAAATCCTACCATGTACATATGGTGAAAACATAATTTGCACCACATTTTTAGTTTACTCATACTTAATAACCTCTCTAACTAATACTGAAAGCATAAAAACCAAGACCTACACAACAAATACCATAGCCTTTACCATTACAAACCCCTCCTCTTAGGAGAATCATGCCTAAACATCATATCTTTAGTGACCTAGGAGATATTATTGAGTCTATATTTTGTAATCTTGTTACCACTTATCTGATTAGTTGGCCTATACCAAAGCATTATCTGTAATGCATTCCTTATCTTGATTGGTACCATGAAAATAAATTCTATGACTATCATCGGGTCAATGGGCATAATCTATGAAGATTTGTCCAAATCAGGCATTTAATTGAGAATATGTGGGAGAATGGAGAGATAAAATTAGATAATGGTGCTTCAAATTCCAATAAAACTCTTGGGATTTATCAAAACCCCTTTCCCTAACATAATAATTAGTAGCGACATCAATAATAATGGCTAGTGCAGCACAAAAATCAACAGTATCAAAATCAAAGGCTAAATTAGCAAAATCAACAAAATTAATAGCAAAACCCATAATAATAAAATAATGGAAAAAACCAAGGTCAGAATGATAACAACCAATAAACTTCCCATGTAATTTTATATGACTACAAAAGGGTTGTAGGTCATATTGTAGGGGGTAGCATTAATACCACTTCCATTAATCCTAGACCAAACACTAATCAGCCTACACCATTGCTAAACAACAACATTTACATAAATTACATGGATAATCCTTCTTTGACCTAAGAGTGTATACAAGAAAACCAAAAAACTAGGAATTCCTCCTTTAGACCTTATATCAACAACCCATCCTTGCCACATGACCACATGTAAGTGCACTAGAAATTGAGACTTGTCCTATCTAGTCCCACACTATTCCCAATATTTGTTAGCAATAATGGTCTAGTATTTAATCCTAATTGTTCAATCATAACTTAGTGGTCAAGGATTACTATCCCAAGACCAAAACCATCTACCACTTTGCCTATCATTCAACCAACCATTCAACCTTAGAATAAACCATTCACTACTGACCAAGACAAGAAATTTGATATTATGGAATAATTGCAGAAGACACCAACACAAATTTCTATTTTAGATTTGATACAAATATCAATAATACATAAGAATATCTTGAATGAGTTTTTGACCTAATCCACTATTATTAGTGACATATGCCCTAATAAATTTCAATATTTAGTTGGACACCTAGTTCCATCCCAACAAGTCATATTCAACCAAAGTGATAAGTCTTCTCTTGGCTTTTTATATAATATTCCATTATATATAGAAGTTTTTATAAGATGGCATGAAGTGAAATGTGTCCTTATAGACAATGGATCTAGCCTCAACATAGTGTCTCTGAAGCTCATCAAGATTTTTGGTACACAATGGCAGACCTCCAACCAAAAAAAAACCTATCAAAGCATATGATAATAAGGAAAGAGAATCATAAGGCACCATTAGTTTTATAGTTATCATTGGGCCTTTGACCCATGATACACTTTTCCATGTGCTTGATCTTGAGTTACCATATAATATGCTTCTAGACAGGCCTTGGTTATATGAGATTTGTGTAGTCCCATCAATGCTGCACCAATGTATCACATTTTCCCACTTAGGGATGGAAGTGAATATTACAAGAGATTTACACCCATATGAACACTATAAACATCTCAAGGACAAATTTCAAAGCTATAATTATCAGTATGGCATGAATCTAATTTCCAAGTATGATAAAGGAAAGGCTATACTTATTGATCGTTCACTAGATAATTGCATAGATCCTAATACCTTGGATTCCCTTTCTCACTTGCTAGATCTTGAAGCTTCTAATCACTTCACCATTTTAGATAATGGATTGAGAGAGTATGTGACCTATGATACATTTCATATTATTGATATTCCTTAGAATCTGAAAACCCTTGGGCAACCTAAAATCACCCCACATATGCATTGGAAACAAAAGAACAAAGATAAAGGACCTATCACATTTGTACTAGCATTTGGCCTAGGACTTGACCCTCTTAAAGGGGATGAATCATGTTTATACAATGACAACCATGTTGTTTTTTATAAAAATATAAAGTATCCTATTTCTAATAGGATCATAGAGAATCAAAATTATGAAGGAAGAGGCCTCAGACTAAATCAACAAGGAAACATCGAGCCAATTTCTATGACTAAGTATGAAAGACCTTATGGACTTGGATTTAAACCACTTGGGGGTGACCCCAAATATCTTATTCAAACTCCATCACCAGTGACTAGTGATGATGATGGTGATAGTGAATTAGAGTTTAATCATAGCTTCACCTTTGATAACCTAGCTAAAACTAACATGTTTGATAATAATTCCATTTATACCCTTAGCTTAGCCATTCATTATAACCCTTTGCCATTATATTATCCCCAACTAATAGATTGGGACCAACAATAATCCAATCTACCAATTGATAAGTTCCAGAATGATGAGGCATTATGTGACTTTTTAGGCTTAGAGATAATGTTCCATTGGAAGATTAAAAATTAGGTTTCTCAATCACATTGGATCCTATAGCCTATTTTGGAGAGCGAGTGAAAACCCTTAGCCAAAAAATAATAATTAAAACAGTGAGATCCTAAAGTGAAACCCTCTTTGAGGTGATTTTTGACAAGGGAAAAAGTAAAAATAAAGGCCATTCTAGTGGTGAAAACCTATTTTAGGTTCGATTAGATGGGGATGTTCATTATTCTTTTAATTTAGACCAAGAAACCACCAACAATGAACTTGAATGTGGATCTGAGTTCAAATTAATCAAGAATTTTTTACTATTTTTGTTACATGGCCAAATATCCCATTAGGGGACTCAGATTCATCATGTCGAGGAGACCGAGGAGAATTTGAAGAACAAGTCTTAATGAAGGACCCTGACATAATTCAATAATTCAAGTCATTTCATACTATCCTAGAAGATGGTTTGACCCTTCTAGTCAAAGATATAATAAAGGTAAATATCACGACTCCATCAGACTTAAAATGGATAAAATTAGGGGAATCCCTCAATAAGAAGTAATGTGACATCTTTATAGCTCTATTGAGAAAATTTTTAGATATCTTTGCATGGGCCTATTCTGACATGCCAAGTTTAGATCTTACCTTGGTTCTGCACCACCTTATGGTTAATCCTAATGCCAAATTAGTAAAACAAAAGCTATGTAAGATGCATCCTCACATTGTTGTATTGGTAAAGAAAGAGTTGGAAAAAATCTTAGAACCTATATGTATCTAATCCATTGACTACTTAGAATGGATCTATAATGTGGTACTTGTTAGTAAAAAGCCTAAAAATATTAGAATTTATACTAATTTTCAAGACATCAAAAAAGCTTATCCTAAAGATGATTTTCCCTTACCTAATGTTGGCATGATCATTGACTCCATGGTAGGTTATGAAATGCTTTCACTCATGGATGACTTTCTAGGATACAACCAGATCAGAATAACACTAGAAGACCAACATAAAATAATGTTCACCACTATATGGGGAATATTTTATTATCAGTCAATGCCATTTGGCCTTAAGAATGATAGAGCTACATATCAAAGGGCCATGAGTATCATATTTCATGATATGATGCATGCTATTGTTGAAGACTATGTTGATGACATATTAGGAAAATCCAAAACTAGGGCCGACCATCCAACAATGCTGCATAAGGATTTAAAAGATTATGGGAGTAAAAAGTCAGACTCAATCCAAATAAATGTGTGTTTGATGTAACTTCAGGGAAATTACTTGAATTCATCATGTTTCATAGAGGTATTGAAGTTGATCTGGCTAAATTCCATGATATAACTAAGATGTCACCACCAACCAATTTGAAGTAACTCTATAGTTTATAGGGTAAGATCCAATCAATATGACACTTCATCTCTTAGTTAGTAGACAAGTGTCATCCATTTACACACCTTTTGAATAAAGGAGTTAAATTTCACTAGGATGATCACTACCAAATAACTTTTCAATAACTCAAAGACTATCTTATTAATCTGCTTGTTCTATTACCTCCTATGCTAGAAAGGCCATTCTTGTTATACCTATCAACTACCGACCATGATCTAGGGGCAATATTGGCTCAACATGATGAAAATAGAAAAGAGCATTCCATGTATTACCTAAGTTGTACCTTGTTCACATATGAACATAACTATGCACCTGTTAAAAAAACTTATCTAGCCATGGTTTTTATAGCTCAAAAATTATGCCATTACATGTTAAATAATAAGACCATGGTCATTTCAAAAGTAGATCCACTCAAGTATCTACTATCTAAAATAGATTTTCAAGGTATAATGCCTAAACGGATCATGTTTCTCAGTGAGTTTGACATAGAGTATGTCAATTAGAAGGTAATTAAGGGACAAGTTCTTACAGATCAAATTGCTGAAGTACCTCTCATAAACACATAACCACTCACATTTCAATTTATTGATGAATCCATCATGACCACCATTAACACACCCATTGAGGAGTAGCCTTGGAAGTTATATTTTGATGGTTCATTTACTACACATGGATCAGGGGTAGGCCTATTATTTATTACACCACAGGGGGATATAATCCTTAAATCATTCAGAATCAACTTTCCTTGTACAAATAACATGGCCGAGTATGAATCACTTATTACATAACTTTGATAAGAAGTGCATTAGAACATATCTCATCTCTAATTTTATGGTGATTCTTAGTAAATCATCAATTAGGTCATAGATCATTTTCAGACCAAAGACGACAAGCTAGTTCCATATAAATCCATGGTCAACACTCTTAAGTAATAAATTACCAATATTTAATTTGAGCACATACCAAGGGCTACTAATAGAACTACAAATACCATGGCTACTATTGGCTCTCTGATTCAATAAATAGATAAATCTAGAGATTATCAATTCCTCATCGAGAATTTGTCAGCACCAGCTCATGAACCTTCAACCATTGCCATGATTTGCAATATTATAAATCCTAATTCTATCTAGTACTCAGACCTTTACAACTACCATCATGACCAAGTTATACCACCTAACCTATCTCAAAAACAATCCAAAGCCCTAATTCATCATTCCACTTGTTATACTCTACTTGGATCCACCTTTTATCATCATAGCTTTGATAGAACCCTACTTCATTGTTTAAATTTGATCGAGTTTACACTAGAATTAAGGGAAATTCACAAAGGATTATGTGGAGCTCATTATAGTAGGGTAGTCCTATCCAAAAATCTCTTATGTATTATCTATTATTAGCCCATAATGGACACAAATGCCATTGCATTTGTAAAAATGTGTGACAAATGTAAACAATATGCTAATTTGATTCATGCCCCAGTAAAAACTTTGAAACCAATGTTGACACCATGACCATTTTCTACATGGGGACTTGAACTCATTAGGAAGATTAGCCCCACTTCATTTTGTTGGGTGAATATTTTGTCACTAGCTGACTGATGGGAAAATGGGTGCATCAACCATAGCATAAGGAGATTTATACAGTGAAATGTGTAGGTCTACCACATCATAAGGAGATAAATCTCTCTTCTCATCAAGGGGAGGTTCCCTTATAAACTACTATATACTAATATAAACTAAAAATACATTCAGGGGTGAAACTATACAATCCATCTCTCTTTTTTTAGAGATTATGTTCACACAATAGAGGAGGATTCTAGGGTAATTACTGAAAAGGCACTCCTCTTCTTTCAAAAGTGATATTCAACAAATAGTAGGGCTCTCCCAAGATAGAAACAACAACCAGAAGAAACAAACTAAAACATAAAGTTTTAGTTATTTCTCATACTAATTGGGACAAAGGAACATAATAGGATTAAATGTAGCTCAAAGTCTGCACCTAAAACTACAATATGGTAAAGGATTATGAAGGATAAAGAGAGCACAAAGTATCCCTAGTATCCTTTACAAAAAAATATAGGCTGAAAGCAATTATGGTTGCACAAAGTCTCCCATAGTCAGTTTCAGAACATCTTCAAGCTTATTTCAAATAATTTTGCTTATTTGATTAAATGGACAAGACTATATTTAGGAAATAGACATAAGAATAATTTCCTAAAAGACACAATCTTATTCCAACACAAAGTCTAGAAAATCACTTGCTTTCTCATTCATTTAACAAAATATGATTAATAGTCTGAGCTCAAAGTCTTAAGAATGCCTTTTAATTTGGGCAGAGCTTCACTTATGATAACAGAGAGATCTCCCTTATACAAAATAGGAGTTTACAATATATAACATTCTAAGAAAGACTTGGGTGCTTATTTTCATAAAGACCACCCATGTTGAATTGAATGCCTTTAATATATATGAAAGAGCCATGCTGGAATAGGGCATTGGCCTTGACTTTGGTGTTTTTAATTAACTCAAATGTCCCTTCCTTAGCATGGGTCTTTTGGTCTTCTTAATGATGTTTACATGGATATCCATTCAACTTTACTCAATGAATAAAAATAAGATGCATCCTTGAATGTTTGTGTTCCCTGGCGTCCATGTAGTGGACTATTCCACGTACTAGAAATAACTTTCCTATAGATATTTTTAGTTTTCTTATAGCCATTTCATCTTTCCTTGCTATGTTTTGTCTTTTCTTAGCAATCTAAGCTCTTAGGGCTATCTTCTCACTTCCTCTATTTGCTTATTTGGCTCCTTCCTTGGTTGGTTGCTGAGTTTGTTCTCAGGGCTTTTGAAAATCAATAGTCATTTCATCACCTTAAAATTGATGTCTGTGGGGATGCCGCTGGTCCCTTTGAACCTCTTTGAACCTTAAACCTTGAACTTTTTTGGTTCAAAGATTCATTGGTTTTGTGAAGGGCTACATTTGCTCTCCTTTTCTTCTTTGGTTGAACCATCCCTTTGAACTTCTTTTTGGAATCTTCCACTTTCTTCATTCACTCAGCTTATTTTCAAACTTATGCACTCTTTGAACCCATTAAACCTTTAAACCTTTGAACCACTATTTGATGCTTCAAAAGAAATCAAAGAATTAATATTGATCCATTAAAACATTGAACTTTGAACCAAAATGGTTCAAAGGTTCAACAAATTCGATGACTTCGGTGGACTTAAGAGAATAAAAGGATTTCAAAGAAAGAGAATGAATCATTGAACCATTAAACCTTGAACCATTATGGTTCAAGGTTCAATGGTTCAATGATTCATTCTCTTTCTTTGAAATCCTTTTATTCTCTTAAGTCCACCGAAGTCATCAAATTTGTTGAACCTTTGAACCATTTTGGTTCAAAGTTCAATGTTTCAATGAATCTATATTAATTCTTAGATTTCTTTTGAAACATCAACATCTCTAGATTTTCCAAGTCTATCTAAGTCATTGGACCTTTGAATTATTTTTCATTCAAGGTTCAATGGTTCAATAGTTCAATCTTCATTTTTTGAAGCCTTATTTTCTTTAAGTCTTTCAGACTTATTGAACTTATTGAACCTTGAACCTTTGAACCATTTTAATTTTTAGGTTTAGTGGTTCAAAGTTCAATCTTAACTCTTCAAAGCCTTCCTTTCTTTAAGTCCACTGAAGTCATTGAAACTTTGAACTCGTTGAACCTTTAAACCTTGTGAAGGTGGGGTTAAATGGTTCAATAGTTCAAAGTGGTTGATTCTATTTCTTTGGAGCCTACCGTTAAGTCTTTTGAATGAACCTGGGCATTGAACCATTCCCAAAACACTAAGGAAAATCCTTAAGTATTTTGAACTTCCTTTGAAGAAGGCCTACTTGTTAAACCTGTGGCTTCCTTAGAAGAAAAGGCTTCGATATTTAAAAAACTTAACTGCTTAGAACATTCTTGAGAAAGAAAAGAGAGAGGTTTGGTCTACAAGACAAAACTAATTAGTAGGTCGTCCACAAAAATAAGTGATGGATTTCGGGAATGACAACTAGCTCCAGTTGCAGAACTTTCATCGATTGAAAATATAAATAGTCAAAGGGAGTAGAAACCAAAATCTCAGTGCCTTCATCTATGCCATTGGTATATAGAGTCATGCTTACCAAAAAAGAAAGGTGCCAAAAACCAATGGTGCAAAAAACAAATGGAAAACACAAAAAAAAAGAAAGATTGTAAAAATGTATATATGTACAACTAGACTTATCTAATACTTCAAAGATTGAAGTGCTTCAGATGCTACCCACTATGAGGTAGAGTAAATGGCATTCCATCTTGGTATTCTAGTAAGAAACTATTTTCACCATTTAAATGATGAATGGTAAATGGGCCTCTCCACAAAGAATCAAATTTTCCATGCATTCCTTTTGGTCCTCTCCTCTTGTCCCACAACAAGACTCGATTTACACTCTAAAAATCATGGATCTTTGCCTTCTTGTTGAAGAGTCTCTTCACTAGAATTTGATGTGCAAAAATTTAGTCCACCACCATAGTTCTTTGTTCATTAAGCTCAATCAAGCACACAATCCTTTTATCGATGGAACTTTCAAAAGTTGAATCTTCCACTGCCTTTGCTAGCTTTAACGCTAGTAATTCTAGGGTGATGGGTATCTTAGCATTGAGACCATACAGGGGTTAAAATGGGGACATACCTATCACCCTCTTGGGTGTAATTCTATCTACCCATAAAAGCATCAAGCAATGCTTTATACCAGGTTCTTTGATTGTCATCTACTAGCTTCTTGATAATGGTCACTAGGTTCTTGTTGCTTGATTCTACTTGACCATTTCTTTATAGATAATAGTTAGAAGAATGGGAGAGAATAATCCCATAAAAGTAATAGAACTGAGTAATCTCATGAGAAGAGAAATAGGTTGCATTGTCTATTACAATCTTGGTTGGGACTCCAAACCTAGAAGTGATGTTTTCCTTGAGGAAATTACACACTACTTTCAAAGTAGCATGCTTGACTAGAATGGCTTCCACCCATTTGGTGAAGTAGTATATGGATGTAAGGACATAATCATGTCCAGCACTTGGGGAAGGATTTATAGTGCTAATGAAATCAATTCCCCATTGCTAAAATGGCTATTCTATCACCACAGGCTTGAGAGGTAATGCAACCAACTTGGGTTTACCAATGAATTGTTGACACAACTCACATCTATTCATCCAAGTGTATGAATCTCAAAATAGATTAGACCAATAATACCTGGCTCACAGAATCTTATGGGTAGTCACGGGCATAGAAAAATGTCCTCCACAAGCCAAATTGTGGAAAGACTCCAAAATTTTGTTTTACTACACTTTATCCACACAACAAAGGAATACCCCATCAAGGTTCCTCTTATACAAACCATTATCCCATAAGAGAAAATTAAAAGCTTTCAAATTAATAGTCCTCTTTTCTTTATGAGATAAGTGAGCAGGATACTCACCATAAGTAAAGAAATGAGCAATATTTGAATACCACTCATTCGTAGTGGTGACAAAAAGAACTATTGGCATGTCTTTAACTTTTACTTCTTCATGCCCTACCTCTTCTGGTATGTTATCAGTAATTAATTGGCAAAGACCCCTTCACCACACAAGTTTTGTTAGTTTGATAAAAAGATTAAACTCCTAGATTTTAGCAATCCAATTGCCCATTTTGGTCCCAAACTCCTGCTGAGTTAGTATGGACTTGACCGTTGTATCAAACAACAACCAAAGTAATAGTGTGTGAGTTCAGGATATAAAAATGGAAGTGATTTACCACCTTTACCACAACATAGGCATAATTATCCATGATTGAATACTTTAGCTTATGAGATTTAAGAGGATAGGTCATGAAGGAGATGGGAGATTCCACACCTTCTTTGGTGTAATCAAGACAAACTAGAATTGGGGCATGGATGATAGCTTCCTTGATGTCTTTAAATGTTGATTTGCCTTCTTCAGTCCAACTAAAAGCAACTTTGCCCTTCATCATATTTACAATGTGGTGAGTCTTCTCTATGAATTTAAGGATGAAATTTCACAAAAAAATCACCTTTTTAAAGAAAGAGTGAACTACAGTCTTACTGGTAGGAAGACCAAGCTCTTGGATGGATTTGACCCTTTCTAGGTCGATCTTTGTGCCTTCTTGGGACATAGTGTGACCAAGAAGTTTACCTTTTGTAATCCCAAAAATTGATTTCTTAGGATTAAGAGAAATACCATTCTATCTGCATCACTCTAGCACTTGTTGTAGATGATGCACATGATCAGGACCATGCTTAGAGAAGACTGTCAAGTCATCAAGGTATACCACAATGAACTTACCCATTTCATTTTTGAAAGCAAGATCCATTGCTCTTTGGAAAGTGGCACCAGCATTGATCAAGCCAAATGGCATTCTTCAATATGTAAAGGTGCCTCAAGGTGTTATGAAAGTATTTTTATGCTAGTCTGCTTCACTAATTTCTACTTGATTATATCTCAAAAAACTATCTAGCATTGATAACAACTCAGTGCCAGTCACTATTTCTAGTAGCTGATCCATGATGGGTACGGGATAATTGTCTCTTAAGGATGACTGATTCAAATTTCTAAAATCAACACAGAGGCAAATTTCTCCATTTTTCTTTCTTACAAGGACTATATTCACAATCTAGGTGAAATGATGGATTAGATAAATAATCCTTGCATTTAATATTTTCTGTATTTTAGAAAAAATCATGCCTGATATCTTGGGGTTGTACTGCCTTTGCTTTTACTTGTGAGGCAATGACCCAATCTTGAGAGGAATTTCATGCTTGATTTCTTTAGCTCTGAGAGGTTTTAGATCATCATATGAATATGCCAAAACATCAATGTAATGGTGAAGTAGAGTGATAAATTTGAGTTTCTCATCATGGGTACAACAATTCCCAATGTTGACCATTTTTGGATTGTCACTTGAACTCAAGTTTATTCGATCAAAATCTTTGGAGGATTTTAAATTCATTTGCTATTCCTTGACATACCTATCATGCTTGTTAAAATTTTTCTCAAGAGAAACTAATCCTTTGGAAATTTTATTCCCTTTGAGCTGAAGGTACTCATTATCATCTTTTGAATTTGTTTTCAAAGCTGATTCATGATGGGTAGAGGATTCACTACTTTCAAAATGAAGCTTTTCAAAGCTTTCTCTTTGTTTTAGAAAAGAAATGATTTGGTTATCACCATTGAACACCTACCAATGGTCCACATTATTAGGTACACTTGGTCAAAAAACTAACTCAATAGTGTACCTATCTTCTTTAAAGTCCTTGTGAGGAACCGAGAGAGTTTTAGAGACAACCAATATATCTGTACAACTATTGAGTTCTTTAGGCATGACAAAAATACTAAAAGCATCAAAGATTTCAATGCAGTCCCACACCAAATTATGGTAATGCCACAATCTCTTATTTTTAGTTTGATACAGGTTCCTCACCTAACATACCACTAGCTTAGTGTCTCCTTTGGCATGAAGGATTTTAACACCTTTATTCTGAGCAGCCTTTAATTTGAGTAGTAGTGATTCATATTCAGTAGTGTTTTTGGTGTTGCTAAACTATAATTTATATGCATAGGGGAAGATATCTCCTTGAGGAGATATTAAAACAACTCTAGATCTTGAACCAGTTGAAGCATTTCTACCATTGAATTCTAGGATCTAGACATCATCAAATTTTGATCCTCTCTTAGATTTTTCTCTGTCGGGAAGGAAAAATCCATTTTCATGTGTACTACACCCTACCAATTATTTTGATGTTTTATCTAATTTTTTTGGATTTTTAATTATTAAGCTTTTATCTTCTGAAACAGGAATGTCTTTAGTAGTCAAGAAGTAATTACCCATGCATGAAGACTCAAACAGAATTTGAGCTTCAGGAGCTGACATTTGAGTGACTATGTATTTTGATTCCTTCTCAAGGAGAAACCTTTGCATGATGCCCTTGATAGGAATTATTGCCTTAGATAGGTGCATACTCAAGTCTCCACCAACATCATTACAAAAAATTTACCCAAGAAGAATGCCGTAGGAGGCTAAAACATCGGCCACCAGGACTGTCATTTTAATCCTCTTATCTATGAAAGCCACATATGCAAATTGAGCATCTTAAATTTTTCCCAGTAGAGGTACTTGTTTGTTTTCCATGGAGAAACATCTCCCAAAGGTCTTAGTTAGTGTGAGACCAAAAGATTATGCCACCTTGATAGGCATGACATTATCAGATATGTTAAAATCAATTATGCAATTATTTAGCTAATGATTATTTATCAGCAGGGAGACATAAAATGGTTCTGTCTTCCCAAGAATGGTCAGAGGAGTAATCACAAGATTATTTTGGGTAGATGTTTTCTCTGGGGGATCACAATTTGCTTTCAAAATTTTTTGTCCTGTAGGGACAATTTTATTTTTAACATATTGAACTAACCTATCCAACTAATCAGGGTTGGATTGCAAGAATTCAAACTCAAACATTTGAAATTTGGCTTTCTTAACATGGTCAATTATATCAAATGACTAAAATGAATTTGAGACAGAGGAAGGTAGTCCATCGATTTGGGTTTTAATGGGTGTAGGACTGGTCTATGAATTTGAAGCAAAAGATGAAGGAACATTTGAGGTACTTACTTTTTTGTTTCTCACTAGATCCTTTGATTGGAAAGGTAGTGAAATGCCACATTTAGAAATTGAAATTGTTGGGTGCAGCTCTTCCCCTATTTTTCCTTTATTATCTTGTTGAGCTAACTGGTTCTGGGACTAGGTAAATACTATGTATGATCCATCAAATGCTTCACCTTTGGCTCTGGGTTCATCTTGATAATTTAGAAATCCAATGTTGGAGTTGTCAGTTGATTCTTCTTGGCCTTATAAAAAGAGATCAACATCATCTTCTTGGTTTAACTCAGGTTGGAATGAAAAATTAGATTCAGTTTCAAGATAACCAATTGCTGAGTTAGCTTATGCTACTTCAATAACAAGCTTCCCTAATGGGGGAGGAAGGAGATTTGGTTGCCCTTGATTTTTGGTAGCATTGCCCTGATATGACTGATTGGGAAATGTCTTCCTTGGTATATACCAATATGAAGGGGGAAGAAACATCCCTTGTGCCATTTATTTTTTGAGAGATAGTAATTCATTTTCTAGCTTTTGCACCATAGGATTAGTGGTGCATGTAGAAGAGAATTTAGAAGATAAAGAAGATTTACCTCTGTTAGGATCTCTTCTTATCTTTCCTGCTAAGATAAGGTCATCTTGAACCTTAGTTGCCAAAATTTGAGTTGCAACAAGATCTATTTCGCCAGCTCATCTCAATAAGAGACTTACTTTAGGAAGATGAGAATTGATGAAGAAACATTTGAGATTCTCAGGCATCAGCTGAGCAATTATGGGAATCATGTTCCTCAGCTTATCAAATTTGGCAATGAAGTCTCTCATGGGTTCATGAGGCTCCTTCATTTTTGTAAGCTGAGCTAGTAGGGCATGTGCATCTTCTGTATTCTTTAGCTTA
This sequence comes from Torreya grandis, assembly GCA_037957365.1. NCBI lineage: Eukaryota > Viridiplantae > Streptophyta > Pinopsida > Cupressales > Taxaceae > Torreya > Torreya grandis. Next base: position 3,267,785 of record JARHVA010000383.1, read on the forward strand.
TCAAATTTGGTAATGAAGTCGCTCATGGGTTTATGAGGCTCCTTCTTCATTTGTGTAAGTTGAGCTAGTAGGGCATGCACATCTTTTGTAGGCTTGAATTTGGCCTCAAATTTGGCTTTGAGAGTGTTCTAGTCAGTCACTATTTGCGTTTCTAGATGATAGAACTAGTCTACAACAGTGCCTTGTAATGTTTACATAAAAATTTTGACTATAATGTCTTCATATTTAATGCCTACTACACCACAGGATATGCAACAGGCTACACCATGTTCATCAAGATGAACCTTCCCATCACCATAGAACTTAGGGAAGTTTTATCTTGATTTATGGGGTAGCTCATGTAGAGGTGGGGTCAAGTTCAGGGGACCAAAATTATTACCTTAGGGGCCTTGGACTACCATGATATGGCTATTAAAAAGAGGGATAATAAATCTCTATGGGATATGTATGGACAAAGCTCTACTAGCAGAGGAAAGAGCAGCTTTGCCTGGTATTGGGGAGCTGACGTTTGTAAGAGGAAAACTCCTAGTTCATTGAAGGTGAGTTTGTGGAGGAGAAAGATCAAAATTATTTTGCCACACAAACTAAAATACAGGGTCAACAATACCTTGAGCTCTCTGGATTCATGTGTATGGTGGGTTTTCCAGAGTGTAAAATGGATATGGGAAGAAACTAAAACTACTTTAGTTTGAAGCTTGAGGCTTCAAGCTATTTGTTCTTATCCCCAGTGATATGAAATGATTCAATTTGAATAGATTGTAAATGTTCTTCGGTCCCCAGTGGAGTCACCAAAAACTATTAGGTGAATATTTTGTCACTAGTTGACTAATGACAAAATAGGTGCATCAACCACAACATAAGGAGATTTATATAGTGAAATGTGTAGTTCTACCACATCATAAGGAGATAAATATCTCCTCTCATTAAGGGGAGGTTCCCTTAAAAAATACTATATACTAATATAAACTAAAAATACACTCAGGGGTGAAATTACACCATCCATCTCTCTTTTTATAGAGATGATGTTCACAGAACAGAGGAGGATTCTAGTGTAATTATTGAAATGGCACTCCTCTTCTTTCAGAAGTGATATTCAGCAAATAGTAGGGCTCTCCAAGGGTAGAAACAATAACCACAAGAAACAAACTAAAACATAAAGTTTTAGTTATTTCTCATACTACTTGGGATAAAGAAAGACAATAGGATTAAACTTAGATCAAAGTCTACACCTAAAAATACAATATGGTAAAGGATTACAAAGGATAAAGAGAGCACAAAGTCTCCCTAGTATCCTTTAAACAAAAATACAGGATGAAAGCAATTATGGTAGCACAAAGTCTCCCATAGTCAGTTTCAGGACATCTTCCACCTTATTTCTACTAATTCTACTTATTTAATTAAATGGACAAGACTGTATTTAGGAAATAGACATAAGAACAATTTATTAAACGACACAAGCTTATTCTAACACAAAGTTTGGAAAATCACTTGCTTTCTCATTGATTTAAAAAAATATGATTAACAGTCAGAGCTCAAAGTCTTAGGAATGCCTTTCAATTTGGGTAGAGCTTTGATTCTAATAATGAAGAGATCTCCCTTATACAAAATGGGAGTTTACAATATATAGCATTCCAAGAAAGCCTTGGGCACTTATTTTCATAAAGACTGTCCATGCTAAATTGAATGCCTTTAATATCTATGAAAGAGCCATACTAGAACAGGGCATCAGCCTTGACTTTGGTGTTCTAAATTAACTCAAATGTCCCTTCCTCAACATGGGTCTTTTGGTCTTCTTAATGATAATTACACGGCTATCCATTCACCTTTACTCAATGAATAAAAATAGGTTGTATCCTTGAATGTTGGTGTTCCCTAGCATCCACCTGGTGGACTGTTCCTTCTCCTAGAAATAACTTTCCTATAGATATTTATTGTTTTCCTATAGTAATTCTATCTTTCCTTGCCACATTTTTTCTTTTCTTAGAAATTTAAGCTCTTGGGGCTATCTTCTCACTTCCTCCATTTGCTTATTCAACTCCTTCCTTGGTTCTCATGGCTTTTGAAAATCAATGGTCATTCCATCACCTTAAAATTGACATCCATAGGGACGTCACTAGTCCCTTTGAACCTCTTTGAACCTTGAACCTTGAACTCTTTTTGTTTAAAGGTTCAATAGTTCAAAGGTTAAATGGTTTTGTGAAGGGTTGTATTTGCTCTCCTTTTCTTTTTCGATTAAACCATCCCTTTGAACTTCTTTCTGGAATCATCTGCTTTCTTCATTCACTCGAAGCTTCCTTTTGAACTTATGAACTCTTTGAACCCATCGAACCTTTGAACCATTTTGGTTCAAGGTTCAATGGTTCAACGATTCATTCTCTTTCTTTGAAAGCCTTTTATTCTCTTAAGTCCATCGAAGTCATCAAATTTGTTGAACCTTTGAACATTTGAACTATTTTGGTTCAAAGTTCAATGTTTTAATGAATCAATCTTAATTCTTTGATTTTTTTAAAGCATCAAACTCTCTGGATTTTCCAAGTCTATCTAAGTCATTGAACCTTTGAACTCGTTGGAGTTTTAGTTATTTCTCATACTGATTGGGACAAAAGAACATAATAGGATTAAATGCAGCTCAAATTTTGCACCTAAAACTACAATATGGTAAAGGATTATGAAGGATAAAGAGAGCACAAATTCTCCCTAGTATCCTTTACACAATAAATACAGGCTGAAAGCAATTATGGTAGCACAAAGTCTCCCATAGTCAGTTTCAGGACATCTTCTAGCTTATTTCCACTAATTTTGCTTATTTGATTAAATGGACAAGACTGTATTTAGGAATTAGACATAAGAATAATTTCCTAAAAGACACAAGCTTATTCCAACACAAATTCTAGAAAATCACTTGATTTCTCATTCATTTAATAAAATATGATTAAGAGTCTGAGCTCAAAGTCTCAGGAATGCCTTTCAATTTGGGCAGAGCTTTGCTTTTGATAACAGAGAGATCTCCCTTATACAAAATGGGAGTTTAAAATATATAGCATTCTAAGAAAGCCTTGGGCACTTATTTTCATAAAGACCACCCATGCTGAATTGAATGCCTTTAATATATATGAAAGAGCCATGCTGGAATAGGGCATTGGCCTTGACTTTGGTGTTCTGAATTAACTCAAATTTCCCTTCTTCAGCATGGGTATATTGATCTTCTTAATGATGCTTACATGGCTATCCATTCACCTTTACTCAATGAAGAAAAATAGGATGCATCCTTGAATGTTGGTATTCCCTGGCGTCCACCTAGTGGACTATTCCACCTACTAGAAATAACTTTCCTATAGATATTTCTAGTTTTCCTATAGTCATTCTATCTTTTCTTATTGTGTTTTGTGTTTTCTTAGCAATCTGAGCTCTTGGGGCTATATTCTTGTCCTCTATTTTCTTATTTGGCTCCTTCCTTGGTTGGTTGCTGAGCTTGTTCTTAGGGCTTTTGAAAATCAATAGTCATTCCATCACCTTAAAATTGATGTCCATGGGGACGTCATTGGTCCCTTTGAACCTCTTTGAAACTTAAACCTTGAAATCTTTTGGTTCAAAGGTTCAATGGTTCAATGATTCATTCTCTTTCTTTGAAAGCCTTTTATTCTCTTAAGTCCACTAAAGTCATCGAATTTGTTGAACCTTTGAACCATTTTGGCTCAAAGCTCAATGTTTCAATGAATCAATATTAATTCTTTGATTTCTTTTGAAGCATCAAACTCTCTAGATTTTTTAAGTTTGTCTAAGTCATTGAACCTTTGAACTCTTTTTCATTCAAGGTTCAACGGTTCAATAGTTCAATCTTCATTCTTTGAAGCCTTCTTTTCTTTAAGTATTTTAGACTTATTGAACTCGTTAAACCTTGAACCTTTGAACCTTTTTTAACTTTGAGTTTTAGTGGTTCAAATTTCAATCTTAACTCTTCAAAGCCTTCCTTTCTTTAAGTCTGCTGAAGTCATTGAACCTTTGAACTCATTGAACCTTTGAACCTTGTGAAGGCGGGGTTAAATGGTTCAACGGTTCAAAGTGGTTCATTCTATTTATTTAGAGCCCATCTTTAAGTCTTTTGAATGAACCTGGGTGTTGAACCATTTCCAAAACAAGGAAAATCCTTAAGTGTTTTGAAATTCCTTTGAAGAAGGCCTGCCTGTTGAACCTACAGCTTCCTTAGAAGAAAAGGCTTGGATATTTAGAAAACTTAACTACTCAGAACATTCTTGAGAAAGAAAAGAGAGAGTTTTGGTCTACAAGACCAAACTAATTAGTAGGTTGTCCACAAAAGCAAGTGACAAATTTTGGGAAAAACACATTTGATGGCCATAAACATATCCTTGTTGCCACCCAATATTTCACTAAGTGGGTTGAAGCTATAGCCCTCACTTACGTGACTAGAAAGCAAATTTTTAAATTCATATTTAACCATCTCATTTGTTGTTATGGTATCCCCTCTAACATTATATCTACTAATGGAGGATCATTAAAGAATAAAGATGTAGACCAGCTATGTACTAAATATAATATCACACAACATTTTTTTACAACATATTACCATCAAGGTAATGGCCAAGCTGAGGCATCCAATAAAACCATTATCAATATTATCAAAAAGATTGTCTGTGATGCTAGTCATGATTAACACTTGCAAATATTCCATTCCCTTTAGGAATATCTTACCAATCATCATATTCCTATAAGAGCCACTCCATACTCAATTGTTTATGGTATTAAATCCATCCTTCCATTTAAGGTCAAATTTCCTTTATTATGCATCTCTTTCAAGCATGTCCTAGATTATCATGACTATCGAGTAGCCCACTTGTAAGAACTAAACTTAATTGATGAGAAATGCACAACCACAGTAAAAAATCTTCAAGCATATCAGAACCAACTCAAAGGTCACTGTAATCAATGTGTTATGTATAAAAAATTTAAACTTGGTGATCTTGTTCTTAAAGAAAATTAAAAGAATACCACAACTAAGAAGAAACATAAAGGGAAATTAAAACCAAACTGGATAGGGCCTTTCATCATCACTACAGATTATAGATCAAGAGCATACGTGCTTGCCACACTAAATAGAGATGAGCTTCCTGAGCTGATGAATATTATTCATCTCAAGTGGTACTATGCTTGAGCATTAAGGTGTATTGTCTATAAGGACCATTTTATTTATACCATTTTATCACTATTCTTCTTTATGTAAATACCATACTTATTCATCCTCTTCATCGTATCCACTTTTTTCTTCCATTCTATTGACCAAGTATGTTCTAAATCCTAGCACATTTGACCTTGGTTTTTTCCATTTGTTACACAGTTTTAGCATCAAGGTATCTAATCAGTTTCATTAGTTGGTTCAATTACTTCAGATAGAGATCGTATTTTGGGACAGTGTGATAGAAGTTTTGGTAGTTGCATCCTTTGTTTGTTATGCCTTTCTTACCACTAATATTTATACTAATTATAACCACCTTTGGGTAAATTAGTACCATTGATCTATGCCATTTTGTCTTAGTTATAACTACCTATGGGAAAACTAGGGGAAACATTAATCCTTGACATATGAACTCGCCACTTCCTAGTCATACTACACCTTTTTATCAATTGTGCCTATTTTGTTTGAATTGACTGCTACACTCATCAAATTCCTCCCTTGTAAGGGTATAACTATAGTGACTTGAGGTCCTATTCTAGAATTACGTAGGCAATGCTCTCACCATTTTATGAGTAGCTCAACCATGCTCTCACCATTTTGTGAGCAACCTAAGTCACTCTCTCACCATTTTTTGATCAATCTAAGCCACTCTCTCACCATTTTATGAGCAACCTTAGTTTAAATTCTCTCACTATTTTATGATCAACCTTAGTTTAAATGCTCTTTCCATTTTGTGAGCTTGAACCATTTAAGTGTCTCATCCTTCTTGATCAAGTTGAGATACTTCAAAAATTTCCAAAAACATTTAAAAAATCATTAAAAAGAATAAAAACATTGACCACTTATTTGCCTTAAGGATTATTGGAAACCTTACTAAGTTACAATAAAATCACTTGTCATTTAGTTTCCCCATCCTTTTTGGCCTTTTCTCTCATGCACTTGCCATTTTTCAAGACCATTTATCTTCTTCTATCACATCCATTCTATATGGTTTCCTCAATTATCACATTCTTCCCATTCCCTGGGAGAACTACATTTAGCCTAAGGTTTTTTTAATGGATATTACATCCATGGAACTATGTGGGAAGCATTTACTTTCCTAATGCATATGGAGACAACTTGGCCACCCCTTTATTTTTCTTCTATTCCCCTATTTTGTTCATTTGTTAAGTTTTCACCTATTTTCTAGGGGCAATGTTCATAGGGTTTACATCACATTGTTTATTTATTTATTTCTACTTATTTGTCTAATTTCAACACTGCTACTTTGATTTAGTTTATGTGTGTTCATTAGGTGATTATTTACCCACACTTATAATTTAATCCATCAATATTCATATGTTTACATTGCCATCATGGTTTCTATCATTGGTGCATTATTTTCTATTCAGTATTAGATTATGAGAGTTAGTCCTCATGCATATTTCAGCCAAGTCCTGATGATGTTATACCTTGATGCCTACTGACATGTGATACAACAAACCTTAGCTTTAAAAAGTCTATTCAGTAATGGTGGCATCTTTTCAACACTAACATATTGATTCAATCCTAATCATATCACAAATAGAGTAATTAAACATGAAATAATTTCAACCTTTATTAGTTTGGATGAGCATCTCCCTACTAGTAGGTTGTTCCAATTCATCATTACCCTCTATGTTAATTTATCATCATCCTCGACTAAGTTTATCTTGTTTGCCATAATTTGGGTTTAATGATTATAACCACCTATGGAAAAATCATTGTACACCATCCCACCTACATTTCTCAATGATTATAACTGCCTTTAGGAAAATCATTGTGTTGTCACCACTTTAATTTTTATACCTATACAAGGCATGTTATCATATTATTTGTCTATCCTAACTAGGGTAGCTCCATCTTCTTAATGATTATAACTACCTTTGGGAAAATAATTATGTTATCATACCACATTGCCACTATCAGGGTACAATGCTTATAATTACCTCACAGAAAATAATTGAACACCATCCCACTTGAATTCTCAATGATTTTGACTACTTTTTCAATATCATTGTGTTTTCACCTCATCATCTTTCCTTTCTTTGGTACTCTCATTTCACTTCTTATCGAGGGACCATTTGCTAACCTAAGTGTGCCAACCATTCCCTCAAAGGGACATCATACAATTAGTTTATCATCATTGGATTTGTAGGCATACAAGATATTTTCATTTTTTTAGAATATGTTACTATGATTATAGCTTTCAATGCCTTCCAAATAGGGGAAAATTATATACACCTAAATCTGGACACTGATAACCACCAATTAGGCTTTTGACCACTTTCTACTTAAAATGCACAATTTAGCCTAAAAACACTAAAACATGCTAAATAATGCAAAAATGACATATTTAAGTTCTAATTTTGGCTAGGGTATCCCTAAATGGGGTAGTTTAATTTATGGGCTAGCTAAATTTGATAAGATTATTTTGTGTCAAAATGCCAATTTTACACCTGGGTGCTCTAGATTGCTCTTATAAAATCTCTTACACAAGATTCATTCCTTTGTTACTTGATATTGGTAAAATACTAAATGGGATAATGGATCCAATGCATTTGACATCACCTTCTAATTCTGATCCAGTAAAATTTTAGACCAATAACAAGGCATTTTGATCAATTTGAGTAATTTGTGCACAAAGTGCTTAAACATGATTAAGAGCTAATTAACCCAAATCAAGACCTAATTAATAATTTTATGAAAAATTGTTGAATACTTGTTTTTAGAAATGAATATTAAATATATGCATTATCAGGTGACCTCATTTCTTGGGAAGACATCCCTAGGCCACAAATGCCATAAATACTAGGATTCATGACCTCCATGCCTCATCAATGCCTTCCATGAATCCCTCCATGCCTCTTAATTTCCCCTTATTATAATTTCATGATGAGGATAATTATAAACTTAATTCCAAAAATTTAATTAATCCTCAACCTTATATCTCAATCTCAAGATGGACAGTTCAGGTTGATTTTAGACATTCTCAAAAATCTATAAATAGAGAGGCCATGAGCATCATTTCTAAGCTATTTTGGTGCAACATTATAATGCAAAATTATCTTCAATAAGCCATTGTAACTAGTGCTACCATGCCAAATTGATTCCAAGCTAAGCCAAGCTACAAGCCAAAGGTCTCAAGGAGAGATGGAGGTAGCCAAGCTTCCATTACCAAGGAATTCATGAGCACAAAACTAAACAAGCCACTACTACAAAGGCATTTGGAGCATCCAAAGAAGGTGAAGGAATTCTTGTGTTTTTTTCCTTACTTTTTAGTTGTGTTTGTCATTTTTTTGGTTAACTAATCTCTCCCTAGTGTCGAGACCTAGAGATATTATGCTATTAGTGTGTTTCTTTCATTTTATTTTCATTTTGGAAATAACACCATACTAACCATCCTATCTTGAGTCAAATTCCTAGATCACAAAAATGAATTTTGAAAACTTGAGAATGTCTCACACAATGAAGGAGTTGGAGAATATTGCATAAGGATAAATGACTTAGTACATATAATGACATTTTATGGAGAAAATTTACAAGATAGTGTTATAATAAGGAATATTTTGAGATATTTAAGTAAAAAATTGATACATATTATGATCAATATTATAGAGTGAAAAGATATGAAAACTATTAGTGTTGATTAGTTACTGGGTTCTCTCTTTTCCTATGAGAATAAAATGAGACTATATGTAGGAGATCTAAAATAGGCACTTGAAACCAAGACAAAAATTTTAAAGACCAAAGATAAAAATAAAAATAAGAATCAATGGAGTTCAAAAAAATCAAATTCAAAGGGAAAACCTAAATCTAACTTGAAATGTAAAATAAAGAGAAACCTTAATTTTAATTATTGAAAAAAAAAGGTACACTTTATAAAATATTATAGGATACTGGTAGCTAAGAATACAACTAATTAAGAGAGTGAAAAGAAGGCATTCTAAGATAAACAAAGTGAGGAGCAAGAGGACTTAGATTGTCTTATCACATGTACCTTGGAATAAAGGATTTAAATAATTTTTTGTATGTTTATTCAGGTCTCTAAAATCACATGAAAAGTCACAAAGATGATTTCAACAGTTTTATGATTCCTTCAAAATCCAAGAGCAATTAAGAGATAGAAATTCCATCCAAGTTAAAGGAAAGTGAAGCATAAAAATTAATACAAGTTAAAATAAGGTTTAAATAAATGATGTTTATTTTTCTCCAAATATGTATATTAATATTATTTATCATAGCTTCACATGAAATAGTGATGAAAGCAAATAATACAAGTGTTATAATCCTACTAGTAAATCCATACTTTTTAGAGAGATTATTTTTTTAATGAGATGTATACTAATTTTGATCATATAGATATAGATGTAATAATTGAATTGTTTCAACCTATTTAATTTTATTTTGATGTTTTACAAAGTCCTTCACATGTTTATAGTTTAACATTAAATGATACTAGTTCTTCCCAATAGATTAGTCATCCATCTTCATCAACTCCAAATAAACACAAGCAGTTTTAAATACACATACAACCAATAAAATACTACATTAAAAATAAGAGAGGAGGATAAAAAGGTTTTAAAATTATTAAGGTATTTTTTTATATTATGGTTATGATGAAAATCTTGTGTTTGCATTAGCATCTATGGCTAGTGAACCTAGAAGTTATGTAAAAGCTAGTAAAAATAAAAATTGGGTTGATGCTATGAAATTGGATATGGATTAAATTGAGATGAATAATAAATGGAATATTTTTCATAATTTATATGATAAATATGTCATTTTAACCAAGTGGTTATACATGGCCAAAGTGAAAACTGATGGAATAATTGACAAGCTAAATGTTAGACTAGCTACAAAATGGTTTGCATAAACATATGGGGTTAATTATGAGAAAAATTATGCACCTATGAAATGAAAAAATAATATAACACTAATTATTATTTTATATTCTCATAAAATATGTAAAATATCTCCAATATATTTCAAGATTTCATTCTTAAATGGAGTCATTGAATAAGAAGTAATGTGGAGAAGGCACAAGGCTTTGAGGTAAATGGTAAATAATTTTGGGTATATAAGTTAAATAATGATTTTTATGGGATGAAGCAAGATATAAGAGATTTATATTCAAGAATTTATATCTATTTATTTGATCAAGGTTTTTTAATAAGTTAAAATGAGCCAACTATTTACATACAAGCATTGGGCTCTAATTATGTGTGTGTGTGTGTGTGTGTGTGTGTGTGTGTGTGTGTGTGTGTGTGTGTGTGTGTGTGTGTATTTTCTCTATGTAGATGACTTGATATTTATAGGTAGCTCTATGGATATTTTGAATAACTTTATGAAATTTATAACATATGAATTTTAGATGAATAATATTATAATTATGAATTAATTTCTTAGTATTTAATTCCATCAAAATAAATAATAAGTATTCATTTGTCAAGTCAAATACACCAAAGACATGTTGAACAAGTACAGTATACATGATTCTAAATCAGTGAGCACTCCAATTTTAAGTGGATAATAGTTAATGAGAGGATATGTAATTAATTTATCTGATGAAAATACTTTTATAATCATGGTTGGAGGTCTGATGTATCTCACTATGATAATACCTCATATTAGTTATGTGGTTTTACTAGTTTTTAGATTTATGGGCAAACTGCCACTCAAACATTTACAAGTGATAAAAAGAATTATTGGATATGTAAGAGGTACATGTAATAATAGTATTAATTTAATACCAATAAGTTAAATATGTATAATTCGATACATATATTCATATTTGGGAGGATATCTTGATGATAGGAATTCAACTTCAAGTTATTACTTCGTATTGGGAAGTGGGTTGGTTTCATGGTCTTCAAAGAAATAAGTAAAAATTATATTATCCTCTACTAAATTTGTATACATATCCTTTACATCAAATTTCACACATTTTTTATGATAACAATGGGGCAATAAAATTGTCAAAGAATCCAAATATCCATGCTAAAACCAAACATATTGAACTCAAACATAATTTTTCTATAGAATTTATCAATTTTAATTTTTTTTAAAATTTATTATGTGATAATTTAAGATCAATTTTTGATATTATCATAAAATAATTACATAAATAGATTCATGTAAGACTCAAGGAGATGATAGGTATCACTCCACTTTATATCAAAGGGGGGAATGTTGAGTATGATGCCAATATGGGCACTTGATATTAATGCCATATTTATTTTATTTTATGTTTTTATTAGCTTATTAATGTTATTTAATTTATTTATGTCCTAGATTAATTATTTGGTTAATTTTGGATGCTCTTTGGGAACTTCCTAGAAATAGCTATAAGTAATAGTTGGAGTGTAGTTCACTGAATGTGTACTTAACCAAGCTCAAACACTTATCCATTCATCCCTAAGAGATGTGGTGCAATATTTATTCTTGGATAAACTTTTTAAATTATCTTAATCTTTTATTTTATTTTAAGTATTCACAAAGGAAAACTAATAAGCATATCTTTTATAATTTAGAATTATTCAAAGCATATTTTATCATTGATCACATTTATGACAATACCAAATTAACAACTAGTAATTATAGGATATATTAGTTGATATAAAAATACATTTTAATATTTAATAAAAGATAAATTACACTCCATAAATACATAAAAACCTTTATGGGATCCATTTAATTCAGTTTTTACTTTAGATGATGCACATATTCCTATTAAGCATATTTATACCTATAATTACCTTCATAAATGCATAAAACAAACTATGTATCTTTTTATTTCCTAAAGATGTATCTCTTAAAACTTTGATTGATAATATCCTAAAAAATGGTTATGATCCAGGCAACAATTCGGGTGACATTTCCACCCCAATTGATGACGGAACTTCCAGGAGCCATAACTTTTGCACCATAGCTCCAATTGACTCACCGTTTGAATCGTTGGAAAGCTAATAATGAGGAGAACATCATGAAATGGAATGAGCTATAGGAAATGAAGTTTGACCCCAGAAAACCCAACAGAAGTGCCTCAAATTTCAATTTTAATAGTATAGTCTAAAAATAGTAAGTTTCTAAAAATAGTAATTCCTCAAATTTTGTATTGTTTTAAATCTTGAATGTTGAACCACTTAATCTCCATCGAGATTGGTGACCTTCAAAATCCTCCCCATGCTTTCAAAATGTGCATAAATGAAGAGGTAACCTGAAATGTGAAGACAAACATCTCTTCCCAGAGATAAGCATATATTTGTATTGCAATCTTGAGTAATACTACATCTCTTCTCAGAGAATTCATTGTTACTGTGTTATTTCTATGCTATTGAGATATTTATCAACTAGAAATTTTGAGTTTTGGATCATTGGTATTAGAGCTATGTCTCGAGGTTGAGTCCTGTGGAAGCTGGCAGGCATGATCCACACATCCCTTCTCAGGGATAGCAATACACTACTGCCACGTGTCCGACCGAGATCACCTCAGGTGCTTCAGTCCCTGGGCCATATAGTGGTATGAAAGAGGACCCAAATCAATTTAGAACTTTTGGTGTGATGGCTAGTGCTCTAGTGGTATCAGAGTGGTTTGTCTTGAGAGTGTATGATCCCAAGGACGAGGTCAGGCTACAAGAAGCTTGGGTGGGAAACAATAGAGCTTCCAAAATTTCCACCTATTCACTCCAAATGACTTCAAATGGTGGATGACACCGAGACATCTAATCCTTTCAAGGAAATGATGAATGAAGCCCTCTAATGGCAACAAGCACAGATGCTAAAATAATTTGCCCAAATTCTTCAAACACTTCTGATGGGAAATCCTGGCTTCGCGGCTCCACTTCTTGGCTCCTCATCTAGGGAACATCCTTTCAGTGCCCCAACAGCCTTAAAGGTCTAGGTAAATTTTGATATTCCTACATTTGAAGGTAAAATCAATGCTGATGTAGTAGAAAATTGGTTAGATCAACTGTCTTCCTACTTCTCTGTAAATAAGTTCACCAATGGAGAAAAGATTACTTTTGATCTTTTGAAATCAACATTTCTTGTGAAAAACTGGTGGGAAGTGTACAAAAAGAGGTTCAATATAGATGATTTTGATCTGTACATATAGTGGCAAAAACCTTGCCAAGGTAAGGACCAATCTGTTCAAGATTAGATAGACACTTTTCATTCTTTGTCTGCAAGATTAGGCATTCATGACAGTGAGAAACATAAGACTCAAATATCGTGGTGGACTAAAATGGTACATACGGGGGGGAAATGGAACTCTTCACTTTAGAAACCCTCGGTGAGGCATACAAATTCTTAGTGAAGATTAAATAGAAGCATGGCAAAAAGAATACGCAGAGTCAACCCTCAAAATCGAAAAGTGACAAGGAAGGTCAAACACGAGGCTGAAATTGGAAGCAAAAGGAGTTTCAAGATAGGAAATCCCAGAAAGGGATCATTGGAAAATGGCATGATTACCACAAAATTGGAAGTCACTCCAAAGAAGAATGTTGAGCCATGAAGTCATTTCTTTCTAAGTCACAATACTCAACATCTACTACTCTACCTCATACACAACCCACAATCGAAGAGGATGAAGAAGAAATTTTAGATGCTGAGCCTGACACCATTATCGCTTCATCACAGACCCGTGAGGAAAGACCAAAGACAAGGAAAGATTGTTCCACTCCAAATTATGGGTAAAAGGTAAGCCTATGCATTTCATTCTAGATAGTGGGAGTCAAAAGAATTTAATCTCTACTAAAGTTGTGAAAATTCTAAATCTATCCATGAAGCCTCATCCAAAGCCCTAAAATATTGGATGGTTGAGCCCAGGGAGAGACCTCCGTGTCACCCATCAGTGTCTTCTTTCATATTCTATAAAACCATTTCAAGATGAAGTCTTGTGTGATGTGGTCAATCTAGATGTTTGTGATGTACTCCTTGGTCAGCCATTCATGTATGAGCGACATGGCATCTATGAATCAGGAACCCGAAGGATCACCCTCACTCTTGGAACACAGTGCTATAGGGTACTAGAGGTACCACCTCCCACATATATCTCCCTGATCAATGCTAAGCAATGTAAGATATTGGTGGAGAAAACAAAGCAATTTGTTCTCATGGTGATCAAGCCATAGAAATCCAAGAAGGTTGATGTTGCAGTCCTGACTACACAATCAACACAACAATATAATCATATAGGAAAAATCATAGGAGAATATGATAACTTATTCAAGTCACCCACAGGAGTTCCACTGCATTACCAGGTAAAACATTCTATCGATTTGATCTTAGGATCACCTTTGCCTAACAATCCTATGTATCATAGATTAGTTGTAGAGAATGACGAGATAAAAAGATAGATTCAAGAATTGATCCAAAAGGGTCACGTCAAGCCAAGCTCTTCACCTTGTGGTAGCCTAATTATCTAAGCACCAAAGAAAGATGGAACATGGAGGCTTTGCATTGACTACCGAGCCTTGAATAAAATATTCGTGAAGAATTGATATCCTCTTCCCAAAATTGATGACCTACTGGACTAGCTCCATGTTGTGAAGTTCTTCACCAAAATTGATCTCAAATCTAGTTATCACCAAATTCCCATTGATCCCACTAATGTTTGGAAGACTGCATTCAAATCTAAGGAGGGGCTCTTTGAATGGTTGGTTATGCCTTTTGGCTTAACTAACACACCTGCAACCTTCATGAGGATGATGGATGACATCCTACGACCCTTCACCAACTAATTTGTGGTTGTCTACTTAGATGACATACTCATCTATAACAAAACATGGGAAGAACATTTGCAACATGTTCGTAAGGTGCTTCAAACTCTTTGGTAGCACAAGTTGTAACCAAATCTTGACAAATGCACATTTAGGATGACAATAATTTAGTACCTCATGTACATTGTGAATGAGGAAAGGGTCCATGTTGATCTAGAAAATATTTGGGTTATTTGATAATGGCCCACACCAAGGAACCTCACAGAGCTTCACAAATTTTTGGGTCTTGCAAATTTCTATTGCAGGTTTGTTCTTGGATTTTCACATGTTACTTGGTCACTAACCCAAGTGACTAAAGGAGGAACTAAAGCTACATTTTAGTGGGGTGAAATACAACAAAGGGAATTTGATAATTTGAAGAATAGACTCTGCTCATCCCCTATTCTTGCCTTGCCAGATTTGCATCAACATTTTGAGTTGATGATAGATGCATTTGAATATGCCATGGGAGCTATCATCATGCAACATGGCCATCCTATTGCATATCATAGTGAAACCTTCACTGATACAGTCAGGAAATATCCAAAATATGATAAGGAGCTCTATGCCATTGTGTAAGCCTATAAACAATAGAAACACTACATATTGTTGAAATAAATGGTCATCCACATTGACCACAGACCATTGGAATTCATCCAGACACAAAGAAAAATCTGAAATGAGAGGCATCAAAAGTGGGCCACATATCTTCAGCAATTCCACCTGATAATCAAACACAAAAAGGTGATATCAAATATAGCTATAGATTATTTGAGCCGCCCACCAATTTCTGCACTCATAATAGTTTTGGACCTGTGCGGACATGAGACTGCCACTTGGGGTGCCCTGTATGAAGCAGATCCTACCTTTGCTGATACATATCAAGCACTTCAAAAAGGTAAACATGTTTCTGATTTCTATTTGCAAGATAATATCCTCTATCATATGGGGCACATTTGTGTTCCAGTTGTAGAGAAACAAAAGATGATATGGGAAGCACACTTCAGTTGGACAACTAGACACTTTGGTATTGAAAAGACATTGGTAGTTCTTCAAAAACACTTCTACTAGCCCCATATGTGAAAGGATGTGAAAAGATATCTCAAATCTTTCACCCCATGTATGATATCCAAGCCAACAAATAAGAAGAAAGGATTGTACACACCATTACAAAAACCAACCAGGCCTTGGGAATCCATCTCAATGGATTTTCTCTCAGGTTTTCCCACTTCAAAACATGGTAAGGACTGTATTTTTGTGGTAGTTGATCATTTTTCAAAAATGGCTATCATGATTGCTTGTAAGAAAAATATATCTACTGAGGAAACTGCTCAACTATATTTTAGTCATGTATGGCTCCATTTTGGTCTTCCCAAGACCATTGTCTCAGATCGAGATAGCAGGTTCCTGAGCATCTTCTGGTCCTCTTTATGGAAGATGATGGATACTAAGCTGATGAAGTCCATAGCCTTCCATCCACAAACTGAGGGTCAAATAGAGGTGGTAAACTAATTGATTATTCATATCATTCAAATGTATCACTCCAAACATCCATGCACATGGGATTAGGGACTTCTTTTCATACAACATGGATACAATCAGGTGCTGCACAGCTCGACCAAGCATAGTCCATTCCAAGTATGTTTTGGGTTCCAACCCATGGCACCAATTGATATAGCTATTCCATTTTCCACCATGGAATACACACCTCATGGAATATCTAAGGTAGCAAAAGTAACAAAGTTTATTGAACTAATGCAACACATCCAGCAACAAGTTCATGACATCCCGGAGAAGATGAATCAAAAGTATAAGTAACGCCATGACAAACATAGGATTGTACACCATTTTGCTATGAGTGACAAGGTTTAGTTGTGGCTTCAAAAGGATTGACTTGTAGGCCCACATAGAAATATTTAACCTCTGTGATATGGTCCCTACACCATCACTAAAAGAGTTAGAGAAAATGCTTTTGAGTTGAACCTATTAGCCTACCTTTGTCTGCATCCAATATTCAATGTGGAGCTCCTCAAACCATATCACCCACCTCTCTTGGATAGTTTAGTTATAGAAAAACAACTTGACATTGATGAGCTTGATCCATAAAGTTTTTCTCCATTGGAAGAGGATCATATTGTTGATACCTAGATGAAGACCACAAGAGGACACTTTATTTTGCTTTATCAAGTGGTCAAAAGGGGCCAGCTTAGCCATCAAGGTGAGTGGCTCATAAAGAATCAAATCATGAAATAACTACCACAATTGATGGGGAATATTGATGCAATGGGGACTATTGATTTTCAAGGAGGGAGGAATGATCTAGGCAATAATTTAGGTGACAATTCGGGTGACAGTGCCACCCCAATTGATGACAGAACTTCTGAGAGCCATAACTTTTGCACTATAGCTCCAATTGACTCACCGTTTAAACCATTGGAAAGATAAGAATGAGGATAACATTGTGAAATGGCATGAGATTTTATAAATGAAGTTTGGCCCCAAAAAACCCAATGGAAGTGCCTCAAATTTTAATTTTAATAGTGCTGTCTAAAAATAGTAAGTTTCTAAAAATAGTAATTCCTTGAAGTCTGTATTGTTTTAAATCTTGGAAGTCAAACCACTTAATCTCCCTCAAGATTGGTGACCTTCCACATCATCCCCATGCTTTCAAAATGTGTATAAATGAAGAGGTATCCTGAGATGTGAAAATAGAAATCTCTTCCCATAGATAAGCATATATTTGTATTGCGATCTTGAGTAATACTACATCTCTTCTCAAAGAATTCATTATTACTGTGTTATTTATATGATATCAAGATATTTATCAACTAGAACTTATGAGTTTTGGATCAATGGCATCAGAGCTATGTCTCAAGGTCAAGTCCTGCAGAAGTTGGTGTGCATGATCCACACATCCCTTCTCAGGGATAACAATACACTATTGCCACGCGTCTGACCAAGATCACCTCAGGTGCTTCAGTCCCTGGGCCATAAGTGGTTTGGAAGAGGACCCAAATCACTTTGGAGCTTTTGGTCTGATGGCTACTCCTCTAGTGGTATCAGAGTGGTTTGTCTTGAGTGTGTATGATCCTAAGGATGAGGTCAGGCTATAAGAAGCTTGGGTGGGAAACAACAGAGCTTCCAAATTTTCTACGTGTTCACTCCAAATGACTTCAAATGGAAAATGACACTGAGACATTTAATATTTTCAAGGAAATGGTGAATGAAGCCCTCCAATAGCAATAAGCACATATGCTACAAAAATTTGCCTAAATTCTTCAAACACTTTTGATGGGAAATATTGGCTTCGCGGCTCCACTTCCTAGCTCCTCATCTAGGGAACATCCTTTTAGTTCCCCAACACCCTTCAAGGTCTAGGTAAATTTTGATATTCCTACATTTGAAGGTAAAATCAATTGCTGATGTATTAGAAAATTGGTTAGATCAACTGTCTTCCTACTTCTCTGTAAATAAGTTCACTGATGGAGAAAAGATTACTTTTGCTCTTTTGAAATCAACATTGCCTGTGAAAAATTGGTGGGAAGTGTACAAAAAGAGGTTCAGTACAAATAAAATTGGCCTTCAGGTGGAACCTACTTGGGATGATTTTGTTGAAGTAGTTGAAAGAAGAATACTATCCCATTAGAGCATATGATGATCTGTACATATAGTGGCAATAACTTCACCAAGTTAAGGACCAATCTGTTCAAGATTACATAGACCATTTTCATTCTTTGTTTGCAAGATTGGGCATTCAAGATAGTGAGAAACATAAGACTCTCAAATATCATGGTTGACTACAATGGTACATATGAGGGGAAATGGAACTCTTCAATTTGGAAACTCTCAGTGAGGCATATGAATTCACAATGAAGATTGAATAGAAGCATGGCAGAAAGAATATGAAGAGTCAACCCTCAAAATGGAAAAGTGACAAGGAAGGTCAAACACAAGGCCAAAATTGGAAGCAAAAGGAGTTTTAGGATAAGAAATCCCAGAAAGGGAAGGCTGGAAAATGGTGTAATTACCACAAAACTAGAACTCACTCCAAAGAACAATGTCAAGCCATCAGGTCATTGCTTTCTGAGTCACAATACTCGACATCTACTACTCTGCCTCATACACAACCCATAGTCAAAGAGGATGAAGAAGAAATTGTAGATGCTGAGCTTGACACCATTGTCACTTCATCATAGACCCATAAGGAAAGTCTAGATGACAAGGAAAGATTGTTCCACTCCAAATTATGGGTAAAAGGTAAGCCTCTGCATTTCATTCTTGATAGTGAGAGTCAAAAGAATTTAATCTCTGCTAAAGTTGTGAAAAGTATAAATCTATCCATGAATCCTCATCCAAAGCCCTATAGTATTGGATGGTTGAGCCCAGGGATAGACCTCTATGTCACCCATCAGTGTCTTCTTTCATATGCCATAAAACCATTCCAAGATGAAGTCTTGTGTGATGTGGTCAATCTAGATGTTTGTGATGTACTCCTTAGTCATCCATTCATGTATGAGTGACATGGCATCTATGATTCATGAACCCAAAGGATCACCCTCACTCTTGGAACATGGCACTATAGGGTACTAGAGGTACAACCTCCCACATCTGTCTCCTTGATTAGTGTTAAGCAATGCAAGAGATTGGTGGAGAAAATAAAGCAATTTGTTCTCATGGTGGTTAAGCCACAGAAATCCACACAATTAACACAACAATAGAAGCAGATTGGATGAATCATTGGAGAATATGATGACTTATTCAAGTCACCCACTGGAGTTCCACTGCATTTCTATGTAAAACATTCTATCGATTTGATCCTAGGATCACCTTTGCCTAACAATCCTATTTATCACAGATCAGTTTTGGAGAATGATGAGATAAAAAGATAGATTCAAGAATTGATCCAAAAGGGTCACATCAAGCCAAGCTCTTCACCTTGTGGTAGCCAAATTGTCTTGGCACCAAAGAAAGATGGAACACGGAGGCTTTGCATTGACTATCGAGCCCTGAATAAAATCTCTATGAATAATCGCTATCCTCTCCCCAAGATTGATGACCTGCTGGACCAGCTCTATGGTGTGAATTTATTCACCAAAATTGATTTCAAATATGGTTATCACCAAATTCCCATCTATCCCACTAATGTTTGGAAGACTGCATTCAAATCTAAGGAGGGGCTCTTTGAATGGTTGGTTATGCCTTTTGGCTTAACTAACGCACCTGCAACCTTCATGAGGATGATGGATGACATCCTACAACCCTTCACCAAATAATTTGTAGTTTTCTACTTAGATTACATACTCATCTATAGCAGAACATGGGAAGAACATTTACAACATGTTTGTAAAGTGATTTAAACTCTTCAGGAGCACAAGTTGTATGCAAATCTTGACAAATGCACATTCAGGATGAAAACAATTCAGTACCTTAGGTACATTGTGAATTAGGAATGGTTTCATGTTGTTCCAAAAAAGATTTAGGTTATTCGAGAATGGCCTACACTAAGGACCCTCACAGAGCTTCACAGATTTTTGGGTCTTGCAAATTTCTACCACAGGTTTGTTCTTGGATTTTCACATGTTGCTTGGTCACTAACCCAAGTGACTAAAGGAGGAGCTAAAGCTACATTTCAATGGATTAAAATACAACAAAGGTAATTTGAGAATTTGAAGAATAGACTCAGCTCAGCCCTTGCTCTTGCCTTGCCAGATTTGCATCAAAATTTTGAGTTGATGACAGATGCATCTGAATATGCCATGGGAGCTGTCATCATGAAACATGGCCATCTTATTGCATATCATAGTGAAACCTTCACTGATACAGTCAAGAAATATCCAACATATGATAAAGAGCTCTATGCCATTGTGCAAGCCTACAAATAATGGAAACACTGCATCTTTGGGAAAGAAATGGTCATCCACACTGACCACAGACCATTGGAATTCATCTAGACACAAAGTAAACTCTGAAATGAGAGGCATCAAAAGGGGGCCACATATCTTCAGCAATTCCACCTGATAATCAAACACAAAAAGGGGAGCTCAAATACAACTATAGATTATCTGAGCTACCTACTAATTAATGCACTCACAATAGTTTTGGACCTATGTGGACATGAGTTTGCCACTTGGGGTGCCCTGTATGAGGCAGATCCTACCTTTGTTGATACATATCAAGCACTTCAAAAAGGTAAACATGTTTCTAATTTCTATTTTCAAGCTAATGTCCTCTTTCATATGGGACACATTTGTGTTCCAGTTGCAGAGCAACAAAAGATGATATGGGAATCACACTTCAGTAGGACAACTAGACACTTTGGTATTGAAAAGACATTGGCACTTCTTCAAAAAAACTTCTACTAGCCCCATCTGTGAAAGGATGTGGAAATATATATCAAATCTTGCACCCCATGTGTGATAGCCAAGCTAAAAAATAAGAATCAAGGATTGTACATGACATTGCCAAAAACAACTAGGCTTTGGGAATCCATCTCAATGGATTTTCTATCAGGTTTGCCCACTTCAAAACATGGTAAAGACTATATTTTTGTGGTAGTTGATCATTTTTCAAAAATGGCTATCATGATTGCTTGTAAGAAAAATATATCTACTGAGGAAACTGCTCAACTATATTTTAGTAATGTATGGCTCTATTTTGGTCTTCCCAAGTCCATTGTCTCTGATCGAGATAAAAGGTTCCTGAGAATCTTTTGGTCCACTCTACAGAAGATGATGGATACTACGCTAATGAAGTCCATAGTCTTCCATCGATAGACTGATGGTCAAAAAGAGGTGGTAAACTGATTGATTGTTCATATGCTTTAGATGTATCACTCCAAACATCCATGCACATGGGATGGACTTTTTTTCATACAACATGGATACAATTGGGCGCTACACAGCTCGACCAAGCATAGTCCATTCCAAGTATGTTTTGGGTTCCAACCCATGGCACCAATTGATATAGCTATTCCATTTTCCACCATGGAATACACACCTCATGGAAGTTTTGAGGTAGCAAAAGCAACAAAGTTTATTGAACAAATGCAACACATCCAGCAACAAGTTCATGACATCCTAGAGAAGATGAATCAAAAGTATAAGTAATGCCATGACAAACACAAGATTGCAAACCATTTTACTATGGGTGACAAGGCTTGGTTGTGGATTCAAAAGGAATTAATTTTAGGCCCACACAAATAGATTCAGCCTCTACAATATGGTCCCTACACCATCACCAAAAGAGTTAGAGAAAATGCTTTTGAGTTGAACCTACTAGCCTACCTTGGTCTGCATCCAATATTCAATGCAGAGCTCCTCAAACCATATCACCCACCTCTCTTGGAAACTTAAGTTGTAGAAGAACAAATTAACATTGATGAGATTAATCCACAGAGTTTTTCTCTAGTGGAAGAGGATCAGATTGTTGATACCTAGATGAAGACCACAAGAGGACGCTTTATTCTGCTTTATCGAGTGGTCAAAAGGGGCCGGCTTAGCCATCAAGGTGAGTGGCTCATAGAGAATCAAATCAAGAAACAACTACCACACTTGATGGGGAACATTGATGTAATGGGGACCATTTATTTTCAAGGAGGGAGGAATGATCCAGGCAACAATTTATGTGACAATTCGGGTGACAGTTCGACCCTAATTGATGACGAAACTTCTGGGAGCCATAACTTTTGCACCGTAGCTCCAATTGACTCACCATTTGAACCGTTGGAAAGATAAGAATGAGGAGAACATTTTGAAATGGCATGATCTTTACTCAATGGAGTTTTACCCCCGAAAACCCAATGGAAGTGCCTCAAATTTTAATTTTAATAGTGTAGTCTAAAAATAGTAAGTTTCTAAAAATAGTAATTCCTCAAATTTTGTATTGTTTTAAAACTTGGAATTTGAAACACTTAATCTCCCTCAATATTGGTGACCTTCCACATCCTTCCCATGCTTTAAAAATATATATAAATTAAGAGGTAACCTGAAATGTGAGGATAGTCATTTCTTCCCAGAGATAAGCATATATTTGTATTGCAATCTTGAGTAATACTACATCTCAGAGAATTCATTGTTACTATGTTATTTATATGCTATTGAGATATTTATCAACTAGAAATTCTGAGTTTTGGATTAGTGGTATCAGAGCTAGTTCTCGAGATCGAGTCTTGTAGACGTTGGTGGGCATTATCCACACATCCCTTCTCAAGGATAGCAATACACTTCTACCACGTTTTCGACCAGGATCACCTCGGGTGCTTCAGTCCTTGGGCCATATAGTGGTTTGGAAGAGGACCCAGATCACTCTGGAGATTTTGGTGTGATGGCCAGTCCTCTAGTGGTATCAGAGTGGTTTGTCTTGAGAGTGTATGATCCCAAGGACAAGGTCAGGCTACAAGAAGCTTGGGTGGGAAACAACAAAGCTTCCAAATTTTCCACCTGTTCACTCCAAGCGACATCAAATGGTGAATGAAATTGAGACATATGATTCTTTCAAGGAAATGGTGAATGAATCCCTCCAATGGAAATAAGTGTAGATGCTACAATAATTTGCCTAAATTCTTCAAACACTTTTGATGGGAAATCTTGGCTCTGTGGCTCCACTTCCTAGCTCCTCATCTAGGGAACATCCTTTCAGTGCCCCAACACCCTTCAAGGTCCAGGTAAATTTTGATATTCCTACATTTGAAGGTAAAATCAATGTTGATGTAGTAGAAAATTGGTTAGATCAACTGTCTTCCTACTTCTCTGTAAATAAGTTTAACAATGGAGAAAAGATTACTTTTGCTCTTTTGAAATCAACATTGCTTGTGAAAAATTGGTGGGAAGTGTACAAAAAGAGGTTTAGTACAAATGATATTAGCCTTGAGGTGGAACCTACCTAGGATGTTTTTGTGGAAGTGGTGAAAGAAGAATAATATCCCATTGGAGCATATGATGATCTATACATACAGTGGCAACAACTTCACCAAGGTAAGGACCAATCTGTTCAAGATTACACAAACATGTTTCATTCTTTGTCTGCAAGATTGGGCATTTAAGACAGTGAGAAACATAAGACTCTCAAATATCGTGGTGGACTACAATGGTACATACGAGGGGAAATGGAACTCTTCAATTTGGAAACGCTCGGTGAGGCATACAACTTCATAGTGAAGATTGAATAGAAGCATGGTAGAAAGAATACAAAGAGTCAACCCTCAAAATGGAAAAGTGACAAGGAAGGTCAAACACAAGGCCAAAATTGGAAGCAAATGGAGTTTCAGGATAAGAAATCCCAAAAAGGGAAGGCTAGAAAATGGTTTGATTACCACAAAACTGGAACTCACTCCAAAGAAGAATGTTGAGCCATCAAGTCATTGCTTTCTGAGTCACAATTCTCGACATCTACTACTCTACCTCATACACAACCCACAATTGAAGAGGATGAAGAAGAAATTGTAGATGCTGAGCCTAACACCATTGTCACTTCATCACAAAACTATGAGGAAATACCAGATGACAAGGAAAGATTGTTCCACTCCAAATTATGGGTAAAAGGTAAGCCTCTGCATTTCATTCTTGATAGTGGGAGTAAAAATAATTTAATCTCTACTAAAGTTATGAAAATTCTAAATCTATCCATGAAGCTTCATCTAAAGTCCTATAGTATTGGATGGTTAAGCCTAGGGAGAGACCTCTGTGTCACCCATCATCATCTTCTTTCATATGCTATAAAACCATTCCAAGATGAAGTCTTGTGTGATGTGGTCAATCTAGATGTTTGTGATGTACTCCTTGGTTAGCCATTCATGTATGAGCGACATGGCATCTATGAATCACAATCCTGAAGGATCACCCTCATTCTTGGAACATGGTGCTATAGGGTACTAGAGGTACCACCTCCCACATCTATCTCCCTGATCAATGCTAATCAATGTAAGAGATTGGTGGAGAAAACAAAGAAATTTTTTCTCATGGTGGTCAAGCCATAGAAATCCAAGAAGGTCGATGTTGCAGTCTTGACTAGATAATAAACACAACAATAGAAGCACATAGGATGAATCACATGAGAATATTATGACTTATTCAAGTCACCCATGGGAGTTCCACTACATTTCTAGGTAAAACATTCTATCGATTTGATCTTAGGATCACCTTTGCCTAATAGTCCTGTGTATCACAGATCAGTTTTGGAGAATGATGAGATAAAAAGACAAATTCTAGAATTGATCCAAAAGGGTCACATCAGGCCAATCTCTTCATCTTGTGGTAGCCCAATTGTCTTGGCACAAAAGAAAGATGGAACACGAACGCTTTGCATTGACTTCTGAGCCCTGAATAAAATCTCTATGAAGAATTGCTATCCTTTCCCCAAGATTGATGACCTGCTGGACCAGCTTCGTGGTCAAAAGTTCTTCACCAAAATTGATCTCAAATATGGTTATCACCAAATTCCCATTGATCCCACTAATGTCTGGAAGACTACATTCAAATCTAAGGAGG
The DNA here is from genome assembly GCA_037957365.1 of Torreya grandis. Taxonomy (NCBI): domain Eukaryota; kingdom Viridiplantae; phylum Streptophyta; class Pinopsida; order Cupressales; family Taxaceae; genus Torreya; species Torreya grandis. Next base: position 3,293,239 of record JARHVA010000383.1, read on the forward strand.
GGCTCTTTGAATGGTTGGTTATGCCTTTTGGCTTAACTAATGTACTTGCAACCTTCATGAGGATGATGGATGACATCCTACGACCCTTCACCAACTCATTTGTGGTTGTCTACTTAGATGACATACTCATCTGTAGAAGAACATGGGAAGAACATTTGCAATAGGTTCGTAAGGTGCTTCAAACTCTTTAAGAGCACAAGTTGTATGCAAATATTGACAAATGCACATTTGAGATGACAACAATTTAGTACCTCAGGTACGTTGTGAATGAGGAAGGGGTCCATGTTGATCTAGAAAAGATTCAGGTTATTCAAGAATGGCCCACACTAAGGACCCTCACAGAGATTCGTAGCTTTTTGGGTCTTGCAAATTTCTACCACAGGTTTGTTCTTGGATTTTCACATGTTGCTTGGTCACTAACCTAAATGACTAAAGGAGGAGCTAAAGCTACATTTTAGTAGGGTGAAATACAACAAAGGGCATTTGATAATTTGAAGAATAGACTTTGCTCAGCCCCTATTTTTGCCTTGCTAGATTTGCATCAACATTTTGAGTTGATGATAGATGCATTTGAATATGCCATGGGAGCTGTCATCATGCAACATGGCCATCCTATTGCATATCACAGTGAAACCTTCACTGATACAGTCAGAAAATATCCAACATATGATAAGGACCTATATGCCATTGTGTAAGCCTGTAAACAATAGAAACACTACATCTTGTTGAAAGAAATGGTCATCCACACTGACCACAGACCATTGGAATTCATCCAGGTGTAGAACAAACTCTGAAATGAGAGGCATCAAAAGTGGGCCACATATCTTTAGCAATTCCACCTAATAATCAAACACAAAAAGGGGAGCTCAAATACAGCTGTAGATTATCTGAGCCGCCCACCAATTACTGCACTCACAATAGTTTTGGACCTATGTGGACATGAGACTGCCTCTTGAGGTGCCCTATATGAAGCATATCCTACCTTTGCTAATACATATCAAGCACTTAAAAAGGTAAACATGTTTCTGATTTCTATTTGTAAGATAATGTCCTCTATCATATTGGGCACATCTGTGCTCTAGTTGTAAAGCAATAAAAGATGATATGGGAAACACACTTCAGTAGGACAGCTAGACACTTTGGTATTGAAAAGACATTGGTAGTTCTTCAAAAACACTTCTACTAGCCCCATATGTGAAAGGATGTGGAAAGATATCTCAAATCTTACACCCCATGTGTGATAGCCAAGCCAAAAAATAAGAAGAAAGGATTGTACATGCCATTGCCAGAACTAGCCAGGCCTTGGGAATCCATCTCAATGGATTTTCTCTCAGGTTTGCCCACTTCAAAACATGGTAAGGACTGTATTTTTGTGGTAGTTGATCATTTTTCAAAAATGGCTATAATGATTGCTTGTAAGAAAAATATATCTACTAAGGAAACTGCTCAACTATATTTTAGTCATGTATGTCTCAAGTTTGGTCTTCCCAAGTCCATTATCTCAAATCGAGATAGCAGAATCTTGAGCATCTTCTGGTCAACTCTATGGAAGATGATGGATACTAAGCTGATGAAGTCTGCAGCCTTCCATCCATAGACTGATGGTCAAATAGAGGTGGTAAACTGCTTGATTTTTCATATTATTTGAATGTATCACTCCAAACATCCATGCACATGGGATGAGGGACTTTTTTTCATACAACATGGATACAATTAGGTGCTACATATCTCGACCAAGCACAGTCCATTCCAAGTATGTTTTGGGTTACAACCCATGGCACCAATTGATATAACTATTCCATTTTCCACCATGGAATACACACCTCATGGAAGATCGAAGGCAACAAAAGAAACAAAGTTTATTGAACAAATGCAACACATCCAGTAACAAGTTCATGACATCCTAGAGAAGATGAATCAAAAGTATAAGAAATGCCATGACAAACATAGGATTGCACACCATTTTGCTTTGGGTGACAAGGTTTGGTTGTGGCTTTAGAAGGAATGACTTTTAGGCCCACACAGAAAGATTCAACCTTTGTGATATGGTCCCTACACCATCACCAGAAGAGTTGGAGAAAATGCTTTTGAGTTGAACCTACTAGCCTACCTTTGTTTGCATCCAATATTCAATGTGAAGCTCCTCAAACCATATCACCCACCTCTCATGGACACTTCAATTATAGAAAAACAACTCGACATTGATGAGTTTGATCTATAGAGTTTTGCTTTAGTGGAAGAGGATTAGATTGTTGATACCTAGATGAAGACCACAAGAGGATGCTCTATTTTGCTTTATCGAGTGGTCAAAAGGGGCCAGCTTAGCCATCAAGGTGAGTGGCTCATAGAGAATCAAATCAAGAAACAAATAACACACTTTATGGGGAACATTTATGAAATGGGGACCATTGCTTTTCAAGGAGGGAGGAATGATCCAGGCAATAATTTAGGCGATAATTCGGGTGATAGTTCCACCCCAATTGATGATGGAACTTCCTGGAGCCATAACTGTTGCACCGTAGCTCTAATTGACTTGCCATTTGAATCGTTAGAAATATAAGAATGAGGAGAACATCATGAAATGGAATGAGTCCTGATAAATGAAGTTTTAACCTTGAAAACCCAATGGAAGTGCCTCAAATTTCAATTTTAATAGTGTAGTCTAAAAATAGTAAGTTTCTAAAAATAGTAATTCCTCGAATTATGTATTGTTTTAAATCTTGGAAGTTAAACCACTTAATCTCCCTCGAGATTGGTGACCTCCACATCCTCCTCATGCTTTAAAAATGTGTATAAATGAAGAGGTAACCCGAAATGTGAAGATAGACATCTCTTCCTAGAGATAAGCATATATTTGTATTGCGATCTTGAGTAATACTACATCTCTTCTCAGAGAATTCCTTGTTACTATGTTATTTCTATGCTATTGAGATATTTATCAACTAGAACTTCTGAGTTTTGGATTAGGTTATTATTTTGGGTTGAGCTATCTTTGAACATCTAGTGCATCCAAGCACTGCAAACATTGAAAAATCTCCAAAGAGGTCTCAAACTGCACCTAGTTCTCCCTCTAATGTGAGTGTGTGGAAGATCATGTGGACAATCTAGATGATATTTAAATTAATCCAAATTTTGATATAATCACACATAATATAAATTTTAAATTAATGTACTTCAACTTTTTAATTATTAATGAGCCATAGTAGTGTACAATTTGAAAATAAGATTTGTAGCATTGAATGCTTGTCCCTCAATGCATTCTAGAGGATTTATGTCTCTCTCTCTCTCTATATATATATACACACACACACACACACACACACACACACACACACACACACACACACACACACACACACACACACACACACACACACACACACACACACACACACACACACACATATATATATATATAAGTCTCAAATTTGAATTTTTGGATTAATTGGTGTGAAAAATATGAACCAAAGGAAAATATCATGTGAGAGTAATGGTCAAAATATAAACATACCCAAAATAAACCAACACAAGGTTCCTAGATACTTTGTCAATCTAGGTCATTAACACATAGGTTAGTGTATGTGATTAACAAAACTTCCATTGAGACATGAAAGTGTTAGGATAAAATAAAATAGGAATAATAATCCTTAAAACATGATGAATGAGATAGTTAATGATAACATTTCATGTCATGCAATCTAATAAAGTCAATAATAAATAAGATTGAAATTTAATATGTGCAAAGTCACATAAAATTATGGTGTAAACAATGATTATACCAATTTTTGGTATCTAAAAAAAATCAAAATTTAATATTATTACAAATATTTCAAACCTATGGTCCCCACTTTAAACTTGTGCCCTGTAATCACCCTATGAAAATATTATGATTGTGACACTTATCACCTTCATAGACTCTCATCATCAAAAAATCTATGTGAACTCCATGAACCCTATGTCTAAATTTATATAATACCATAGACATATTGGATTATTAAATCCAACCTAAGAATTTTTTAGGTATTATTTTTAAGTATATGAAAAAATAATTGGTCATGATTAGTTTAACATAGGTATTATTGTGAGATTTCCATGTGTGTGTGTGTGTGTGTGTGTGTGTGTGTGTGTGTGTGTGTGTGTGTGTGATGGGTCTCTATGGAACATGTAGACTTGAGGGTGGCTTCATTATACTTGGGATTGTGAGGCATTCATGATATTTTATCTTAGGTTGTAAAGGAATATATGTGACAATATAAACATAAACATAGAGTTGTGACATAAAAATTAAACCATGTGACTCCAAATGTGATCCATATGATCTCTACTACTATTTAATACAATAAAATAATATGTGATCTCTCTTAGTTATTATTAAGATTGATTAAACTTAGAAATATTCCCTAAGACACTTTATTGATAGATATCCAAATCTCCTACCTATTTTTGGTGATGAAATATTTCCCATATGGCTTGGATTCTACTGCATCCATAGGTCTATTTGAAAGATCTATAAAAGTGTAGATGTATCTAATTAATATGGGTTTCTAAGTATTACTTGATTCAACAATTTGAGTTTCATAGTATGTTTCCTAATTTAAGTCAAAACAAAGTTTATGCATAGCCTATTTGATGACTATAGACTATCATATATTTTAAAAACCCTAAATAATATCAATACCCTATCTTATGGATCATTTTCATAAATAGTAAGTTATAATATATCAATAATACTATGTTGTTTCATTTAAATCTACTTAATTTAGACATATCTTATGCAATCAAATTAGGCTCAATGTTTAGGCTTATTTTGAATACTAAATAAAAAATTATACTAAAAATTACTCCCTTTGATCATCTCATATCTTACACTATATTTGTAACTCCCTCTCAACAAAAGAGACCACTTTCCATCTATTTTATTCTCAATATCGTCACTTTACTCCATATCTTCCATAAAATTATCAAAAAACATACAAGCTTGAATTTAATAAAAACCCTCATTTTGAGTCACGAATGTCAATTTGGAGTTGAAAATGGCATAAATTCATTAAGAAGTTAAATAACTATTTCCAAATTCTACTTCTAACATAAATCAATGTTTTTTGGTATTTATAGACAAAAAATTGTGTCATAATTGATGTGAAACATTTGTCAAAGTTTATCCAAATTTTTATTTCCACATTATTGTTGATAAAAAAAAACTAAGAAAATGGGTGCACATAATTTTAAACTAACTTATAAATTTAACTTAATGAATGAATGAGATAATAGTGTTTAGAATAATTAATGATGTTTTGACTTTACTTATCGGACCAATTAGTTTGTTAACTCTCATGTTACCAATTTAGGCTTTATTAATTGGGTAAATCCCCATGATCTTATTCACTCGATGAATAAAATCCTTAATAAAGAATCCAAATGATAATGTCAAGCCTTATTGGATTCAAGATTTCCTTTTGACTAAAATGAACATCATTTCTCTACATGGTGATGTCTTTTCTACAGTTTTGAGTCCATCAATGGGACAATCGATGTTTCATATTTTTGGCCAACTATGACAATATTTTTAGAGGAACATTATTAAATGGTGAGTTATTCTACATTAATAATGGAAAGTATTAACCTTATGAGAAGAATTTTCCATACAATAATTTCCCCTTATTGGCAATAATAAATTGGTTGGAGGAAAGCAATAGATTTTTAAGGGAGTAATACTTGTATACATGGATTTACATTTCCCATAAATGAAGGCATATTATACTCTCATTATATTTTTTTATCTTCTGAAGATGAATATATTCTAAAACACTTTGTTAAACATTATAATATTTTATCTGTTTCAATGGGTTGCTAGTCATGAACTAGTGCAATAGGAGTGACTGAGCCTTCTTCTTGTGAGGGATTAAGAAGTAAATCTATAGTTTGGAACATAGTTAGAAGATTTAGGTTGGAAAATTAAATTAAAATGATAATAGGCAATGATATTTTAGTGTCAATTGATTTTGTTAGGGATTCAACGGTAAGGATGGTCACTCTAATAATTTTAACTATGTAATTTTAAAAAGAAATCATTGTTAGAGTAACTAACATGTTAATGGAGGGATATAAGCTCTTCAAAGATAGGTACCAAAAAAGAGGATATTAATTTATTCTTAAAAGAGATGGAATATATTCAAGATGAAATATCAAATATTCTTTGCTATATCCATGGAGGGAGATAGTTATATTTATCATTGAATATATTACTTTATAAAGGTGGTTAAAGAGAATATATCCCCACCATTTATAATTTTTTAGCCACATTAGGTGAAAATTACTAGTGGGGATTATTTTTTTGTTAATTTCACTATAAAATTTAGTTCTAGATGATCAAATAGGGAAAAGGGAGGCCCCCATTCATTAGGATTTTATCTATTTACTAGTCTAAGAAGCTTAGTTGAGGATTTACCTTTGCTTAATTTGACCCAATGGTAAATGCTTCAGAAGATATTGATGCAGGACAATAATTGTTTATTAAGAAATAGATGCTAGATTGTAATAAGGGCTAAGAGTGGTATAAAATTATTTTCCTTCCATTTTGTGGATGTTTAAATTCAAATTTGTGTAAATAAGTATGAAGAGGTAAGTATAGTTTGTAAAAGAGTTGTAAAGGTCAATTTGACTTTGTTATAGGCTAAATAAGGCCATGTAAGCCATGTCAACATGAGGAAATTATAGGAATGAGCTCGTGAGGAGTAAATAGGATGATTTTATCATATTTTCAAGTTTAGAATATTGTTGAGTCAAAATAGAGATTGTTGAGCATCTTTAGGAGTTGTTGAGAATTACTAAGAGTTAGCTTAGAAATTAGTTTTTTAGTCAATAATCAATTTTTTGATGAATAATTTGAATGAGAAGGCATGTAATAATGATTTAAAACATGAATGAAAGTGTGTGAATCTTTGATGTGAAGAAATTATATTTTTTGATGTTTTTCTTCATGTTTTAGTATGACTGTGTAATGAGTTCTCTAATAGGGCAACAAGCATGAAAAGTAACAGTCAATGTTAAGGGGAATATTTAATTTTTATAGTAATCTTAAATGTTAGGGGAGATTTATATAATCACAAAAAAATTATTTGAGAGTTTGACAATGTGTTTTGTGTATTTTATAAGCAATCTCGTGTTTTAGGGCTGAAACTAGGGTAAGCCATAAAAAAATGTATATTTAGTGAAAATTTATCAAATTTGGAAAGTATTTCTAACCCTATTATTGGAACAATACTGTAAAATTTCAGACCTTTTTTGTACATGTGGAAGGAGTTATTAATGACATAAAGTTTTAGATTTGAGAGTGAAAAATAGTGAATAGTGAAGGACAATTTCACGCAAACTAAGGTGAAATTTGATGAATCTAACCTTGGACTGCTGGATACCAAATGATACACTCTCATAGACTGTCTAGACTGCAAAACATGGCTTAATTACACTAAAGACAAAAATATTTTCTCCTTAACACCTCCAAGAAATGAGTAAATACCATTCAGATTTCCTTATTCAAAATTAACACTGGGATGACACATTCTTGGTCAATCTGGTTTGTAAAGCCTGTCAAAAGATTGAATAAAGGACACATTAAAATCTTTACAAATACTATACAGTCTTGTATTCCTCCTCATTCGGTTCACCTGATGCGACTTCAGGGGTGTAAAAATTAGGGCTTTCCATGCTTGGATTATGTTCGATAAATAACTGCCCACAAGCCTTAGGAAATACCAATTGAATAGTAAGAGCATGCATGTATGTACAGTGCCAGAGAATGACTTAACATCGTGCATAAGAATTCTGACTAATTGGCTATGTCAATTACGGCTATTGAACGATACAAATATTAGAATAGTGAGGCTTTCTGGCCAAAATAGTGAGGCTTTGCAAGGGTACGTTTCAACATTTTTACTCCAAATGGACTCTTACCACCCGTGTTGCATGTACCAGCATCCACATTGCAAATAGGAAAGTCATTAGGGAAGCAACTGTAATGATCATCGCAGTAGGTAGCCGATTCTAGAGGGTAGCAGCCCCATGCAAAGCAGTCCCCGCCAAAGTCGAAGACACAGCAGCAAGTATTGCTATACAATTATTATCTTTAAAAAAAAAAAAATTCCACAACTTGAGTTTCTTGACGCGCTCACATTTTGCAAGACTGCTGTAATCATGTGTGCAAAACTTATAACATACGTGGGAGATACCTGTGACACACTGGATTATGGAATAACTCTAGAGATGCAAAGCACAATAAAGAAACAGTTTTGCATAAAAGGCCCCCTTTTCAGCCATTAAGGAATAGATAGGACTTGATAAGGGTGATCTACAAGTGGCTGGTCTTTCTTTGGCATATTTGATAATAAAAGCAAAGACTACTAGACAATTATATATGATGCGCTATACAAACAACACATTTCTAAAGTCTGTTTCTAATACAGAGTGTAAATGGGTTCCAATTGAGGAAGCTCTTAGCAATATAGAACAAATATACAGAAAATACACAAAATGCTTCAATTTTCTCTTTCTTAGATACCTGCATTCTTACATGCCTGCTGATCATTCTTCTTTTTCTTTCTGCTGAAATAAGAAATTCTCCTTCTCTTTCTTTCTACATCCCACTGTCCTCCTTCTTACTGAATTATCTATGCTTCCTCTCCTTATAGCCACTTCTCTTGAATGAGAGGCATTTTCTTGTCCTCCCTCTCTCTTCTACACCACCCATGCATATCTTATTTTTTATTTGTTTTTCAAAAATCTTCTCTAAACCTCCACGCCAAACTTGGCCTCAGGCAAAACAACAAATAGTTTTCAATTTCCAGCAATATACTAATTTGGAGAGACTAATATCTTACGGTTGAAAGATTTCAACCAATCTCCTCATTATTTCCTCAACATCTCAACAATTATTGTTTTCAATTTTAATTTTTACAATTACTCTTTAATTTTAACATTTTAGAGGAAAATACAATAAATTCAAATTTCAATTTAATCATGACCATGTCTTGCCAAGACGTATGTAGATGCTCCTGCATCTAAATTGAGGACTGATAAATCATAGATGATGTTGAAGATTTTTTATGTAATACATGAGGTGATCCAAAATGTTTTATGGTGATTTTTAATTTATATACCCTTGCTGCAACAAATAGTATGCTAGAATAGGCTTAATTAAGCTAAGACCAGGTAGAATTTATCCTAATCCATACAAAGCAACCCCCTTGAGTTTTACATATGTTAAATTTGAGCCAAATGGGTAATAACATTAATATTTATTTTTTTGAGATAATTCATATAATGATAGATATAGAGCATTTATGACTATTCCAGGGCTAATTTGGCCTAGTAAAACTATCATAGTCATGAGATCTTAGATTCCGTAAAAAAGAAACCTAGGTGATTTTTATATATGTTTTAAAAGGACATAATGGGTATCCAAAACTATTTTCAAATTCTTAGTATCACGTGTTTAGAGGAAGATATACTCAAAAATCATTTTCAATAGTGTTACAAGCCCTTAAGCCCTACCTATAGGGTAGTATGGATTGGAATCTTGTCGCCATCTAATTGAGAACCTGTATAGATATGTTTAGGTGTGTGTATGGTAGATTTAATTTCATAATGAGTGTATGTTTTGTTAAATCATGTTCCATAGTTTTTATTCTTGCTTAAGAAATGAGGTGATATAGGCCAAGTATGGGTTTGTAGGTGATAAACTCTCTTAAGAGCATAGGTTTAGTAAATATACTATTGTACCCATTTGGGGTTTCACCAGATATGGGAAAGGGTAAGTAGTATCCTCTTAACCCTCCTCCCCTAGTTGGTGGGAGCAAGATCAGGAAAGCATCGAGATATATCAAAATCAAAACCCCATTAGCATGTACTCAAGAATAGTATAAGAAGGAAATAAGACACAATGTGGATGCTTAGAAGAAGGACACATGGTAAAATATCATTAGAAGGAATTAAAAACTAAGGTATATTCCTCCAAAAATAAGAGGCCATGTTTGGAGAGTGGTATCTCGAGAGTGGATTAAGGGAATCACAAGTCTAAAAAAGGAAAATTCATTAAAATTATAAATAATGAGAAAGACATTTAGAATGGATAAGAACCATAACATAGGGGGAAAATGAGCTAATATTCAAACATTCACAGTCCATCTTTTGGTTAATGTTGATGATCTTAATAGTAGGGTTGAGACCCTAGAGAATGAATCAAATTTATAGTTGATAATTTTAAAATAGTTCTTTAGTTAAAAACGTAGGCTTATAGATAAAATTTACTCCATAAATTAGCATATAAATGGGGATATGCATACCCACTTGATGGACATACAATAAAAATGGAAGAAGTGAAGATTATTCCAAGATTTTTACTAGCTAAGGGAGGAAAATGGGATATTAAAGGGTAATTTGGAAAAATTAGATGGTCAAATGTTTTCCATAAAGGATAAAATAAATAAAGTGGTTAATATTAGCAAATTTTACATAAATAATTGTATAACTAGTATAAAAATGCTACAAGAAGTCTTGAGGAAGATAAAATAAGTGGTATTCCAAGGAGGCCCAAACAAGAGAACTAAGAGTCAAAGGAAGAATCATGTAGTAGATAAGGAAGAATTGGAGAAAACATTAAAATATGATTTATATAGTACCTTCATCTTATTCACTTGGAAAATACCTATCATGGTTGTAAATTTTTTATTCTAGACCTTATTATTGAAAGCCTGATGTTCACTACTTTTTTATATCTGATTGATTATATCATAGTTTGACCCTTATTATTATAATGACCTAGGCCTTCTATATTATGAAAAAAATATCTAAACCTAATTATTATCCTTTAGTTCTAGTTTTATACCTATACCTATTTTATATCTTCCTAAATAAATGCATCCCAATTAGACACATGTGTCGATGCAATTGCCCATTTTACTACAAAGTTTCCAATGCCAAAAATTCATCCAATTTTTAAAATAAAGATATCCAAAAGTTTATCCTAAGTTATTTAATGTGATATAGTTCTGAAAATGGATTGGTATATATAAAAAATAAACCATAATTCATTCTTCACCTAGAAATCACATATGAGTCATAAGGAAATATACAAATAAATATTTAATCAAGCATTCAAGTGAGAAAATCTACCTAAAATTCATAAGATTAGTATTTTTATAGGTCTGAAGTATTTAAAGAGTACCACATGAGCCATATTTACCAAGTTACAAGCTAGGTCATTACATGTCTTTGCTTATCATACATTGTACCCTTATGCTTACACAAGCCAAAATGTAATAGAGAACTACATATGTTTGAGGGCTTCTTCATAGTATTGGATATGTAGGTAATGCCCATGTATAGAGGGGTCTTTGGGATCATCTTGAAACTATGATCCCACTAACCCATTTTTCCCATTATCACTTCAAAGGTGAAGAGCTAGGGTTTTGTTGATTTGACAAAGAGTGACAACCTATGCACACAATCTAAAAACATATAAATAAAGGCAAAACAAAACACAAAAGGCTATAGTGGGTTACATCCAAATCTAATCAATATTCCATATAGCACACCTATGATAGAGTTAGACACTTGTGTCAACACAACTATCCACATCTGATGCAATCATCTAAGGGTAAAAAAAGATATTTACACAATCTAATAACTATCTTAGGGTCATCATATAGTCCACTTATATCTTGTTCCTAACCATATTTGCATGCTCATAGTAAACCATATAAGTATCATTTGTTTTCAATTTATTACAATATTTATTAATAATTATAGTTTACTATTTTTAGCAATCTCAGATGTATAAATTTAGAATTTTATATATTGGAATTTTATATTTATTCACCTAATTATTTAATTAGTTCACCACCCTTGTGTAAATTTTAATATAATAATTCTTAACCCTAGATCCACATAACTAAATTTTAGGGTTAAACATTGGTGAACTTGATCTTTAGTTTCCAAACCCTAGTGGACCTAGGGTTTCATGTTTTTTCCCTAATTTTTAAATTAAAAATGTTTTAAAATTATATCTCCAATTATTTTAAAAGAATTAATCATGGATGCATCTATCATTTATTTCCTTTTCAATTATTTCATAGTAAATCTTATTTGTTATGACAAAACGCTAAAAAAGGATAATAATCAAGTTTATTTCTACAACTCCTTTTGCAATACTATAGATCCAATATCTAAACACCAACATGGATGATCCCAAAAAATTATTCCACTTATATCCTATTTAAGTGTAATCTACCATCTTGCACCCATTATTTTCCCATGGCTTATATTGTATTCCATGGTCCACACTATCACTACTCAAAAAGGATAGGGTACCCAACCTATCACACCACCTATTAATATCCAAAAGGTTCTTTCTAAGACTAAAATTATTATCAAATCAAAATGATATTAAATATTGACTAATTAAGCAACACACATGCTAAAATTTCAAACCTTAAATTCCTTACTAGATCTACTATTTACAAGGATATTTAATATGAAGCATTGCATGAAACCCAAGTACCAAGTAATATTGAAAAAAACTTATTTTGTACATATTATGTAATATATAAAAAAAATTAAAATATTATTACCTTTGATCCAAAATATTTACCAACAAAAGATATTATTTACTAAGATTTGCCTTTATTCATACAAGTGAGTATGCATAATAAGGGAATCAAAAGGGTGTTAGTTAATAATGGTTTGGGCCTACAAATTTTGGGAAAAAAATTCTTAAAAACCATGGTTATTAGCAAAAATATTATTCAAAAATCATATATTCATGTGAAATGATTTTATAATTCATGTAGCCCTCTAGTTGGCCAAATCAAATTAGATGTGACATTGGGGCCAAAAATAGTTCCAATTATATTCCAAGTAATGTCTCTATCATTAAAATATAAATTAATTTTTGTAATATCATGGATAAATACCATGGAATCCATCACATATAAATTTAATCAATGTTTTAAATTTATACATGATGGGACCTTATTAACAATGCCTACTGATGATAAACCCTTTAAATTTTTCAAAATGATACATTCTGACAAAGAAAGGATACCTATGATGGTACCACCTAAACAATACATTCCACTTGAGATTATAAAAACCTATAAATTTGGTGAGTTAATAAAAATAACTCATTTACCTAAAAAAATAAATAAACTTATTCTAACCTTTTAAGGTTAAACTATGTAAAACCTATGTTTAGATTAAAGGGTTAAGTTGTCTAAACCAGTTAAATAAATTTTAATACTTAAGTAATGATTTGTTATAAAATTTTACCTTATTTAACTTTATAAAAATAGGAATAAATAGGCATAAATATAAACTTATCTGAAAAGTGACTATCATGAATGATCTAGGTTCTAAAAATTGAGTTCTAGATAGTTCTGAGTGTTGTCTATAGGATTTTGGTGTCTGTAGGCTCACTAGATAGTAGTGCCCTATATATATAGTAGTACAAATTTTATGTAGTATCATAAATGTGGAACTAATTCCCCCTTTATGTGATGATTCCTATTTTCTTGGAGCACCTGCGTCTATGATTTTATGTCCTGTTCTTGTGTGCATAAAACCTAGACCTCTATGTTGTGCTTGGAAAACTTGATTTAGTGTGCAAAACCTAATCCTTCTTGAAGTATGGACTGATTAATAATTGTGTGTTCATTATTAGTATATAATAGACATGATCAAAACCTCACTCTAAATAGATTTTCCTACATACTAATACTCTGAATAAGGATCAAGGTCGATGTAGTTTTCCCACCTAGTGTTTGATGCAAATGCAAGTGAATGTTAAAATGAGAGTGGAATTGGATGCCTTGAATGTGATTGATCTTTGAAATCTTTAAAAAATAGGCTTAGGTATGTTGTATATGATATTATGTAGAAGTAGGGTAGAATAGGGATCAAATACCTTAATTTTTCTCAACTTGTCTTTGGTTTGAATATTCTTTTACATCTATTTTCCATTTAGTGAATAGAGATCAATTAGAAATGTATTTATATATTTATATTACTTGTGTGGATAATAAAATATGCTTAGGCTGAGATTAGTAGGAGGGGAACCAATTTAAAAAATTATCCATTGAGAAGAGCTAGGACTAAAGACAATAGCACCTAGTTGGGAACACTAACACCATGTGACTATAGTGTCCCAAATGTGGAACTAATGTTGACTTGGCCAACTATTGAGAAAGTTGGGTTGGGTTATAATAAGATAGTTTTAGGAATATGTTTTGGTTGAATGTAGGTGACTTTGGTCTACTCAATGATTGGAAAAATATGTCTAAGGCTAATCTAGGAATAGGGTAACTCAAATGAAAATCTTAACATCTAATTACCACTTTTAGGTGATTACATTTACACCCCCACTTTATGCTAGTAATTTAGTAAAGAGAAATGTTTAGTATAAAGGAAAAAGAAGTGTTATTGGAATTACATTGGAAGTGAATTCTATGTAGCTGAGTTTGAGTATGTGAATTTGGGTATGCGTATGTGAAACATGATCTAAAGCAATGTCTTATAATGAAACATGGAAATATCACTCTTTACTTAAGATATAATAAAAAGAAAAAGACTATGCTGAAATAATGTAACTAAGTAAAGTTGAGTAAAGAGAGAGGAATGGAATGAATACACCTCATTAGGTATGTGAACCAATGCATGAAATTGGTGACAACCTGTGTATGTGAGTGTACATAGTGATCATATCTTTGAATAACTTAGACTAAGTTGATGGCTTACTCAATCCTCATATGGTTGGCTCAATAACTCAATCTAGTTTTGACTCCATCATTGCCCACCCTCATTTGGTGGATCCTATCTATATGAATAACTTGGATAAGACTATAAATGTGTCTTACCCTCTCATGTGGGTGGCTCAAGAACTCAAGTAGGCCATGACTCCATCATTTTCAACCTATGTGAATTATATGCATCTGTAACTAAACTATGCAAAGTGATGAAAATATCCAAATAAATAAATATAACTATGTATGTTAGCTCCAAAACCACTCAAGTATATTAGGTAGCTCTGGGCCACTCAATAATGCCAACCACTATAGATAGAGTAAGTCATGAATTTGGTGACAACATGAAACGTGATAGAAAGTTTTATACCCTACATACAATACATAGTCTTGAGAGGCTGTTTTTAAGTTTTGTGATGTTGGAAGATTTGTATAGGTTAAAAAGCATTAGAAATTGGTATAGAGTAATTAAAATAACTAATATAACCTCCCATAGTATCATTTTGGAATGGCAAATAGGGGAGATTCCCTATGTTTTGTCTTAGATAAAGGACACTTCCAATTAAGACAAAATTGCAGGCATGACATGAAAATAAGAAGAGGATGACATAAGTTGTCTTGGAACACTATGGGATGTTTTATAGGATTATAATAAATTCTAAAAAATATATAAAGGTCCCTAAATTCATAATAAACCCTTATAAGGGTCAAATATGTATAAAACATAGTTATGCCTATTAGGCTTAGAATTAGGCTTAAGCCCTATAGGCACCTAACTTGATCCATATGCCCATGAGAGATTTATAAAATTTATAAGGAACTTTAAATAAATTTGAGGACTAGTTCGATCCATTTAATTGTATATAACATCGCACATGTGGTCATTTGGCCTAATTCCTTGACAGACCTATCCAAAATGGGAGAGAGAGCTTGAGAGGGCAAGTTTAAGTGATCATATCTATAAAAACATTATGCATGAAAACTAAATCACTTTGTGAGAGTTTAATGGGGTCCCAAACCTCAAAATTTTGAAATTTTTGTAGGAGTTAGACATCCAAGGTTTATGAATTATCACTAAAAACCAAAACTTCCTAAAACCCTCTCAAAACCTTGGTTTAAACCTGATGAAAAAAAATGATTGGAGATGCATTAAAAAGTGGTTAGATGGCCTAATTTTTTTTACTTTTTTAATAATATCTCAGGCTCTTAGGCATCTATTTGGTCCATACTATCTCTTGTACGAATAAACCTAATTCATTATTTTATTGTAGGTTTTAACTTATTTTGAAGGTACATAGGAGAATTGGTGGATTAAGGTAATTGAGGGGAGTCTTAAGGGACTTTTTAAAACTTATAAAACTCAATTCATACCATAGTGAATCATCCAAACATATATGTGAGACCATTCATGGTAGACAATCAGAATATAACATAGTGAAGACAATATGACTAGGTAGTGAGAAAGTGAGAAAGGTGAATTATAAGATTTTGAGGTACACATGATGGAAAATAGGAAAAGGAGGTATTAAAAAAATTTCCTTCACCCTCTAAAATTCATATCCATGAGAAACTTCAATCCATTTAGAAGACAAGTGTGAGGACAAACCTAGAGGGCTAGTGATAAATGACCGTTAGCAGTGAGTGACAAGTGATAAAGATGAATTCATTAGTTAGGGATGAGTAGATTAAATGAAATGACCCATTATATACCTTCTCATGATAGATAATATGTGTAAAGGTTTCCTATTGTATTTTTAGACACTCAAGTGAACCCCTCACCATCATGAATATAGTTTCAATCAAGACAATGAAAGGTCTATACTAACTTAAGGAAGGTTATCTATTTGATATTGACACATGTTCATAACATCCTCCTAAATTATTTTAAACTTCATTCCATGGCATTATAAATATTTTTTTAAGTTTTAAAAATGGTATTGTGACCTTTCATCTTCACTTCTTCTCTCTCTTCATATGTGTTCTATAAATTTAAGCCTTTTTGGCTTTGTATTGGATCCATAATTAGTATTGTGAATCCCTAATAGTTTTGACACCTAATTTTCCTTTTAATAAAGTTTTATAAGTTTATTTCATTCTCTAAAATATTGTAATTGTTAAGTGATTTTTGTGTTGACAAGTGATGAAAATGCTTTCCTTGTTTCCATGTCTACTCTTGCATGTTTGTGTGAATGAGATATCTTCTAACAGGTTTCATAAAGTGTATTATTTTTTATGTGTGTCTTTAAGTGTGAGATGGATCAATAGTGTAT
This sequence comes from Torreya grandis, assembly GCA_037957365.1. Classification (NCBI taxonomy): domain Eukaryota; kingdom Viridiplantae; phylum Streptophyta; class Pinopsida; order Cupressales; family Taxaceae; genus Torreya; species Torreya grandis. Next base: position 3,310,301 of record JARHVA010000383.1, read on the forward strand.
TTTATCATACCTTCTTTTTACCCACCTCTAGATAGGCATAAAAATTTACCTCTATGATAAATACTTATGCTAGAAGGATATATGGTTGAATACTATTTGAGTAGTTTTATTTCTTAAGCGAATATGTAAGTTTGTTATGTTGAGTTTTATTCATGCATCACATAATTAACATAGGTTTATTTATGTTTTATTATTACCTTTTCACCCCAAATAGTGATTATATTAGTGTAGTGTGATCCTAAGAGATAAATCAAGGGAGATATCCCTTTCAAACCTAGATATCTATCCTTATAGTGGCTTATCTATGAAGGGAGATAGTTCCATGTTGTCCTTAAATTGATAAGGTATACTTGACTTATCTAGGGTGAAATTTTAGGCTATATTAGTTTTGGCATGCTTGGTAGGACATGATGTCCATGAAGTTTGGTCAATGTAGATGCTAACTTTGATAACAAGGAGCTATAATAATATACTTCTTACAACATTTGGAAACTCTAAAGTTTCAATCTTGGTTGTAGACTAGTGCACCCCTTTCATGCCTAATGTAAAAACAAGGTATCTCACCAAATTCATACCTTTGTAATTTCAAGAGCTTCCTCCTTATTCTTACAAATAAATTATATTTGAGCACATCCATCCTTATCTAAAAATGTCTTATCTTGATCATAAGCCCATAAGAAAGTTATTGATTCATCCATTATTTAAAATTCATAAGGCAACCATGTAAAATAGACATTATTTTGTTGACTTCAATGGATATATACCTCTAAATATTTCTCACTATTATGATATACCCATGTCTACCCTCAAAATTTTTACATCATACACCAGTGAGTCTTCCATCACACCCAATGAGCATATAAGGAATATTGATAACTTTTGAAACATATATCACATCATAGAACAGAACATTTCAATCAAGCTATTGGTTATATCCTTCAAAGGAAAATATTTGAATATTATGGAACATTGGCACCTAGATCAATCACAACTTGGAATGAGCTAAGAGATGAATTGAGAAAAATATTTGAGGACAAGAGTGTTAGTTTGTAACTAATAGAGTAATTAACCACCATTAGAAGATCACCTCAAGAAGTCATTAAATACTTCAATACAATATTTTAGAAGACATAGGATAGGATTATAATCTTGGTAAGACCAATAGCTCACCATGTTTTCCATTATTACCATAAATCATTTGATAGTGACATTTCAATGATGATACGATCTATAGGAGGTGAAACTCTACCCAATGCCTATGAGCTGGCCATTGGGGAAGAGAATTATTTGATTCAAGCTAAGAATATTGCCCCAAGACCTCCCATTCCTTATTTTATTGAATTAAAAACTTATACACTTATTTCTCTTATTATTGCACCTAAAAATAAGTCTATTGTTACTAGTCAACCAAATAAGCCTAACAAAGAAGAAAGGATGAGATCTATAGAACAAGAGATCCTAGGTCTAAAGAGAATTATCCAAAAAAATCAAATAAGGCCTATCCAAATTCAATACCAAAAAATTATTCATATTCAAAGAGAGGCAACCTTGAAAAACACTATGAAGCTAAGTGAAAGATAGTCAAGCAAATTTGAAAATGTAGGCAAGCTTCCTCTTTTATATCTATCAATAATTATTGGAGATTCCTTAGTGTAAAATTATCTCATTTATAGTGGAGCTAGTAATTTTGTTATGCCCAAGATAGTAGCTGACAAACTAAACTTGAAGTATGAATCCCATGCTAAAGGAGTGATTTAATTGGATGTGTCAACTACCAAGACCATTAGTATAATCATAGGTTTTCAAATTATTCTCCATGCTTGTTCTACCTTCACCATTTCTCAAGATGTTTTTGTGGTTGATGTGCTTCCTCTTTTTTCACTTTGTTTGTCTAGAGATTTCACTAATAAAATTGGATGTTATCTAAATTCACACTAGTCCTACATGGGTTTTAGGACTATATATGGTGTAAAAGTGATAATCAAATTAGATCCTCTTTATAGTTTTTCATGTGGAACCCTATGTACATTAAAACTCTAACATGAATTGCAATGTGATTGAAGAATATTATCACATTTATTATCAAGAGCCTATAACTCTCTTTGAAGGCATATCTAATTTGTATCTTAATAAGTAGGGAGTTGAGCAAGGTGGTTTTGAAGAAAATGGTATTAAAACTTACATACTTTGTGAGGAAATTGATGGAGTCCTTGAGGTAGATCATGACAACATCCTAGAATAAGTTGCATTTAGAAATTACCTTATACATGTGGATGGTGATGTGAGTATCCCAAATTTGTTAAAACATGATATTCATAATGAATAGTCCATTATACCTACAAAAGAAAAGAACACTCTTCAACCTAAACCCCAAAAAGAGGTGGATGATAGATGGTTGCAATTCAATGCCATTATTTAGGAATTTAAGAAAATTAACAAACCTTCAATTGTTTAAGAGGAGTATAGACTTGATGAAGTTAATCATATTTACAATTACTATAATGAGAAGCTTGAGGTCTCAATTGAGCATGAAATGCCCTTGGTAAAACATGATGTGATTAATGAGCATGAGGAAAATTTGGAGGTCTCAACTGAGCATGAAACACCCTTTTAAAATTATGAAGTATTCAATAAACATAAGGAGGGTAGTGTTGATGACTTACAATAAGAATCATGTCATGATTAAAATATATATGAGGTGTAAGAGTCTTTGATGAGCCATAAGATGCATATTTAATACTATAAAGTAAGAATGATAGAGGTTAAGCCAGTTGCAAAGACAAACAAGTCCTTTAGTGAGTTTAATGCAGTGTTGTTAAGAGCTCAAAATGACATACTTGTAGTCAACAAAAGCTATAACCATGGTAAGTCTCTTGATTACCTCTAAAAATAAGTGTTCATTGACAAACATGCACCATATGAGGATATATTTTATTAGACAAAAAGGATGTAAGGATCATTATCTTTGACCCTAGTTGAATCAAATGTAGATGATTATTCTTCACCTCAAGTGTTGAGGTATTGTACATAATAGGATATGTGTGTTTCTTTTCAATTGGTTTATGATTTACATAAGTTTTCATTAAAACACAAGTGTGAGTTTATTTATTATCTTATTTCTTGTTTCTTTTCTAAGTGTGGTGTGTTTAATGTCCTTTAAAAGGATTATCATTTTCAAAAATAGAGTATAGGTGACCCCATAGCCTAATGGATAGGAGAAAGCTACTGGTCTTTGGCATAATAAGCTTTCCACCCCTAATAAATCACCAAAATGTTGATGAAATTTGACTTTAGGTCAAATCAGGTCAACCCCTATATAGTCAAATTTCCTATAGGGTCTTTCAAAGGTCATAAATATGTTTAGTCATGTTAATTAGGGTCACTTAATGTTTTACACTTTGGTCATATGTGTCATTTGTCCTATTTTACCTTTATGTCACCTTTTGGTCAATTTAAATAATTTGTATGTAATATTCATGAAGGGATAAATGTCAAACTATTTTCCAATGTATAAGATGTTAGTTGAGTGTTAGGAGTTATTTTGGTAACTAATAAATGTAATTTCAACATGGAAAAGAAGAGATAGCAATAGTTTTAAACAATGTTAAGGTAGTTGTATGTTCAATTAGAATATAATTGGAATGTGATAAGATTTAGGAAGATATATTTAATAGTCAATTTACATGCTTAATAGGTCATGATAGGTTAAAAAATGGCTAAAATTGGTTCATATTCTTCATCGCTCTCCTAGCCAAGCTAAAAAGGTGAATCGGTTTACTCTTAGTACAGACAGGAGGAGGTGAGTTAGAGAAAATGCCTTTAGTGGGTGATATTAATATCTATGAAATATAAATTCATGGAAATAGTTGTAGGTTTATTTATTTGTAATTCAATAACCATTGCTAATATGGTTGACTTCTCAAAACTACTTGCACATTCCCATCACCTCATTCTTCCTTCCATTTTGGGATTGATATGAACAAGTCAAGTGGTGTGAGTGTTATTGAATAGTATTACCTTCCTTATCAGTTGTTTTTTAGACTTTTTTTGACATGTTGATGTCAAAGTGTAAGCATAACTACCTCATCTTGATAGTAGAAGACTCAATTGGAGATGTAGACTAATGTTTCACTTGTTGTAAAGTTATTTTTAGGTGAATGGCTTCAAGACAAGAATATAATGTTTGATTTAAACATATGAGAACATGTATGATCACAATTATTAGTGAAAACTTTGGTCTCAAGATTGTATTTATGAAATTCAAATCCTGAGATACTTGACACAACTAAGCAATTTGATTACATACATCTTCAGGTCTCATGTTCAAACCTGAAAGAGGAATTAAAATATTAAAGGGACATCGTGTTTTTGAAACTATTGAGTCTAACTGAGACCTAAAATAAGAAAATGGAACCAATGAAAGGATATTATGATAATGACAAGTTTCTAACTTTGAACATAATCCTGTATTTGATGTTCACTATAGACAATATTCAACATTAGATTAAGGTAGTCAAAATGGGATAGAGGAACGTATGATGGATTGAACATGTTTGAGACCTTAAAAGAGCAATAAGAGAATTGAAAAGACCATTGTGGTAATGGTTAATACATTACATTGTAGAAAAAGTTATATCCTTGCTTCTAGGTTGAAAAAGTTGCTAATGGGACTTATTACCTTAATATGTTCAAAAAGAGGTTTTGACCTATATAGAGCTATCTTGTAATGAGATTCAATGAAGTCTAAGTAAGTTTTATGTATTCATTATTGAAAACTAGGTATATTAGTAACATGTAAATATGATACAAGATGTATTTGGTCAAGAAGAGATATTGTAAGGGATTTTTTAATTCCATCTAGTCTCTACTATAAGCACTCAATGAAAACTACAATGTTTTGAGTCTAGAGTGTGAAATACAAATAAGTACACTATAATACAATAATTAGAACATAGGTATAAAGTGCAAAAAGAGATTATCTAGGTAAGGGATAGTCCTATTGAAATTAGATAACTATATAGGATTTAAACATAGTGATCACTAACTTATGACCACCTATAGGTCTCATATCCCCTAACAACACTTACAGTCAATCTACAAAACCACAGTGTGTTGATGATGGGAGATAAGAGGTATGGCCTATAGGAATAGTGAATATATTATGTTTGACATGAAATAATGAGATAAGGATCAATAAAAATATTTGAGATACAACATGATATGATAGGGGTCATCACCTACATTATTTCTTGTTTCTCCTAAAACTACCACCTATAGTTTACACTCAATCTGTAAACTAGCTTAGGCTAGTGAAGAAAGATAGTTTGAAAGTTGGTAGAGGTTTATAATAGATTGAGAATATTAAACTACTCTCATAGTGTAAATAAAAACCTAATATGTTTCTCAAAGAGAGGATACATATCAAATACAAGTTATATCTTGTCACTAAGTGTGAGGTTTCTAGACCTTACAGATAACACATAGTCTTGAGAGGCTAGTTTTATGTTTTGTGATTTTGGAAGATTTTAAATGGTGAAAAATCTTTGAAAATTAGTAAATATTAACTAAAATACCTAATATAACCTCCCATAGTATAATTTTATCAATGAAAATATGGGAGATGTCCTCTATTTTGTTTGAGATAGAGGGCACTCCTAGTCAAGATAAAACTATAGGCATGACATGAAAATGAGAAGAGGATGACATAATGAGTCTTATAACATTGTGGAATGATCTATAGGACTTTAATAAAGTTGAAAAAAAATATAAAGGGACCTATAGTCAAAGAAAAACCTTAAAAGGTTCAAACACACATAAAACATAGTTAGGCTTATTAGTCCTAAAATTAAGCCTAAGCCCTACAAGAACCTAACTTGATCCATACAACCATGAGAGATTATAAAACTTTTAAGTACATTTAGTAGAAATTAGAGAAATAGTGGGAGCCATTTATTTGTAGATAACATCATACAAGTGGTCAGCTTGGCCTAATTCCTTGACAAACCTATCCAAAATACGTGAGAGAGCTCGAGAGGTCAAGTTTAAGTGCTCATATTTGTATGAAAATTGTGATTGAGACCTTAATCACTTGGGGAGAGTTTAAGGGGGTCATATAACTCAAATAATATTTTTCCCATTAGGTTTAAACTAGGTTTTTGAGAGGGTTTTAGGAAGTCTTGTTTCTTAGTGATATTTCATAAAACTTGGACATCCAATTCCTAAACCAATTTCACATCTTGTATGAATAGACCTAATTTAGGTTTTCCTACATGTTTTAAATTGTTTTATAAGTACATAGGAAAATTTGGTGGATGAAGGTCATTAAGGGGGGTCTTCAGGGACTTGTTCCAATTGATCAAACTCAATTTATTCCATATTAAATAATGAAAACATCTATGTGAGGCCATTCATGGCAGATAATCAGAATATATCATAATGAAGACAATGTGACTGCCTAGTTAGAAAGTGAGAAAGGTAAATTAGAAAATTTTGATGTCCACATGATGGAAAAGAGGAAAAGGAGTTATTCAAAACGTTTTCTTCACCCTCTTAAACACATATTAATGATCAAATACAATTCATTTGGATGACAAGTGTGAGGACAGACCTAGAGGGCTAGTGATGAATGATTATTCACAGTGAGTGACAAGTGATAGAGATGAATTCATCAATTAAGGATGAGTAGATGATATGAACTAAAATCTTATATAACTTCTCATGATATAACATATGTTTCAAGGTTTCCTATTTAAATTTTAGACAATCAAGTGAACCCCTCACCATCATGAAGATAGATTCAAGTAAGACAACAAAAGGTCTACACCAACTTGAAGAAGGTTCTTGGTTTGAGATTGGCACATGTTCATAACATCATCCTAAATTATTTTAAACTTCATTCCATGGAATTTTAATTGTTTTTTGAAGTTTCAAACTTGGTATTTTGACCTTTCATCTTTACTTCTTCTCTCTTCTCATGTGTTATATAAATTAAAGCCTTTATGGCTTTGTATTGGATCCACAATTGGTATGGTGAAACCTTGCTAGTTTTGACACCTCATTTTCCTTTGAATAAATTTTGAATGTGTTTATTGGTTTGTGTGTTGACAAGTGATGAAAATTCTCTCCTTTTTTCCATGTCTACTCTTGCATGTTTGTGTGAATGAGATCTCTTTTAACATGTTTCATAAAGTGTATTGTTTAATAGGTGTGACTTGAAGTATGAGAGGGATAATTAGTGTCTTGTATTATAAATTATATTTACCCACCTCTAAATAGGCATAAAAATCTACATCTATGAGAAATACTTATGCGAAAAGGACATAAGGTTGAGTTCATTTTAAGTAGTCTACTTTCTTAAGTGTAGATGAAAGTGTGTTTTGTGGAGTTGTCTTGGTGTATCACCTCATTATCATAGGTTTATTTTATGTCTCCTTCTTCCCTTTTCACCCCAATTAGTGATTAGCTTAGTGTAGTGTTAGCCTAAGAGACAAATCAAGGGAGATAGCCATTTCAAACATATAGATATATCTCTTATAGTGGGTTTTCTATGATGGGAGATAGTTCCATGTTGTCCTAAAATTGAGAAGGTCTACTTGAATTATCTATTCTATAATTTTATGCTATAACAGGGTCCATTACACACTTCCTAATGCATGAATACATCTTTTTTATTTTTCACACCATCATGAAAGCAACTAATAATTGGATTAGGTCACTATAAAATATTAAATAGGGATAAAAACCATTAGAGGGGTCTATATGGTATAAAATTATTTATATTAAAAGCATATAGTTCAAGTGCATCAGTGTGTGGGTCCACATTGATGAACCCCAAACTCTATACCATAGATCTATCTTCTAGATATGATCATATAAGGGTACTTACCCATAACTAAGCATCTTGATCTCTATAATTATTATAATTATAGTTTATTCATGACTAAGGAATTGACAATGTGATGATAAATATTCCCAGTTAGTCCACATAGATAATATTAATAAATTAAGAAGAATAATTATTAAGGTCTAAGATTATCTAGCTAATCATATAACTAAATTTACAATTATGAAAACCAAAAATTACACAATAGTTTGAGCATAAATTTTTTCAATCGAATAATCATCATACTATGATTTATTAAATAAGGATTTAAAAATATTCTAAAATAAATGAGCAAGAATTCTAGGACTATTTCCAAAAGCAATACAATATAATATTTTGATACATTTTAATTATTTATAGCTTTGTGTGAGCAAAATCCTATCTCCATACTATCCTTTTTATCCATTTGACCACTATCACTACTTAGGAATCATTAGACCATGGTTTCCTTATTCTAGCATGTCAATAATGAAGATGTAGTTTTCATTACACAACCTTAATTTAGCATTCTATTATTAATTAAATTTAATTGGTACTTATCAAGGATGGACAATACCCCAAAAGAGGCCATAACATCAAATACCATATTTTATTCACACATGAAATGCAACTGACCATCTTGTAAGTCAATAACTAGATATATTATCTCTATTTTATGCCTACTTGTCCTTTGGTGTTTTAGTGATTGCATAGTTATTAATTGTGAAAATTTTAAATTTAATCGACATGGGAATAAAAGGTATCAAGAACCATGCCTATTTTATATATTAAATTATTTATAAATTTATAATTATATTACTAACTTAAGTTGTTTTGAGCTAAGTAAATCAACTGAGATGGCCTATTTAATATATTGTAATTGATTTACTACAAACATATAGAAATTGATACACTATAAATATGATTCAAATATTCAAAATATATGAAATACCCCTAGGGCATCAACCCAAGTAAACATTCATATTTAGTGATGATAATAATCTTAATTGAATGATATTAGAAATAAAAATCTTGAAACACTCATTTACTTCTTAGACTAATTTAATGCCAAAATATTACAAATATAGTAATATAGATTTAGAATAAGACCAAATTTTGACCATTATACTTAGTTAACAAGAATTTCTGTTTAAAATTTAATTTCACCTTCAATTTAAAGTAATAATAGCACTATTAATTCTACAACAACATAATCTTAATGCTAGCACTATCATCTGGTTAGCCACTTGGCCAAAATGCCAATCATGTAGTTAAGATAATAGCATAACATTGGAATGTATAATTTTCCATTTATAAGAGAATAAATATCATTCCAAAAATCAAATTAACCATTCATTTGAAGTCTTAAATCTAATTATAATCTTTATTTTATAAATTAAATAAATAAGATAAGAAATTAAAATGACAATTAAACTAGCATCTTGCCTATGAATTTTGGGTTAAGATTTTTAATAACCCAACACAAATAATAATTCAATCCCTATAAAAAATTAAAATAATAAAAATATCAATTGTATTGACATAATCATAAAGGGTTTTATTTATTTGTTCATACATTATGTTCCTTACTGATATGGATTAACAAAACTGTATGAGTAATAATATGCAAGTAATACCAATAGATTCCTACTCCAAACAATTTAGGTTATATATCCAATTATTAAAATTCAAAACAATAAATATAAAAATTAATTCAATAAAAAAACATTTAATAATAACATTAATCCTTTATTTAAAAAATTTAAAATTATCCATGTTACTGTTATCGATCTAGGTGTTAGTTAGGCCATGCAACAATAGGAAACATATGGTATTTGAACAATTAACTCTATATTCCTCAAAAGTATTAATCCCTTAACAATTATATCCTAATCATTTATACCAACAAAATGAGTTTAAAGGAATACATCAATCAATAATTCCATTTCTAATGGCCAAACGAGACATAATGCTACTATCGAGAAGGATAACTTTTTAAAAGTGAAAGATTGACTACTATACATGATTTAATCACACTAAAGTAATTAAAAATAATAATGATTCTACACTAAGCATTCCAATTTAACACTAAAATCTAAGTAACATTAGAATAAATCACAATGTAAAAAATTCATGAATAAATGTCTTATAATAGAATTAATAATGAATTGTCGAATATAACTCTTCACTTTTGAAAACAAATTCCAAAATTACAACTACAACTACAACATAAGAGCATCCACATTAACAACATGCCACTAACTTGAATACAAATACAAATACAATAATACTTCTAGTATATCAAATCTTAATAGCTAGTCCTATGAGCCCAACCATCAGTGGCCTTGAGTACCCAAACCATTGGCTCTATGGTGGAAATCAAAAATACAGGCTTGTAGAAAAAGCAGGAACATATGCCATGATATTAAATAAATGGGTTAAAATGAAAACAAAATTCATAATACAAAAAATATAAACACCAAGCAATCTATCCTCAAAGAATAATTTTAAGGAAAGGGACACTAACAACATGTCTAAACATTCCATTAGAATATACATTCATCCAAGTCAAAAACAAACTAGTATATCACAAGAACTAGTTGACATCAAAATATAAAAAATCCATTCAATAGATTCAATGATGCCTCACTCAAGGAGTTCATTTGAATTTAGACTAAAAACTATATTTTTAATGAATGAAACTCATAATTAAGCATAAATATAAACTTCCATCTTGCATTTGTATACTAGAGTATCTCCATAGAATCTCAACTAAACCAAAAATAGGCAAGAATAATTTAGTTTAAAACATCCTTTGAAACCCCTAAAAGCATAACTAAACTCACAATACTACCAAAAATATTCTTCAAGAAAAACAACATAGCTTAAACATGCCTCAAAATAAATAGTCATAATAGAATATCCATTTGTTTTAAATATTAGGTTCTTTACCCCAAAATAACATAACTAGAATCACCCTAACCAAAATGTTTATTCATTCAAAATCTCAACTATTATTTCAAATAAAAAAATTGATAAAATCTTATTAAATAACCACCTACATCTATGAAAAATCAATTAAAAAACTTTATACACCATTCAAATAATAGTTAAGTGAATAGCTTAATTTTACTGCCATGACCTATCAGGATCATAATTTATAACAAGATCGAGTTACCACTAAAATATTTAAGCAACATAAATGAAAACCCATAAATTAGGATACCTCTCATATCTAGGGTTTTTAATTAACAAGATATTCCATTAGTTTTATAGGGTTGAACCCCTAAAGAGGTGGGAAAACAAGAAAGCAAAAATAATTGGTCTCAAACTGAAAACCCAATATGTAATCAAAGCACTAATAAAATTATTATTATTATTATTATTGATTAAAATAATTGAGAGGTGACTACAGGTTTGATATGAAGTATTTATGACTTCATGGTGAAGTCATAGTTGTTTATAGGCTCAATAGGTTACCAAGAAGAAAACCACACTTGCAGTTCTTCACTTTTTCCAAAATTTAAAGTATTGCTTACTTGGAATAAATTTTTTTATCTTTGTAGAGAAGGAAAAATGGTGAATTCCCCTAATTTTCTTCTTACCACAATAGAAAACCAACACCCCCTTTACTATATACGTATACCCAAATTTTTTCCTTATTGCCATTAATGGCTTGTGTAAATAAATATGCCATTAACTCCTTTTACACCACCATTTTCACCCTAGGGTTTTGGTCTATATAATTGATTTAATCTAAGATATTTAATCTTATCCAACACTCTATGTCCATATTCAAGAGACGAGTCAAGATACACAACCAAGAGAAATACAATGATCAAAACCTAGAATCACATCGACCAAAAATTTCTTCATGATGCCTAAGGGTAGGTCAAAAGTCCCACAAATCCCCAATGCCATCATGGCCATCATGCCATCCTATAAAAAACAACATCATGTCTCCCATTTCTCTCTAGTCAATGCATGGTTAGATCATTATGATCACCTAAGAGGTCAATAAATTTTAATTAATTATGGATTAAACAAGCCTTTTATATTATAAACTAAATATGTAATTCAATAAACACTCTAAAATTATATTGAATCCACACAAGGTACAAATAATTCAAGAAAGTAGAAATGAATTAAAAACACCACAAAGTATGTGAGAGATGAAAACAAATGAACCAAAGAACATTAGATCAAATGTGGAGATGAATGTATGTAAGATAAAATAACACTTTCAACTCAAGAACATCTAATAAGACAACTAAAAATTACAAATCATGACTGTAATATAATTAGAGAAGTAATAAAATGGCTTAGATCTCATTTCCATTATTATAACTATTAGTGTTTACTAATTGATCAGTATTCTTTCCTTTATTTCCCATGATTGCAATGTCTATCATCGATCCTAGATCATACAACCTATTCATGTAGTTATGATAATAAACATTAATAATATCTAAACATGGTATTATGTAAAACAAGAAAATTTGAATTGTACAAAATGTAAGCATGATGAATTGAATCATCTATAATCATCCACTATGACTCAATCATTAGTATAACAGTAAACAATGAATTCAAAACATAATGTTAGATTTATAATCACATCTATAACATACAATCTAAATAAGCATCAAAATCAATAAATATATCCTATAAAAGTCTCATAACTAGCAATAAAATATATCATAAGATCAAGTTATAACATTCTCCCCCTTTAAAGAGAAGTTGTATCAATTACTACTCAAAATATCTAAGGATAATGCTACTTAAAAACCTATGCATCTTCCCAAGTGGTGTTTCTTTCACTTAGTGGGTCCCATTATACCAAAACTCAATTAAAGTGTATTTATTTCACAACTTGATGTTGTAGTGGTACATAATTTTCACCAGTTCTAGATACATCCTTTCCTCTTTTATAACCAAGATATTTTTCCAATCTAAGACATGAGAAAGAATAGGAATATACTTCCTTAATAAATCAACATGGTAGACAACATGAATTCTAGATAGAGAAGGTGATAAATATATTTAGTAGGTAACATGACTAATCTTATCCATAATGTTGAAGGATCTAAAAAATCATGGAGCTATCATGGAAGTATTTTTGAACTTGATTGAACTTTTCTAAGGTCTAACATGCAAAAAATATTTATCACCAACAATAATTTCATTAGGTGTTCTCTTATAATCAACATAATGTTTTTCTGATCTGAGGCAACTTTTATATTTTAGTATATTAAGGCCATTTTCTTATCATAATCTTGTAGTACCTTAGGGCCAATAATGGCTCTATTTTCTAAAATGTCCTATCGAAGAGGGAAACTACATTTTTGTCCATACATACTTCAAAATGATCCATTATTAGGAAAAAATAGTACATGTTATTATAATTGATCTTAATTAAATGGAGACAGTCCTCCCACTTAGTTTATTGGTCCACAACATACATTTGTAGCATGTACTCAACTATTTGATTGAGTCTTTTAGTTTGAGAATATATTTTTAGGTGGTATCAAGATCTTAAGTTCAACTGAATTCTAAATTCTACCATCAAGGTTCACCAAAACCTTGATGTGAACAACTTATCTTGATAAAAAATGATCAGTTTAATCATGCCTTGCAATTGAACCACCTCATGTATGAAACACTATGCAAACATGAAAGCATCATCCCTTAGATTTCCTACTATGAAATGACCACCCTTAGTTTCCTTGTCAATTACCACAAAAATGGTGTTGTGTTTACTACAAGATTTAGGCAGTCCAACAATAAAATTAGGTGAGATTACAACCCACTTACCAATGGATATATTGTGAGGATATAAAAAACCCCAAGGGTGTAAATGTTTATAATTGACATGTTGACATTCTAAGAACATCACTATAAAATTTGTGACATCATGCCTCATGTTAGTCCAAAATTAATGCCTTTTCAGCTCATATGTCATTTTGGTGACACCTGGATGAGAAAAATGAGGAGTTGTATGTGCTTATTGTATCATAAGACTTTGTAAGTCACTTGACTTGGGTAAAAAATTATATTTTTAGGATTCAAAAGGTCATCTACCTTAATATAAAAATCAATAAATTCTTTGGCTAAGGGCTCGTGAGCTAGTCCTTTACTTTCTTATTGGTAGTATTTTTCAATAAGTTATTGTTTTAATGTAGTATTTTTGAAATTCACCTATATCATAGATAGGTCAACAAGGTACATACATATATTGAGTGTATTAGTAACATAATTTATCTTTCCCTTAACATAAGATATGTTCATGTCAAAATTATTGATATATTCCATCCATATTTACTGGCATGTATTCAAATCATTCTAGGAAAACAAATTTTTTCCAAGCTGTGGTGATAAAACTTCACCATAAAATGCTTTCCTAATAGGAAATGATTCTATTGTTTCAAAGCGTGCACTATGGCATCAAGCTCTAAATCATGTGTAAGATAATTCTTTTCATACTCCTTGAGCTTGTGTGACTTATAATCCCCTACCCCACTATATTAGGTCAATATGTCATTGAATCGCTCTTTAGAAGCACTAACCCAAATCTCAAAATTACCATTTGGGTTGAGAATAATCAAAATTATAACTCTTGTCAACAAAAATTTAAGTTTCTCAGAAGCCCCTTCACATTGAGGTTTCCAAACAAGTTTCTTGTCCTTATGCTAGAAAGAAGTGATAGTATTGGCTAGGTGAGATAAATCTTATATAGACCAATGATAGTACCTAAATAGTCCCATGAAACTATGAACTTGATGCATATTAGTAGGAAAAGGACACTCATGAATAACTTAAATCTTTGCCAGGTCTACACCAATAGCTTTATTATAAATAACATGACCCAAATAGTGTATTTCATATTGGTGAAAGGTGCATTTATATATTTTACCATATAGTTTATGTTGGATTAACCTTTTAAAATATAGTCTTAAATTTTGATCATGGTCAACCTCATCCTTTGAATATATAAAGATGTCATCCAAGAATAAAAGTATAATTTTATTTAAAAATTCCCCAAATATGTTGTTCATCAGGTTCATAAATGCAACTGGAGCATGGGTTAATCCAAATGGAAAAATAATGAACTTGTAATGGCCATACCAAGTTTGAAATGATATTTTGTGAATGTCCTCATCCTTGATTCTTAGCTGATGATAGCTTGATTTTAAGTCAATTTTATAAAATCTTACTGCATATTTCATTTGATTAAATAATTCATTAATCCTTGGCAATGGGCAATGATTCTTAATTCCTACCTTATTGATCTTGTGATAGTTAATACATAGTCTCAGTGTTTTATCTTTCTTCTTTATAAAGAGCACGAGAGCACCCCAAGGGGAAACACTTAGATTAATGTTCATGATATCCAAAATTTCATGTAACTAAACCTTTAGATCTTATAAATCTACCACATTAATTTGATAAGGGGCCTTTGATGCATGGAGATCCCTTGACATAATATATATAGATAATTCAAACTCATGCTTGAGTGTGTTAGTGACCAAAATTGCACTGAAGAAATTTGGGTCTTTGTATGATGAATTACCTATGCTCGAGCTAAGTGATATTCAATGTTTTAGTTTCCTTCCTTCCCTCATCAGGAAGAGAGGTTGGGATATGTAGTTTGAGAAATTGTGTCTATTATCTTGATTAGATGAGACTAGAGGGACATCTATAAAATATGTAAAATACACCAAAAAGTCTCAAGAGAGATTGAAGAGTTGTAATGTGTGGATAAAATATCTTATGGCACAAGAATATATACTGAACAAATGAGGGTGTAACCAAATATATTTCCAAGCTTAGATCCTTCATACTCTGGAGAGGAGATATGTCAGTGTCCCAGATAAAGTAATAGGCTACACTTTTGTGTTTTGGTGATTAAGGTGAGGAGTAGTCTGATGAACTAAATGAAAAATATGTATTTGACTCAAGGGACCACCAGGAGTAAGATTCAAGGGATGGAAAGATTTTGGACATCTCCCTTTTTGAATAAAGTTGGTATAAAGGGTGAAAGTGGCCATGACCCTAGCTTCATTTTTTATTTGGACACATGGCAGAGTTTTGGGCCCTCAGACATTTTGGGCCTCTTTGAATAATTTCCCCACTTAACCTTTTGGTGGGCATGGTGCTTAAAATCCCTAGGGCCTAGATGTATGATTGTATAAAGAATATTTGTTCCACATGGAGGTGATCAAGTGTTTATCAACTTTGGGACCTTTTTGGAGATTTCCTCACTTTCTTTTATGGACATTTTCCAAAGGGTCCCTGAAGGCTTGAATGCTAGATTTTTTATAAAATAAGGATCATTGTAAGTAATGTCTTTGATATAAATAGGGACTTAGGACTTCTTGTCCCCCAACACCAAAGGATCATAACAAGTGAAAAGGTGTGAAAGTCCCTGAGAGCCCAAATAGAATATTTTAAATATATTATTCACTCATATTTTACCACGTATTGTCAAAAAAAGGTAGCTTTGCACACAAGGGAAGGATTTATGTTTTCCCTCTATTTTTCAAATGAGGCTCAAGTAATTAATTGGGTAGGCATTGATTAGCTACCTCATCTTTAAGCATTAATGATAACCCTAATTCTAAAATGAAAGGGATTATAATTAAGTGTTATTTTTAATTTGAACTCACCCTTCACATTTAGAGCCAAATATTTGTGCTTCCAAGTGACTAAGTGTGCCAGAGAATAAACAAAATAAAATATAGTAAACTAGGGTATAAGTCTCAAAAGGTCTCCATTTCTACTTGTGTGTGTAGACACCTAAAACTGGCCACTAATAACCTCCACCTGAATTTTGACTAATTTCCACCAAAATGCACAATTTGGCCTAAAAACACTAAATCACATTAAATGAGTTGAAATTGACACATTCAAGTGCCAATTTTGGCTAGGGTATCACTAAATGGGGCAATGTAATTTATGGGATAGCTAACTTTGATCAGATCATTTTGAGTCAAAATGCCAATTTTGCACCTAGGTGCTCTGGATTGCTCTTTTCTATCAAATTTATTATACAAGATATGTGTCTTTGTTATTTAGTGTTAGAAACATCCTAAATGGGATAACGTATCCAATGCTTTTGAAATTGAATTCTAACTCCAATCTAGTTAAATATTGGACCAATAACAAGGCATTATGATCAATTTGAGTAATTTGTACACAAAGTGCTTAATCCTGCTTAATAGCTAATTAGACCAAATTAGGGCCTAATTAATAATTCCATGGAAATTTTTTGAAAACTTGTTTTTACAAATGAATATTGAATATCTACATCATCAGGTGACCTCATTTCTTGGGAAGACATCCCTAGGCCATAAATGCCACAAATATCAGGATTATGGGTCTCCTATGCCTCTTTGTTACCTCCCATGCCTCATTAATGTTACTTATTCAAAATTCATGATGAGGATAGTAAAGGATTTTAATTACATAATTCAATTAATCCATGACCACACATCCCAATATTGAAATGGATGGTCAAGGTTGATTCTGGTTATTCTTGAAAATCTATAAATAGAGAGGCCATGAACATCATTTTTAAGCTTAATTTGTGCAAAGTTACCATGCCAAATTGATTAAAAGATATCTCACATGCCAAACTTATGATGCCAAAATATTGAGCCAAGACAAGCTAAAGCCATAAGGTGTCAAAGAGAATAGTAGATAGCCAAGCCTCCTTTGATGAAGACTTCATGAGCACAAGCTGAGTAAGCCACTACAACAAGCATTTGGAGCATCCAAGGAAGGTGAAGGATTCTTATTTTTCTTTAATTTTTAGTTGTGCTTTTCATTTATTTTTGTTATTAAGCTCACCCTAGTAGTTAGGCGTAGAGATATGTGCTAATTAGTGTGTTTTTATCAATTTATTTGCATTTTTGAACTAACAAAATACTAATCACCTCTCTTGAGTCAAATTCCTAGTTCACATAATGGCACACCTGGTGGGACTGCACCCCACAAATTTGATCAAATAACACTTTCAAATAGCATACTAACCATTATCATGTAGGGTCTTAGAGTCTGGAAGTAAAAAAGGTGAAGATTTAAACAAAAAGATTATTCTTTAATGCTCACCATTTTATTCTCAAGACTGTGTAATTTAGATCCCAACACAACTTCACTTGACCCAATTCACCCTGACCTAGATCTAAACTTGACCTGACTTGACCCAACTCACTTTGACTTAGATCTCAACTCAGCCCAACTTAACCCAACTTACCTTGACTCAGATCCTAACTAGCCCCAACTTATATCCCAACTTGACCTAACTTAACCTAACTCACCCCAACCTAGATCCCAACTCAGCTTGACTTGACCCAACTCACCCTAACTTAGATCGCAACTTAGCTTGACTTGAACCAACTCATACTAATTCAAATCCCAACTTGACCTAACTCACCTTGACCTAGATCCCAACTCAGCCTAACTTAACCCAACACACCCTAACTTAGATCCCAACTCGACCTGACTTGACCCAACTCACCCTGACTAAGATCCCAAATCAACTTGACTTGACCCAGCTCACCCTAAATCAGATCCTAACTCACTTTGACTTAGATCCCAACTCAACCTGACTTGACCCAACTCACCTTGACTCAAATCCCAACTTGGCCCAACTTGACCTAACTCATCTTGACTTGTATCCCAACTTACCCTGAGTCAGATCCTAACTCAACTTGACTTGACCTGGCTTGCCCTAATTTAGATCCCAACTCACCCTGACTTGGATCTCAACTTAGCCTAACTTGACCCAACTTGACCCAAGTCACCTTGACTTAGATCCCAAATCAACCTAGCTTGACCGAACACACCTTAACTCAAATTCTAACTCACCCTAAATTAGATCCTAACTCATCTTGACTTGACCCAAGTCTCCCTAACTTAGATCGTAACTTGGCCTAACTTGACCTTACTCACCCTGAGTCAAATCCCAACTCAACTTGACTCATATCCTAACTCAGCCTAACTTAACCCAACTTAGCTTGTAGTAGATCCCAACTCAACCTGACTTGACCTAACTCACCCTAACCTAAATCCCAACTTGCCTCAACTTGACCCAACTCATCCTAATGTGGATCCCAACTCATCCCAACTCAGATCCTAATTCAACCTGACTTGACCCAATTCACCCTAACTCAAATCCTAACTCAACCTCACTTGACCCAACTCATCCTAAATCAGATCCCAACTTGACTGTGTCAATATGAGAGTTCATTTTCCTAAGTTAATTATTTCATATTTAAAAATGATTCAAATTTAAACCACTTGCTAATATTTTTCTTGTAAGACCAACTTGGAATATTGCTAAAATGTGTTTAAATCATCTTTTATATGCTTTAAAATGAACTAGGAACATTATTTTAGTGCTTAATATAACATTTAGGTGATTAAGTAAATTTTTAGCATTAGTTTTCAAAGTTTACAATTTTAAGACCAATTGGTCAAATAAACACCACCAAATCTCTCATTTGGGCTTAAAATTGAACACACTTGTCAATTTTGTTTTCATTATTTCAATTAGCACATTGTTTTTAAAAAATACAAGGATTTTATATGTATGCTCTTCTATTTATCCCCTTCAGATAACCCTTGGAATCAAAATTTATTTCCTTATTTGTAAATTTCCTAGTCCAAGGCATGGAAAGAACATCATCCAAAGCACTCCCCAAAAAAACTCATAAAAGTATTGGGTGACCTTGACAATGACCCTAAAGTCTTTCTATTTTACTCTTTCTTTATTTCATGTACACTTGGCTTGTGAGGGGGACATCATTACCTCTTGTGAGTTCTTTGTAGAAGCTTTTATTTGAGGTTTCACCTCTCAACATTGACTACATTTGGTTCCATATTAGAGTTGCACATAAGATGTAGTGGCACTTTGGACATCACACTACACTGAGCAAACATCAAGATGTAGTGGTTGTAAAAAGGATTACACTTTTTTGCAACAAGCAAAGTGATACAGACCCAAAATTCATGCTTTTATTTTTTATTATTTGAAGTGAAAGTCATTGTGCAATTGATTCCCTTAGAACATTCAAAAACTTTTAGACCTTAGATAAATCCCCACTTGTCATGGAAGAATTATTGGTGCAAGGTGTGCATCAAGGTCCATGTCACAATACTATCAATTGAGAGAAGGGGGGTGTGAAAAACCTACTATTTAGTGTGCATTTAATTTTGGATGAACATTTAAAATCCTCTCAAATGGCGTATATTAATAGATTCTAACAATACCAAGCAACTTTGTTAGTTTAGGATCTAAGAGTGATTAACAAGTTGGTTTTGTCCTAGATTAGATTCTTGTTTAGAGTCAAAACATGGTGTAAATAAATAGTTCAAACCAAACACATGGTCCTCATTTTAATTTGAACAAAGAGGCATTATGTTGCCCATGTGAAATCATCAATTTTCCTTGTTTAAAGTTCATCAAAACTTGGAGTCATGTCATCCACTTTGGCATAGTTAAGTTGTCTAATTGAGTCTAGACCTTTGCTAAAGTTGATTAAGTCTTTCATTTATAATCTAAATTTGAAATTGCACCTTTATGAGTTCATAGGGTTGATGTGTTAAGTGGGTTCACCATTTTCACTAAACTTGAGGGAACTTAGGTTCAATTTCCAATTTTGGTTAAAGGTCATTTAAGACTCATGATCATTATCATAAATTTATAGACTTAACTCATTTCATGTTAAACAATTGCACTTTGAGTCTATGCACCACAACATTTTGAGTCAAGAAATGTAGTGTTATGCTATCAAATTTATGAGAAATTATCTTTGCCTTAGAGAGTTTTTGAAACAAGCATTTTTTCACATATTTTGGGTAGTCTAGCACTATTATGCTATCCAAAACATTTCAGACATTGTTTCATCAGCCCTATTGCATAGATTTCAAATTTGTTCCTACATTTTTCAAACTAATCTGAGTATACTTTTGTGAATCTTTGTCTAGCACAATTATGTTGTTCACTTTTGCTTATCTTACTTGTCAAAAGAACCAAGTTTTATACCATTATTTGTGAGAAAATAAACTCTCTCTAAAGTGCCTTTTATTTCATACCTTATACCTATTTGATCGATTCCATGTCCAATAATAAAATTCCTAATGTTTTTTAGAAGTGTTTCAAATCTATTAGATTAAAAATTTCATCTATTTTCAAAGTCTAGCTTTTTATGTCATTTGGCCTAGAGTCCTAGTGCATGCCTTATTTGACCCTAGCTTTTGATGCCATGTTTGGCCAAAAGACATAGCAACTTTTAATTTCATAGATTAGATTGATTTGAAACACTTTTACCTTAGCATTTGGTATTTTGATTTTTAGTTCATTTACTTAATATTTCTGTGTAAGATGTGTAATGTTAGACACTTAACGTTGGCTTGTGTTATCATAAATCTTTACATAAAACTTTTGATCTTTTTGATAAATATAGAACAAGTTTAAACATCATATTTTTAGATATTATCCTTTTAGAGTTTGTATAACTCTCTTCCCTTTCTATCACAAAGCATTGAATATGGAAGCCAACATGTATTCTTACAATTATAGTGGACTTATGTATAATCTAGGGATTAGTAATGTGATTGTGCAAGAAGAAATAGTGAAAGACCCCTACACGGATAATACTACTTATGATATGGATATTTATCCCTCTTATAATACTAAATTAGGGGCAAAAAGTGAAGATATATTGGCTAAATATTTGGTTAATACACTACCTTATTCAGAACAAGATCAAGAATAAATCGTGCAATACCTAGATACAATACTCACAGCTAATGAACTAGTTTCTCAATAGTCATGATCTACTAATATTCCATCCATTTAAGATACATTTTTTTGAGTGTCAGTTTTTAAATAAAAAATATGAGATTTTGGTTTGAGCTATAGAGGTAAGGGCCAAGTTTCCAACAAACTTCCCTTATGTGAATTTACCAAGCCTAGTAAAAATGCCCTACAACATAATTTACGATCAATAGGCTTCTTCTAGAAATCCTTTAGATCTAGTGAAAAAGATGTATCAAGACTCTATTATTCCTAATAAAGGAAAAAACCTCATGGAAGACCACTTTAACCAAATTTAGATGGCATATCAAACCTACCTGGATCTATCATGCAATTTCAATCAGATGACCATGGTGAACAAACCTTTTATTGACTTAGTTCCTTCAATAGGAGTTTTGATAGAGTTAATTGGTCAAGAAAATTAGAGTTCAAACCTATTAGTTCAAAACACTTTGGCAAACAACTTGTTGTATATTCCTATTATTGAAGAAGTGTCTTTTATTTCTATATAAAATAATGAGCAAAATATAGTGGACAATGTGTAAGCAATGTCCACTCCAAATCAAAGTGGTAATAATACACAAAAAACTAGTCAACAAAATGTGCTTGTAGTTAATACCATGAGTGGACCATCATACTAAGTATTAGGAGTTTCTACATCCCAACCTCAACCAATTACTTCATCAAGTATGCAACCAATAGGATCAGGTAGTCAACCAGCAACCAATGTCATGCCTCAATAGCTGAATGTAATGAATCCTACTCCTCCTCAATAAGTTAAGAGTACTATTCCAAAATATAAAGCACAATATAGTGTATCAATGCAATGGAGGTAAATATATTTCCACCTCAACAAGGGGCAACTATTGTTACACCTCATCAAGTAGTGGAAAATATACCTCCTCAGTTGTAGACTAGTGTACCAATCCAAAACCAAATGTTGACTAGCCAAAAATGTATAAATATTTGTTAGTGAAAAATGTAAAATATTCAACATTCTTTCACTTCCCAACAAGGATTTTTGCAACAAGGAGGCTCCCATGTTTCTCAAGTACCTACTAGACAACAATCAGTTTAAAATGTGCCACAAGTTTAGAGATAGGGTCTTGGTCCACAAGTTCCCACTCAACAACAAGGTTTGATTAGTCGATAACATGTCCCTTTTCAACCAAAAAAAACATAATATATTTATATCCCTCCATCCCAACCACAAAATCCTCCAAGTCAAACCTTCGTAGCCAACCCAAACCAGAATATTGCATAACCAAATGTGCAATTTCAAATACATCCTAATCCATGTATGCATATTCTTGGTCCATTTCCAAACTAAACTAATAGACCATAATAGATATATCCATCATACCCTAGTCAAAGTGTCCCACTTGAGACCTCCCAACCATCTACCCAAACCAATATTCTCCCTCAAACCAATATTCTAGGATACAAATCACCAAAATTTTACAAATATAAAGGGAAAGGTAACCCTAAGGCCCATTTAACCAAGTTCTTTATCGCATGTCAACTAGTGGCATATAATGATATATACCTTTTGCTATTGTTTCCATGGAGCTTGGATAGACAAGCCTTGGAGTGGTTTTTAAAGTTTCTCAAGAATTTAGTAACAAATTTTGATGATATTTTTGATAAGTTTGTGCAACACTTTTCCTATAATCTCAAACATGATATTTCATTGGTTGACTTAACACAAAAAAAATAAAAGGTTAGTGAGAGTTTTTCAAGTTATCTACAGTGATGGAGAGACCTTTCAAGTTGATTCACCCATATTTTACTAGATAAATAATTAGCCACTATGTTTACTAAAAATTTGCATAGTGAGATAGCTTATCATCTGGAACTACAATGTTCACATACTTTCAAGGAGATCATTGATAAAAGCTTATTAATTGAGAAATCCCTAATAAATAAAGGGATCATCAAGCTTACATCAACTAATCATAATTAAGGTACTAATTAGGGAAGAGGCCAAAACCAAAATCTAATCTAAGCACAAGCATCACAACCAGCACAGGTTAATAACCAAGATAGACCAAAGCAATTCAACCACAATAGGAATGTTGTGGGTAATCAAGTAACCGAGTTACATCATGTCCAAATAGTTAAAACATCATATACGCCACCTTTTTAGATTAATCTTACCCAATAACCTCTCTAACTAATGCCACAAGCATAACAACCAAGACCCACACAATAAATGCAGTAACCTTTACCATTATAAACCCCTCCTCTAAGGAGAATTATGCCTACAAGTCATGTCTTTGGTGACCTAAGAGAGCCTATTGAATCTATATTTCACAAAATTACTACTACTAATACTACTATAATTATTTGGCCTATATCAAATCATTATCCACAAGGCATTCCTTATCTTGATTGGTACCATGAAAATGAATTTTGTGAATATCATCAAGTCAATGGGCATAATCTATGAAGATGTGTGTAAATCAAGAATTTGATTGAAAATATGTTGGAGAATGGGGAGATAAAATTGGATAATGGTTCTTCCAACTCCAATAAAACTCTTGGGATTTATCAAAACCCATTTTCCCAACATAACACATAGCAGCAACAACAACACTAGCCAGTACAACAACAAAATCAACAGTATTAAAATCAAAGGTTGAACTAGTAAAATTAGTAGAATCAATAATAGAACCCACACCATTATAACAATGAATAAAACCAAGGTTAGAATGGTAATAACCAATAAACCTACCATGTACTTAAACATGACTACAACAAGGTTTTAGGTTGTATTATAAGGGACAACGTTAATACCATCTCCATTAATCCTAGATAGAGAACTAGTCAATCTAGACCATTGATAAACAATACCACTCAACCAAATTACATGGATAATCCTTCTTTGACTTGGGACTGCACATGGGCAAACTAAAAAATTGAGACTCCCACTTTTGGGCCATATATTGATAACTCACCTATACCATGTGACCACATACAAGTGCACTGGCAACTGAGACTTATCTTATCTGGTCCCAAACTATTCCCAACATTTTTTAGCATTTATGGTCCAAAATCTAATCCCAATTATGTAATCATAACTCAGAGGTCAAATATTAACATCTTAGGTCCACAACCATCTACCACTTTTCTTTTTATCCAACCAACCATTTAGCCTCAAAATAAACCATTCACCATTGTCCAAGACAAGAAGTTTGATATTGTGGAACAATTATAGAAGACACTAGCACAAATTTCTATTTTATATTTGCTGTGAATGTCAAAAATCCACAAGAAAATTTTGAATGAGTTTTAACCTAATCCATTATTGCCAGTGACATATCCCCTAGTAAATTTCAAGCTTTGGTTGGACACCTAGCTCTAGCCCAATAAGTCACATTTAACCAAAGTGATATGTCTTCCCTTGGCCCACTCCATACTAATCCATTATACATAGAAGTTTATATAAAGTGACATAAAGTGAAGCGTGTCCTTATAGAAAATGGATCAGGCCTCAACATAGTCTCTCTAAAGCTCATCAAGCTTCTTAGGTACACAATTGTAGATTTCCAACCAGAAATGATAACTATCAAAGCCTATGATAGTCAAGAAAGAGAATCACAAGGCACCATTAGCTTACCAATTATCATTTGGCCTTTGACCCATGATACACTTTGTCATGTGCTTGATCTTGAGTTTTCATATAATATGCTTCTAGGTAGGCCTTGGTTACTGAGATTCATGCAGTCCCATCAACACTACACCAATATACCAAGTTCTCCCACTCAGGGATGGAAGTGAATATTCTAGGAGATTTACACCAATATGAACACTGCAAACATCTTAAGGCTAAGTTTCAAAGCTAAAACTACCAATATGGCATGAATCCAAGTTCCAAGCAAGATAAAGGAAATGCCATACTTATTGATCCTCCACAAGATAATTGCATAGATCCTAATACCTTGAATTTCCTTTCCCACATGCCACCTCCTAAATATTTCAATCATTTCACCATTTTAGATAATGGCCTAGGGGAGTATGTAACCCATGATACCTTCCATATTTCCAATAAAAGGACCTTTGGGTGACCTAAAAATACCCCACACATGCATTGGCAACAAAAGAACAAATATAAGGGACTTATCATGTTTATACCAACATCTAGCCTAGAACCAGACCCTATTGAAGGGGATGAATCATGGTTGTACAATGACAACAAAGCTAATTTTTACAAAATTTCAAAGTATCCTATTCCCAACAGGATCATGGAGCATCAAGATTATGAAGGAAGAGGCCTCATATCAAATCAATAAGGAATCATTGAGCCAATTTTCATGACTAAGTAAAAAAGACCCTATGGACTTGGATTTAAACCACCTAAGGGTGAGCCCACATATCTTATTCAAGTTCCATCACTAGTGGCTAGTGATGATGATGCTGATAGCAAAGTAGAGTTTGATCTTAGCCTCACCTTTGATGACCTAGTTGAGACTAACTTGTTTGATAACAATTCCATATGTACTCCTATCCCAATCATTTATCATAACCCATTTCCATTATACTATCCCAAACTAATAGATTAGGACCAATAATAATCCAATTTTTTGATTGATGAGTTTCATAATGATGAGGCATTATATGACTCTTTAGGCCTTAGAGACAATGTTCCGTTGGGAGATCATAAATCAAGATTCTCAATTGCATTGGATCATGAAGCCTATTTTAGAGAGTGGGTGAACACCCTTAGCTAAAAACAAATAAATAAAACATTAAGGACTCTAAGTGAAAACCTCTTTGAGGCACTTTTTAAATAGGGAAAAAGTAAAGATAAATGCTAGCCTAGTGGTGAAAACCTATTTTAGGCACCGTTAGATGGGGGTGTTCATTCTTCTTCAAATTTAGACTAGGAAACAACCAATAATAAACTTGCCTATAGATCTAGGTTTAGTTTTGCACAAGAAGTATTTTATCAAATTTTTAATAATTTTAAATTTTTTTTGTCACATGGCTAGATCTCCCATTATGGGACTCAAATTCATCATGCCTAGGAGATGTTGAAGAGTAAGTCTTAATAGAGGACTTTGATATAATCCAATAGTTCAAGTCTTTGCCTACTAGCTTAGAAGATGGTTTGAACCTTGTAGTTGAAGATACAATAGAGGTAAACATCAGGACTCTATCAAACCCAAAATGGATAAACTTAAGTGCATCCCTCACTAAGGAGGAACATGAAGTCTTTATAGCTTTGTTGAGAGAATTTATAGATATCTTTACATGGGCTTATTCTGACATACATGTTTTAGACCTTGCCTTGGTTCTACACCACCTTGTGGTTAGTCTTGATGCCAAACTAGTGAAATAAAAGATACATAAGATCCATCCTCACATTATTGTCTTGGTAAAGAAAGAGTTGGAAAAACTCTTAAAAGAAGGATGTATTCAATCCATTGACTACTCAAAATGGATATCTAATGTTGTACCTATTAGCAAAAAGCTTAAAGAAATCAAAATCTATACTAATTTCTGAGACATAAACAAAGATTATCCTAATTATGACTTTCCATTGCCTAAAATTAACATGATCATTGAATCTATGATAGGTTATGAAATGCTTTCACTCATGGATGGATTTTCAGGATACAACCAGATCATAATAACACCAAAAGATTAACATAAAATAGCGTTCACCACTCCATGGGGAAGATTTTGTTATTAGGTAATGCCATTTAGTCTTAAGAATGTTTTAGCTACATATCAAAGGTCCATGACTATCATATTCCATATATGATGTATGATATTTTTGAATACTATGTCGATGACATATTAGGAAAATCCAATACTAGGGCCAACCATCTAGCAGTGGTAGGTATGATATTTAAAAGATTACGAGAGTATAAATTTAGACTCAATCCAAAGAAATGTGTTTGGATTAACCTTAGGCAAGTTACTTGGCTTCATTATGTCTCATAGGGGCATTGAATTTGATCTAGCCAAAGTCTATGATATAATCAAGATGTTACCACCAACCAATTTTATGAAACTTTATAGTTTGTAGGGCAAGTTGTAGTCAATCTAATTCTTCATCTCTCAGTTAGTATAAAATTTTCATCCATTTACAAATCTTATGAATAAAGGAGTTGTATTTCACTAGGATGACCATGATCAAAAATCTTTTCAACAACTCAAGGACTATCTAGTTAATCCATCTATTTTGGTACTTCCTATGCTAGGAAGGCTATTCTTATTGTATCTATAAGCTATTGACAATGCCTTGGGGAAAATTTTGGCTCAACATGATAAAAATGGAAAAGAGCATGGAGTATACTACTTAAGCCATACCTTGGTCACATATGAACAAAATTATGCACCTATTGAAAAAGCTTGTCTAGCCATGGTCTTCACAGCTCAAAAACTGTGTCATTGCATGTTGAATAATAAGACCATGGTCATTTAAAAAATAGATCCACTCAGGTATCTACTATATAAAATAGATTTACAAGGTAGAATGGCCAAATAAATTATAATTCTTAGTGAGTTTAACATAGCATATGTCAATTAGAAGGCAATCAAAGGATAGGTCCTTACAGATCAACTTGTTGAAGCACCCCTTATACACACAAAGCCACTCACATTTCATTTTCTTGATGAATCCATAATGACATTATTGACACACCTCTTGGGGAGCATCACTGGAAGATATATTTTGATGGTTAATTTACTACACATGGATCAATGGTAGGTCTCTTATTTATTGCACCATAGGGGGATCTAATCCCTAAATCATTCATAATTAGTTTTCTTTGTACAAATACCATAACCAAGTATGAAACACTTATCATAGGAATTTTATAGGTAGTAAAATGGAATATATCTCATCTAAAGGTTCATGGTGATTCTTAATTAATCATTAATCAGGTCACAAACCATTTTTAGACCAAAGATGACAAGTTGGTTCTATATAAGGCTATGGTCGATACCCTAAAGTAGTAAATTGCAAATATCCAATTTGAGTATATACCTAAGTCTAGTAATAGAACTATAGATGCCATGGATACTATCAATTCTATAATTCAACAAATAAATAAATCTAGAGAATATTAGTTCTTTGTTGAGAATTTATTCACACCAGCTCATGAACCTTCAATTATTGTAATGATTTGTGATATTGTTGGTCCTAATTCTATCTGGTACTCAAACCTTTACAAATAGCTTCATGACCAAGTTCTACCACCTAACCTATCTCACAAACAAACCAAAGCCTTTAATCATCATTCCACTCATCATACTCTACTTGGATCTACCCTTTACCACTACAATGTTGATGGAACTCTGCTTCATTATTTAACTTTGATAGATTCTACACTAACATTAGGAAAATTTCATGGAGTATGTGGAGCTCATTCTAACCAGGTAGTACTATCCAAAAATATATTGCATACTAGTTATTATTGGCCCATGATGGACACAGATGTAGCTGCATATGTAAAAAAGTGTGATAAATGTTAATGACATGCTGATCTAATTCATGTCCCAACACAAAATTTAAAATTGATGTTGACACCATATCCATTTTATACATGAGGACTTTACCTCATTGGGAAGATCAACCCCACTTCATCTAATAGCTATAAACATATCCTTACCACCATTGAGTATTTCACTAAGTGGGTTGAAGTTATACCCCTCATGTGACTAGAAATCAAATTTCCAAATTTGTCTTCAACCATCTCATTTGATGAAATGGTATCCCCTCTGACATTATGTTTGATAATATAGGATCAGAACAAGGATGTAGACGAGATATGTACCAAATATAACATCACACAATATTTTTCTACAACATATTACCCTCAAAGTAATGGCTAGGCCAAAACATCAAACAAAACCATTGTCAATATTCTCAAAAACATTATCAATGATGCCGATCATGATTAGAACTTAAAAATATTCCTTTCCTTTTGGGCATACCATACTAATCATGATAATCTTATAAGAGCCAATCCATACTAACTTGTTTATGGTATTGAATCCATCCTTCCCATTGAGGTCTAATTACCTTCACTACACATATATTTTAAACATGTCCTAGATGATCACAACTATCAAGTAGCTTGCCTATAAGATCTAGACCTACTTGATGAAAAATACAAAACTGTGCTCAAAAATATTCAATCATATCAAAACTGACTCAAAGGCCACTACAATTAATGTGTTGAATATAGAAAATTTGAAATTGGTAATCTTATTCTTAAATAAAACCATAGATGAGAAGAAGCATAAAGGTAAATTCAAATAAAACTAGATAGGGAATTTCATCACTACTATAGATTATGGATCAGGGGTATACAAGCTTGCCACACTAGATGGAGATGAACTTCCTGAGCTAATGAATATTATTAACCTTAAGAGGTACTATGCTTGAGTGTTAAGGTGTATTATCTATAAAGATCATTTTAGTGGTGCCATTTTATCACTATTCTTCTATGTACAAATACCATTCTTATCCATACTCTTAGTCTTATCCATTTTACCATTTTATTCTATCAACCAGACATGTTATAAATCCTAGCCTATTTGACCTTGGTTTTTTCCTTTCATTACACAATTTTAGCACTGAGGAATTTGATCAATTTCATCATTTGTTTCAAGTACTTTAGATAGATATCATATTTTGAATCAATATGATAGAACTTTAGATAGTTTCATCCTTCATTTGTTATTCATTTATTATCATTTGTCTTGCTACTAATTGTAACCACCTTTGGGTGAATTAGTGCCATTGATCCATGCCATTATGTTCTAGTTATAACCACCTATGGGAAAACTAGGGGAAACATTTGTTTATTAATCCTTGACGTACCAACTTGCCTCTTCCTATGCCATACTATGCCTTTTTACCACATGTGCCTATTTTGTTTGAACTGAATGCTACACCAGTTGAATTCCTCTATTGTAGGGTGAAACTATAGTGACTTAAGGTCATACTCTGGGACTATGTAGGCAATGCTTGATACTTGTTGAGGTTAGCTCAGTCACCCTTTCTATGATACTCTCACCATTTTCTGAGGAACCTAAGTTTGAATGATCTTACCATTTTGTGAGTAACCTAAGTTTGAACACCCTCATAATTTTGTGAGCTTGAACCATTTAGTGTCTCATCATTTTTGATCAAGTTGAGATACTTCCAAAATTCTAAAAACATTTTTAAAATCATTAGAAAAATCCAAAAAAAATTGACCACTTCTTTGCCTTAAGGATTTTGGGAACCCTTACTAAGTTGTAAGAAAACCACTTGTCATGTAGTTTCCCATCCTTTTAGGCCTTTTCTCTCACACAATTACCATTTTTTAAGACCTTTCCTCTTCTTATATCACATCCATTCTATTTATTTTCATTAGTTATCACATTCTTCCCATTCCTTGGGAGAACTACATTTGGCCTAAAGTTTTTTATTAGATATTACATCCATGGAACTATGTAGGAAGTTTCCACTTGCCTAGTGCATAGGGAGATAGATTGGCCACCCCCTTCCTTTTCTTCTATTCCCCCATTTTGTTTGTTTGTTAAGTTGTCACCTATTTTGAGGGTCAATGTTCATATGGTTTTTATTACATTATTTTTTTGTTTGTCTATTCTTATTTTGTTTGTATATCTACCTACTTGTTTGCTTTTAATATTGTTGCCTTGATTTGGTTTATGTGTGTTCATTGGGTGATTTGTTTCCCATACTTAGACTTAAATACATTCATATTCATATGTCTACATTTTCATCATGGTTTCTATCATTGGTGCATTATTTTCTATTGAGTATTGGATTATGAGAGTTAATATTCATACATATTTCAACTAATTCCTCATGATGTTATGCCATGATGCCTACTAACACATGATACAACAAACCTTAGCTTCAAGAAGTGTATTCAACAATGGTGGCATCAACATCTCTTTAACACTGACGTCCTGATTCAATCCCACTCATATCCCAAACAAATTAATTAACCATGAAATAATTTCAACATTTATTAGTTTGGATGAGCATCTCCCTACTAGTAGGTTGTTCCAATTCATCATTACCCTTTATGCTAAGTTATCATCATCCTCAGCCAAGTTTATCATGTTTTCCATAATCGAGGTCTAATGATTATAACTGCCTATGGGTAAATCATTGTACATCATCCCAGATACATTTCTCAATGATTATAACCACCTTTGGTAAAATCATTATGTCCTCACCATTTTAATTTTTCTATGCATACAGGGGCACATTATTATCTTGTTTGTCTATCCTAACTAGGGAAGCTCCATCTCTTCAATGATTATAACCACCTTTGGGTAAATCATTATGTTATCATACCACATTGCCACTATTAGGGTATAATACTTATAACTAACTTTGGGAAAACCATTGTACACCATCACACTTGTATTTTGATTGATTTTGACTACTTTTTAAAAATTATTATGTTTTTACCCCATCATCTTTCCTTTCTTTGGTCCCCTCATTTCACTTCTTATCAAGGGACCATTTGTTGACCTACTTGTGCCAACCATTCCATCAAGGGGAATCATAAAGTTAATTTATCATAATTGAAGTTGTAGGCATATAGGACCTTTTCATTCTTTGATAAGATGTTATTTTTATTATAGTTTGCAACATCTTCCCAAATAGGGGCAAACTGTAGACACTTAAATTTGGCCACCAATAACCTCTAACCGGGCTTTTGACTAATTTCCACCAAAATGCATGATTTGGCATAAAAACACTAAATCACATTAAATGAGTTGAAATTGACATATTAAAGTGCCAATTTTATCTAGGGTATCACCAAATGGGGCAATGCAATTTATGGGCCAGCTAACTTTGATCAGATCATTTCAAGTCAAAAAACCAATTTTGCACTTAGGTGCTCTAGATTGCTCTTTTATATAAAATTTCTTGTATGAGATGTGTGTATTTGTTATTTTGTGTTAGAAACATCCTAAATAGTATAATGGATCTAATTCATCTAACATTGACTTCCAATTTTAATCCAATCAAATTTTGGACCAATAACAAGGCATTCTAATCAATTTGAGTAATTTGTGCACAAAGTGCTTAATCATGATTAAGAGATAATTAAACAAAATTAGGGCCTAATTAATAATTCCATGATTTTTTTTGAAAACTTGTTTTTAGAAATGAATATTAAATATCTGCATCATCAGGTGACCTCATTTCTTAGGAAGACATCCCTAGGCCATAAATTTGATAAATATAAAGATTATAGGTCTCTCATGCCTCTTTATTACCTCCCATGCCTCATTAATGTGCCTTCTTCCAAATTCATGATGATGATAATTATATATTTTAATTAAATAATTCAATTAATCCATGACCACACATCTAAATCTTGAGATGGATGATCATGGGTTATTCTGGGCATTCTTGAAAATCTATAAATAGAGAGGCCATGAACATCATTTTTAAGCTTAATTTATGCAAAGTTACCATGTAAAATTCATTCCAAGATCTCTCAATTACCAAAGTTATGATGCCAAAATATTGAGCCAAGTCAATCCAAAGCCACAAGGTGCCAAGGAGAAGAGGAGATATCCAAGCCTCCTTTGATGAAGGCTTCATGAGAACAAACCAAGAAAGCCACTACAACAGGCATTTGGAGCATCCAAAGAAGGTGAAGGATTCTTGTTTTCTGTTACTTTTTAGTTTTGATTTTCATTTTTTTTTGTTATTAAGCTCATCCTAGTAACTATGCCTAGAGATATATGCTAATTAATGTGTCTTTATCAATTTGTTTACATTTTTAGACTAACATAATACTAATTACCTCTCTTGAGTCAAATTCATAGTTCATAGTGTCTAGCTTTCACTAATACCAGTAAGTGTTTGGAAACCTTGTTGTATTGTGTTTTGAGAGGTAATTGATATCTCAGTCGAGAAGTATTTTAGTGCAAAAAATTTTATTTCTAAGTTAACACAATAATAAGAGACTTGAAAAGGAATGGTAGCTTCTTCAAAAACATCATATCAATGTTGGACTCAATCAAGGACACTGATGTCATGAATTAGGATTTTAGGTCCATGTTGAAAGTCTTGTAAAACTCCAACCCCCTACAGGCAGTTTCCAATGTTGGCATGAGCTACATTACACTAGAAATAACATTTCACCTAGTTGATCCATACCTAAAGCTTGTCATAGCATGTGCTCAAGAATATCAACTAGATACTAGAACCATCATTGATGGTATTCATTCAATGGTATGATCTTTTAATCTTGAATCCCTTAGCACCATTCTTGTCATTCCCCTTTAACTATAAAGTATCACACTTAGCATCAAGGAATGCCAATAATACATCGATTATGATGAGAGAGCCCCATTTGGGAAGTTGTGAACTCATGTTGGCTAGCCAAGAAGAGAACCAAGGTATCAAATATGTCAAAGAAGTTGAAATTGGTAGAATTCAATGAGCTACCTTAGTATGTTATAGCCATGGTCACTTGAATTTATGGGGTACCCACTACTGATAAGTTTGAGACATGGATGTTTTTTATTATGCTCTATGTGTTGAAAGGGAAAAGGAGGATTGACTTGGCCACCATCCTTAGTGAAAATTTTCACACACAAATGATCTATCCTCAAGTGACCATCCTCTCCAAGGAGTAATTCAAATGTACCATTTATATGTCTTCCTACTTAATGTATAGCTTGGTGCATAATAGGTTTTTCTAGGGACTTACTAGGAACCCCACAGGGATGAGAATCTATGAGATTACCTTGAGGTAACCCTAGTGGGGCATAAGAGTAGATTTTTCAAGGTGCATAACTACTTTTTCACCCCCATGATGAGCATATTTTAACCCTTATGGAGACTAAATAGAATATACACTATGGCCAAGTAAGTAATATAAAAATATGGGGCCACATACATTCAATTTCAAACATTCACATACATCAGGTTTATTGGCTATGTGGGGGTACCTCACAAGCTTGAAAGATATGTGGATGACAAATTTGTGGTCATGGAGATGAGTTGACAAATGGTGCCTCTGCATGAGATGATTACCACCAAAAAGATCAATAACCCTTTCAAATTCCCTATGAAAATTAGGTATTACACATGTCCCTCAATGGCCAAGGCAAAGGGGTTGGAGTAGGAAATAAGAATGCATACATTTGATAAGATGCCACCCTAACCCAATTATGACATCAACTAGTTGGTGAACATGGTGACAGATATAATATTGCATCAGTCTCACTATGAATACCTTTGGTCTGACTGCACCATTGAGTAAGATGTTCAAAAGTGGGAAAAAATGAGGCTAACAATACAGGAGGTCATAGCCTACAACATCGCTCCTATCCCCAATGACATGGTAGATGAAAATATGACACTCTCTTCATCATATCATAGGGATAATATTGAATCCTAGTCCATTTCTTAGTTGAACTTCACTATGTAGGAAGATGACTCCATCCCCCAGTGAGTGATGTGGATAATGATGAGAATCTTCAGATGGATAAAGGAACATGAAATTAACCTTAGGATGTATGACACCCCTACCTTCCAAGAGTTGAGAAATATAAAGGAATTGAATGCCTTCCTCCTTGCATAGTGACCCTATGGCTCCATCATCATCTATAGTAGGAAATAGGAAAAGAAAGCTCAGAAAGATTAACTTCACCAAAATAGTGGATGTTAGGAAAATGACCATGGGAAAATCTAAGGCTAGGTTGTATTTCTCAAAAATAAAAAGCTTCACTATTAATTGGGATAAAATTATCATGGGGTAGGTCACACTAGCTAGTGCCACTCCTATATCAATTTTAGAAATGGAAGCTTTTGTAGTGCTTTCCATCTCAATAACCCCCCTATGGCTAGTCAAGCATCAATCTCAACTATCCTACCTACACAATAGGCTGTAGTCGAGCCTTCTCTAGAAATATATTCAAGGAAGAGAGGAGGTGAGGAATAAGAGGATCCACCAAAGCAAAAGAGAGTTAAGAAGGCCCTCTAATCTTCAATCAAGTCTCTGACCAAGTAGATAGTATTTGTTTTCAAAGACCCAATCACCAAATAGTTCCCACTAAAGAGAAGAGAAGATCAAGCTTCTTATGTGTAGAGGGTCAAGGATATGAGTGAGGGAGAGGACTCAGATGAAGGCTGATAGTAGAAGTAATTAAAAAATAATTCACCTTCACTCCCCCTAAGGTAAGAACTATGTAAAGAACTAATAGGGAGAGGTATCATTCCCCATCAAGGATCCTTACAGAAGGAGCATCTATAGAGGGAGAACTTGCAATAGAATAAGGTGAAGGTGATGAGGAAGGGGTTAGGGATCCAAATTATCTTTTATCTTTTGATGATGTTGTGTAGGTTGGAGTTGAGTTGACTACCCAAGTAGAGGCCCCTATTGAAAAAGATCCCCGCTCCTTAGAGATAGAAGCATTTGTCCAAAATATTATTTCTCAGTCACCTAGGTAGGACAAAGATAATGAAGTCAAAGACACCTCAAAGCCAGATGAAGGGGATCAAGGTGAACCTAAGGATGACATTTAGTCCCCCACCAGTAGTGCAAAGGTGGGAGAGTAGGAAAAGTATAAAGGAGGAGATGAGTGATCAAGCTTGTCAATGGGCACCCCCATAAATTTGGAGGTCAATAAAGGTACTAAGGAGGGTACTCCCAAGGCTGATAATTTAATTTAAGTCCCCCAAGGGATGTTCCCCACCATCAAGGTGCATAACTCAAAGAAAAATAAAGGTTTTGAGGCCATGATTGGTGAAGAGTCACCCAAATGTGACAAGGAAGTCACCAAGCCTTTGCAGACCCATTGGCCCAAATTAATAAGGAAAGAGAAGAGATTTTTGTATCCTCCATATAACCCATAGAAAAAGTGAGCTATATTGACAAATTATGCATGGAGTCTCACCAGTCTAGGTCTAACTTTGAAATTTTGGAGCTAGTGGAACTAGTCCTAGAAGAAGAAAATGAAAAACAAGGAAGAAATGAGGACATATAAGAGTTTGTGTTGAGTCCTCCTCCTAAGCTAGTGGTGTTCTAGGAATTTAATTACTCATTGGCACCACTCATCACTACCACAAGGCCATATTTAGTGTCATCAACTTTAGCAAGTTTCTAGACTAAGGCCCTTCTTTAGGTTATAGGCTAGGTGAAGGAAAAGAAGGATGTGATGAGAAAAATAGGGGATATTGACATAATGAAAATTATTCAAAAATAAAGGGATAACCCCCCAAAGAGGGCTAGAACACATGCCTAAATGAAATTCACTAACAAGTGGGAAAGGAGTGTCAAAGTAGCCATTCCTCTTCTAGATGCACTAAAACTAATGCTCCCCAAGAAATCTACTCCATCTATAGTTACAATTTTAGGAAACCATCAAGGAAGGAATTGAAATATACTTCAAAAGCCATAGATGACATGGTGACACATATAATGGACAAAGATAAATCCACCATGGAAGAGCTACAGGTGGAGAAATAGGATATGGTTTAGTACTTTCAAAAGTTACTGAGTGAGCCTCAGGTAGTGACTCTAACTGCCATCCAGGTTCTTGACCCTTCCCTT
Organism: Torreya grandis; assembly: GCA_037957365.1. NCBI lineage: Eukaryota > Viridiplantae > Streptophyta > Pinopsida > Cupressales > Taxaceae > Torreya > Torreya grandis. The sequence goes on from JARHVA010000383.1 coordinate 3,347,547, forward strand.
ATCTTCCTTGGTTCACTAGACTTTGTTTATGGTGATGATTGGAAGACTAGAGGATGGGAAACAAAATATTGGCAATAATACTTAACAACTTGAGCCAAGGAAGTCATCCATACAACTATGGAATGGCTTGATAATGAGATAGATAGATGAGGGGAGTATAACTCCCTAGCATTCGTATATGATTTTGATATCAAGAGTTAGGAGGCACTCAAGCCCAAAATAGATGAGATTTATAATATGGGAAAAGATGATTTAGTAGTCAAAAATATTGTCTCTTTAGATGATCTTAAAATGCCCAGAGAATGCTAGTTGAGCATAAAACATAGGCTAGCCATGCTCAAGGATGTCAGCTTTGATATAAAAGGAGAAGACTAGTCTCTCAAGACTATGAGGATAGAAATTGAGGCCACTCTAAGAGCAATGGTGAAGCTTGATGGTGAAATGGACTTGAAAAAATAATTATTGGAGGATGATTTGAAGAACCTCATTAATGCACCCCATAAAGCCTTTAATAGCCAAAAGATAAGGGACCTAGTATCACTTGAAAAGTATTACAACTAGTTAAAGGCATTGGTACATAAGAAATAGGGAGTGCTCTAAAGGACCACCAAATAGATACAAGAGTATAATGCCAAATTAAAATATCAAGTGGGCTCAAATAGAAATATTCTCACCACTATGATTACAAAGTTTATTATATACAAGAACAAGCTGGTGAGGGACACAATCATCAATGTAGATTCTACATCATGATTGGATGCCACTGATTTCTTTCCCAAAATAAAATCATTCCATACCTCCCTTTCCATTCTTTTCATTTTCTCTCCTTTTTCCCTTTCTCTCTTTTCTCATTGGTAACCTATTGTACCTTGCTTGATAGTGGCACATCCCTTTCAGGGTTTGTTTTGTTTAAGAAAGGGACATCTTTGTTTCTTTGCGTAAGTGGACAAATTTTTGTTTTGTAACTTATGAGGTTTATTTGATGTGTACATAATTTTAAATATTCTTCTATAGTGGAGAATAATATCTTTCATCATCATGAGAGCACAATTGCAAGTCTAAGGAATCATGTTCATTGCAACCAACCCTAGGCCCATAAAGGAATCTTTCAGTTGGGTTATCTTTATAGAATATGCCAAGTAAGGCTATGGAATTATATAAGTGAAGGGGGTGTATAATTTTATAGAGGTTGGATAAAATTTGAGTATATAATATATAGCTTGGATAGTCATCCCTATGTAGTGCCTTGGTGCCAAATCAATTTTGGTTATAAAATCATTGGCAAGCTTTGAGATCATACATGATGTTCCCTTGTTATAGAGTCATTCTTCATAGTGTCTCATGATATCGATTTTTCAAGAAATATATTTTAATAAATAATTTATTAGTGAATGAATAAAATATTTCATGGTTTCCATTTTTTCTTATTGTTTAAGTGTAGTGTTTCTTTTCGCAAGCTAAATAGATTGGTTTTCTGGTGTATGTTTCTTTGTGGTGGTCATTTAGAAGGTATAACCAGAATGTAAGATCATTTTTGTTTTAAATTTTGGGGGAATAAATTAATGATATCATTTTTAAGGGTAGTCATAGGCTCATTAATATAATAGGAAATAATTATTGAGGGGTAATTTGTGTTGTTTCTCATATTTCTTCAAGGACCATCTATAAGTAGTTTATTCTTAGTTGTCTCTAGAATCAAGTAAACATCTATTGATAGAGATAATATAATGATTGTGTGAATCCCTCCATGTTTATTTATTATCCATCCACATTTTTTTATCAATATATTCATATAAACATTATCCTACCCTTTTTTACCGCACATACATCATATAGCTCGCATACCATAAGTGTTAATTACCCAACAAATGCATTATACATTGTTTGCCTAAAGTGTGTTCATTTTATTTGATAAAAATACTAATTATGAATTAATTACTTATTAATTTATTTATATATTTATGGTAGATGTTTTTTCATTAATTTCAAGTGGCATTGGTGATGAAAAAGTGGTCTAACAGATCAGTGAGATAGAGCATGGTGGCCCAGTGTACTCGGAGCAATGTGATACTTGCAAAGATGTGTATGGGTATCCTAAGTGGATGTTTTATGGATGAATAGATCTTGGTATGATGATTTTTGACTTGTTCCTGATGTTTTATATGCTCAATGGTTGATTTCATGGGCCTTCATGATGTATGTAGGTCAGTTTATGTTTTATAGGCTTGATCATGCATGGTTGCCTATGGGGTTTTGAGAACTATGGATTGTGTGACATGGTAAGGAGATTATTATGCTTGGAATATATATTTTATACATGTATATGGTGGTAATATATCAGTTTTATGGTTTTAAAGAGGTGGCAAGTGATCTACATGATAGCTTGGCTACTAGCCTAGTTGAGCTAAGTGGGCTAGTGAGGCTTTATGAAGGGTTAAATAGTGATTTCAGAGTGGTTAAGATTATATATACATGGGATATTATTATATAGGTGTTTTAAAGTTTATTTATCAAGTTATAAGTCATAAAATGAGAGATAAAGTTATAAATGACTTCATGTTCTTTAGAGAGTGCTTGAATGGTGCATTTTGAGCTACAGAGGAAAGTTCTCATGTTCATTAGCTCATGTAAAATTTGAATGGTAAGATAATATTTTTTTAGTATTTTTATAATATACCTAAGAATTTTTTATAATCATTTTTTGGGGGTTAAGGGACAAAACTTTATGAATGATCATTAAGAAGCTAAGGAGGTTTTTGAGTGATAAAACCCTAGTCTTAGACCTGATTGAAAATATATTGCTTATAGGTGCTAAAAAATATGGTGGAATGTTAGGATGATGATTTTAGGTTGTATATTACTTATTAAAGTTTATTATAAAGTATTTTTGGTCTCTTGATAGTGTGTGGGTCCCACAAAAAATGGGTTGTTAACAATATTCTTATTTTTTAGCTAGATTTTTGTGAATGACTAGGTAATCTAAAGGATGATTGTTTAATCTTAGGAATTGTATCAAAAATTCATGGAAATTTTTAAGAATATTCATATGTTTGTGTCAAATTTCTGTAAGGTTAAATTTGACTAGTTGATATGAAGGAAATGGTGCCATAAGTGAGAAAGAGTGAAAAGAGGAATTAGAAGGCCTAATCAGTGAGTAGGGATGGGTCTGAGCTCTTAGAGGTGATTTAGAAGATGTATTCCTTATATCAATGGTTTTATTATTATTACTAGGCACTCGGATATGATTGAATGATTGAATCATAGTTGATCATGATGTTTTTGCTAGCAAAAGGAACCTATTTTGGATGATTGAGTTTGTTTGCAAGGTAGATGGTCAGATCAAGTGTTTTTGATGGTTAGAGAGTGTTGAGGAATCCTTGAATTAATTATTGAAATATTTTGAATATTTTAATAATATTTATTTAGTCAAATATAGTCATACAAGTGGTGTGATGCTTTATTTGTGAGGTGTTTGTGATATGAGCTCATGGTATGGTATAGAAAGCTTGTGTAGATGATCATGGAAAAAATAAGGAGAAATTAATAATTATTACTAAAATTTTCTAAAGAGACATGGCCAAAAATAATTAATATTGGTATATATTCAATGTGATTTATGCCTTTTGGGTGTGAGAATCAAGCTAGACAAGAAAGTGTGTGTGTGTGTTGATATTTGAAGACCTTGTGCGAAGGTTGTTGGGATTGTTGGTGACCAATGTTTATATCATATTGATCAAGGGAAAATGTCACTATAATCAAAATATTTTTGTGATTCTATTGAATATTTTTATTATATTTATGAGTGCATATTTGTATATGAGTGAAATATTTGAGAAAGGGTTTATTTTTTGTGTTGAAGAGATAGCTTGGTGTTGGTGACTTGTGTGGAGTTAAAAACTTGGAAAATAGTGTTATTTTAGGGTTTCTCTATCATATTGAGAAGAAATAAAAGTTTAATAATTATTTATTTGATAGTTTTTGTGTTGGTTCTCAACATCTTAGGTAAGTTGGTGTTTGTCATCGTTAGGGTTGGTGCTCCTTGTGAAGTGGGTGCTTCACTAAAGCCTCATGTTTGTGATCTTCTTATAAGACTGTAGTCAATTATTTTACAAAATTGAGAGCGGTTTTTATTTTGCATGAGGGTTTTACACATAAATATTATGTAATGGTTATATTCATGTTTGTTCTTTTATTCATCTATCTTGCATACTCATGTGAATGGTTAAGTAGCTTGAAGAATTGGGAATTGAATTGCATTATTGTTAACCACTAATTCACCATCCTCTTAGTGATGTGTATTTATATTAATTGGTATTAAATCAAGTCCTTTTGAGGCTTAATATATTTAAAGGTGATTCTAAGGTACAACATGTTAGGTTGTAAAGCTAAAAGCTTCACCAGGATGCAAACAAGAGGAGTTGCTTAGTGTCATAGTCATCGGTGTCAGTAAGGCCAACTGACGTCGGTCAAGGGTGAACAGGAAGCTACTGACATTAGTCAGAATCGGCTGACATCAGTCATCTCTAGATAGACAATGACCGATGTTAGTCGCCTGTGTGGTTCTAGAACTGTCAGTTTCATGAATAGTTTGTTAACGAACCAGTTGTTTGCATGTTAAAGGCTAATTTTAGTCTTGGAGCTATGGTTCTAATTATTGTAATTAGATGACTAATTATTGTTTATATGAGATCTATATAATAGAATCATGGCTGTATTGTAAAGTGTGTTAGATAGAGAGAGCAAGGTTAGCTCCTTTAGAGGGAAGAGAGCAAGGGTAGCTCCTCCTAGTGCCACAGTGCCAAGTGTGTATGATCAGGTAGATCTGTAGGACAACAAGATCTGGTAGAAGATCCATAGGGGTGCTAGTTTGGAGAATCATAAGTACTTGGTGAGGCAAGGACAAGGGTTCTTCATGTGTGTAAGATCTTAGTCAGAAAGTGTGTAAGGCCAAGTTGATCTATGGTATAGCAAGATCAGGTGAGATCTACATGTGCAAGTAAGATCCAATATTTGTAGGTTTTTGCAAGATCAAAGAGATCTACTTGGAGTACGTGGTGTACTCAGACTTAGAGTACTTTGAGTACATGGTCGATGGTATTGGCAGTAGTGATACTGACTAGTTGGAGGTGAACAACTACTCTGTATTTGAGTTGTTTGTTGTGACCATAATTGAGAGAGAGCTTTGAGGGAAGATTACTAAGAGTCCTAGCAGTGTGGGAAGCCTCATAGGTGTAAGAAGAGTGTGGCACTTCTTTATTATAATTTCCTTTTGGAAAGAGTATTAATACAATTGGGTATTGTCTCTCATATTCTGTGTTATTTCTAAATTTCTAGTTACTTGTTAATTCTGGTTAAATTCCATGTTTAGTTGCTTATACAAAGGTAATCAACTGTGCTCTTCAAGAGCAGGGGGTCCTGACAAAGTGGTATCAGAGTGAGGTTACATTCACTAATAGGTGGTAAATCTTGTTAAGTGTGTTGATTATAGGTCACTCTCAGGGGTTTTTGATTGAGTGGGAGTATAGTAATGGTAGAAGAAAGTATGGAGGAATTCAAAAGAAAGAATGATCAATTACGGTGTTACGGAAAGAAAGAGTAGGTAAAGAAAGATTGCTGGTTGGTAGCAGATCAACATGAAGGAAATAAAGGAGCATGTGTTGTAGGTATTGTTACACTAGTTGTTCTAGTATGTTCCTTGGATAAAGTAGAATCTTGGTTTATAGATTCTGTTGCCTCTTTCCATGCAGTCCCAAATAGAGTAAATTTCCATGTTAAGGTCCATGGAGACTTTGGAAAGATTTATTTAGGGGCTAGTGTTCCTTGTCAAAGTTTTGGCAAAGGGGAAGTGTAGCTGAAATTAAAGATGGCCAACACATGGGTGTTGAAGGATGTCATGTAGGTCCCAGTCTTGAACATGAGGCTAATATCTTAAAGAAAGTTGGGTGATGAGAGATGCATAGTAACTCTCACAATGGATGCACTTGAATCAACAGGTGATAAGAAAGTAGGTACTCTTTATCTATCTACTTATATTACTAATTCTTATTCTATTGTGAAGACGTGGATTTGTAGGCTTGGTCACATGAGCAAGAAGGAGATGCATGTTCTTAAGTGGAAGACAGATGTCTTTGACAATCTTAAGAACTAGAAAGCCTTGGTGTTTATGGAGGAGATGATGGACAGAGATCAACGGAAGGGACTAAATAACTCTAAGTAGGGCAGTTTGGATAGGGTTTTGATCCAAGGTGAGCTTGTGGGTAAAAAGTCATCACTCACAGGAAAACACAGTTACCGACGTCGGTCAAGTGGAATTGACATCGAACAGATAGGTATCGACATTGGTCATGTGCAGACAGATAGTCAATGGTGTCGGGTAGGTGGTTACCAGCATCAGTCAGGGAATTAACATTGGTGACCAGGAGGACATCGATGTCGATCAGGGAACCAACATCAGCAATCAGGTGGATTTGACATCGGTCAGGTACAGACTAGGGTCAACCAGGGAACAGATTTTGGGTGGACAACAAGCTGTCAAGGAGTCTCAAATGCCCATGTGGAGGACTGAAAGTGTAAGTAAGCCTCAAATTCATTATTCCCCTTCTTTATACTTGTTGCTCACTACAAAGTAGGTAGGATCCAGGAAATAGTGGGAGCATGGCATGAATTCTTTGGAGAAGAACCAAACGGGAGTTTTGGTAGAGTTGCCAGCTAGGATGATAGCACTGAGAGATGAATGGATTCTTTGGTTAAAGAAGAGAGAGAATGGAAATGTGAGATGGAAGGCCAGGTCGTATGGTCTTGAGGAAGTTGTAGGATAGTGGTACAAGTTTGACAGGTGTATGACAAAGCATGGCTTTAGTCAGTGTCATTGTAACCATTGTGTTTTCTTTACTAGGTTGGATGATGATTACAACATTATCCTGTTACTGTATGTTGTGTGTCTGCTTGTTGCAGGGTCACACATGTAGGGTTTTGCTGAGCTAAAGGTAAAGTTAGTTTAGTGGTATGTCATGAAGAATTTGGGAGTAGAAAAATTCTTTGGCATGAGTTTTTCTAGAGACATGAAAGGTCATAAGTTGATTTAGTCTCCAGATGATTGTGTGGATAAGGTAGTGGCGAGGTTCAAGATGCAGGATGTAGAACCAGTTTGTACACCTATGGATGGACAGTTCATAAAATAGGGTCCCAATTCACATGATGAGGTTAAGTACATGTGTACTAGACCTATTGTTGCCCCAGTAGTGGGTGTTGTCAGTAAGTTCATAGCCAATTTGGGAAATAAGCATTGGAGAGTAGTTCAGTGGGTTCTCAGGTATTTGAGAGGGACCAAAAGTAGGTTAAAATTCTATGCAGGGTCAGGGACTTATCTACATGGGTATGTAGGTTCGGATGTGGTAGGTTACTTGGATGACATGTGGTGCACCATAAGATGTGTGGTGGTTGGTCTTTAGGATTGATCTTGAAGAGGGATACAAGCTAGGAAACAAATTAGATGATGTACATGTATAGGTACAAGTGCAACTATTTATCTCCAAGTGGGAGATTTTTAGGTTGTGGAGCTAAAAGCTTCACCAAGATGCAAATAAGAGGAGTTGCTGAGTGTCATAGTCACCGGCATCGGTCAGGCCAACTGACGTTGATCAGGGGTGAATAAGAAGCTGCTGACATCAGTCAGAATCGGCCAATGTCAATCATCTCTAGATAGACAGTGACTAACGTCGATCACCTGTGCAGTTCCAGAACTATCAGTTTAATAAATAGTTTGTTAACAAACTAGTTGTTTGCATGTTAAAGGCTAATTTTAGTCTTGGAGCTATGGTTCTAATTATTGTAATTAGATGTCTAATTATTATTTTTATGAGATCTATATAATAGACTCATGGCTGTATTGTAAAGTGTGCTAGATAGAGAGAGCAAGGTTAGCTCCTTCAGAGGGAAGAGAGCAAGGGTAGCTCCTCCTAGTACCACAGTGCCAAGTGTGTATGATCAGGTAGATCTGTGAGACAACAAGATTTGGTAGAAGATCCACAGGGGTGCTAGTTTGGAGAATCATAAGGACTTGGTGAGGCAAGGACAAGGGTTCTTCATGTGTGTAAGATTTTGGTCAGTAGGTGTGCAAGGCCAGGTTGATTTATGGTATACCAAGATCATGTGAGATCTACATGTGTAAGTAAGATCTGGGATTTGCAAGTTGTTGCAAGATCAAGGAGATCTACTTGGATTACATGGTGTACTCAAACTTGGAGTAATTTGAGTACTTGGTTGGTGGTATTGGTAGTAGTGATACTGACTGGTTGGAGGTGAACAACTCTGTGTTTGAGTTGTTTGTTGTGACCATAATTGAGAGAGAGCTTTGAGGGAAGATTATTGAGAGTCCTAGAGGTGTGGGAAGCCTCAGAGGTGTAAGAAGAGTGTGGCACTTTTTTATTGTAATTTCCTTCTAGAAAGAGTATTAATACAATTGGGTATTGTCTCTCATATTCTGTGTTATTTTTGAATTTCTAGTTATTTGTTACTTTTGGTTAAATTTCGTGTTTATTTGATTATACAAAGGTAATCAACTATGCTCTTCAAGAGTAGGGGGTCCTGACACAATATGAGTTGTAATGAAGAGTCCATGTTTGTTCAAGTTTCTTTACATTTAGAATAAAATGGGGAAAATAAATGGTACATAGATAGTGTTTATTCTAGTCACATGATAGGAGATAAGAGTAAATTCATCACTCTTAAGAAATAAAACTATGGTGATATTAGGTTTTTTGAAAATAACTCTACTAATATCAGAGGTAAGGGAACTTTGAGTTTAGACAATGGAATTTCAAAGACTAAAAATGTTTTATATGTTGAAGGCTTAAAGAACAATCTTCTAAGTGTTAGTTAGTTGTGTGAACAAGGTAATGTTGTGACCTTCTATGATGATTTTTTTGAAATTATAAAAGTAAAATATGGCATACTCCTTACCGAGATTCATAAGTTATAAAATATTATGTATGTATATCATGAATCCAAAAGAGAAAAGTGTTTGATGAGTCAAGCAGAAGAAAGCTGGCTATGGCATAGAAGACTTGGTGGCATAAAATTCAAGAATATGATAAGGATTAGTTCAAAGTGGCATGTGATATATATTCCCAATATTTTTAAGGTTATTTAATCTTTTTGTGAGTCTTGTCTCCATGGTAAACAAGTAAAGATAAGATACAAGACAAAGGAGTTTTATACTACTAAAACATAGGAGTTAATTCACAATGACTTGTGCGGTCATATGAGGACTCAAAGTTTGTGAGGTAATTACTATTTCATGCTACTAATTGATGACTTCAAAAGAATGACTTGGATCTATTTATTAAAATAAAAATTATAATATTTTACCAAGTTTAAATATTTCAAAGCCCTTGTTGAGAATGAAAAGGGATTAAAGATCAAGTGTATCAGATCAAATACAGGTGGAGAATTTTGGTCTAATGAGTTTGATGATTTTTGTGATACTCATTGAATAAAAAGACAATACTCAACTATTAGAACTCCATAATAAAATGGAGTATTTGAAAGAAAGAATAGATCTATTCAAGAGATGTCTATAACTCTACTATAAGATGCCAAGTTGTCTTATGGTTTTTGGGAAGAGGCTATAAGTACTTTAGTCTACATTATTAATAGATGTCAAATTAGAGTGAATAAAAACAAGACCCCTTATGAAATATGGAAAAATATATCTACAAATTTCAATTACTTTAGAATTTTTAGAAGTAAGTGTTATATCAAAAGGGATGAAGAAAATCTAGGCAAGTTTGATTCTAGATCTGATGAAGGTATCTTTCTTGGGTATTCTTCTATTAGTTCTTCTTATAGATGTTTCAACAAAAGACTTCATAAAATTGTTGAAAGTTCTAATGTGAGACTTGATGAAAGTGGTCCTACCAAAAATCCTAGTTTGAAATCATGTGATCCAACTATTAGTTGTAATAAAAATAAAGACCAATATATCTGTACATTAGATGAAGATGATGAAGAACATACCATACTTGATAGTAAAGATCATTCAAGAACTTGGGTTTATCATCTAGTTTCTCAAGTCATTGGTGATATGAATGTCATTATACAAACTAGGGGAAGATTATTTTCCAATCAAGATCAACATGATTTAGTCTTTCTATCTATCCATGAATCAAAAAATTCATTGAAGCTAGTAAGGAAAAGTAATAGTGTTATGTTCTGGATGAATAACTTGATCATATTAAAAGAAATGACACTTGGGATATAGTTCTTAGACCTAAGGGAAATAATGTAATTGGAAAAGAGTAGGTATATAAAAATAATTTGAATGAGAAAGGCAAAGTAGTAAGAAACAAGGCCAAGTTGGTATGTAAAGGCTATGATCAGGTAGAAGGGAATGATTTTGATGAAATTTTTTCTCCTATAGATAGAATATAGTTCATCATACTATTTTTAGCCTATGCTAGTTCTAAAAATTTCAAGGTATACTAAATGGATGTTAAATATACATTTTTGAATGGAAAATTAGAAGAATTTTTTATGGAGTTTCTTAAGGATTACATTTTAAAGGATAATCAAAAATTTGTTTGTAGATTAAAGAAGGCTCACTATGGCCTCAAACAAGCTCCTAGATCTTGGTATTATATATTAGATAAGTATCTCCTAAGTCAAGGTTTTAGAAGAGGAGAGTCAAATAGAAATCTTTACATCAAGTTAGAAGGAGAACATAAATTGCTTGTTGTGGTTTATGTGGATGAAATAATATTTGGTTTAGTAAATGATAAGATGAGTAAGGACTTTGCAGAGGTAACAAAAACTAAATTTGAGACGTATATGTTGGGAAAACTTTCTTTCTTCCTAGGATTATAAATAAACTAGATAAAGAGATCTTTATCAATCAAGACAAATACATTAAGGAAATGCTTGAGAAATTAAATATTTTGAATAGAAAACCCATGAGTAATCCTATGGAAATAGGGTGAAAATTGAGTAAGAATGATGAGTCTTCTAAAGTTGATCAATCCTTGTATAGATCTATGGTAGGGAGTCTATTATATTCTACTACTTCTAGACCTGATATTATGCAAATAGTAAGTGTAGTTAGAAGATATCAAGCAGATCTCAGAGAATCTCACTTGAAGGTTATTACGATAATCCTAAGGTATCTCAAAGGCACCATGAACTATGGTTTGTGGTATCCTAGGAGTAAGTAATTCAAGCTAAAATCCTATATAGATTTTGATTAGGTAGGATGTGTTGATGATAGGAAGAGTACTAGTGGAAGAGTGTTCTACATAGGTGAATCCTTAGTATCTTTGTTAAGAAATAATCAATATTTAGTATCTCTATCTACTATAAAGGCTAAATACATTGTTGTAACTTCTTATTGTACTCAAGTCATCTGGATGAAGCAAACCTTAGAAGATTATAAGGTAAGTCAATATGGTCCTTATCCTATTCTGTGTGACAATAATATTTCCATAAACATTTCAAAGAATTCAATGATACATTCAAAGATTAATTATATCCCTATCAAGTATCATTTTCTAAAGGAGTAGGTTAGTGATCATGTTGTCAAATTGGAATATGCACTTTCTAAGGAACAACTGCCAGACATAATTATTAAACCATTGCCTAAAGATACATTTGAATATCTAAGATCCTATCTAGGGGTCATTAATTCTTGCTTTAATAAATTTTGAGTCATTAATAGAGGTGAATCAATCATTCAGAAGAATTGGTTTAGTTGCTAAGGTTGGTTATTTGTTCAAATGCTATGTTCAGGTCTTTTGGTCCTAAAGTGTCTTTTTAATCAATTTTTGATGTCTTGGTTGAGTGATGATTTGAAGGATAAGGAAAAATTGGTTTGTGTGAGGTCTTAAGGAATATTTTCATGAATAATTTATAGGTGGTTTGAGGTCTTGATGAGCTTAGATATGTGTTTTATGGTCAAAAGTTTGAGTTGACCATTTTTGGTAGTGATGACTACCTAGAAGGTGCCAATATAGCACTTAAAGTGTTCCAAGGTGGATATAATGTATATAATAGATGATTAACGTTGCTTTTTACATGTCAAATAAGGGTAGATATATTGGAGATCCTCCTAAGATGTTCAAATGTGATTTTGACCATTTGGTCAAGGTGCATGTTGTAGATGATGACTCTATATGCCCAAAATGCTTGGTTTCAAGGGTCACTTAAAGAATGAAGATGTTTCATGAATTATTTTTTTATTATGAAGGTTTTCACATGTGTTTTAGACATGTTCTAGGTGGTTTCATAGGTGGATGAATGACTTTGTGCCATGTGGAGCATTTTGAGTGGTCACTGGCTTCTCTTCTCAAGAGCATGCATTTGGTGGCATAAAGGAATTCATTTTTATTAATGGTGTTGAGGATTGAAATTTTTCATGGAAGTTATTTTTTATGGTCTCCAAGTTTGGTATCTAGCTCAGGTGTCTATGTTGACCAGAGGTTGACTTTTGACCAACTATTGCTTTAAAAACCTAGTGATTTGGGCATGTTTGGAAAAGTAGTCAAACTTTGGAGTTGGAGGTTGGAAGATTAATAAGAAATTAAATGGGACAAATATATATCTAAATCATATTTTACAATGGTATAGAAGTAAATACATTTCTTTTTATTCAATTTTTAGCTCATTGGGAGGCCTAATTAGCTAGTAGGATAAAGAAAGAAGTATACTAAGGAGGATGAGTTAGAGGCTCATTATTTTCATGTATGAAGGGAAATCATAGTGGTATTAAAATATGAAGTTTCATGTCTTTAAGTTATTAAGGTAGAGAGTTATGAGATCTGTAGTGGCTAGATAGGGCTACAAGGGGTCTAGGTAGGCCTAGTGAAGAAAATGAAGTTTTTTGAGAATTTTTTCAAAATAAGGATGGTTTTTTTGGTTTTATATAAGTACTTAGGTATATTATAATCATGATTTATGTATGGTGGTGTGATTTAAGTGCTATTGGTGGTCTGTAGGGTGCTTTGAGTGCAAAGGTATGTGATCTTGCATAGTGTTGTAGTGCTCAAAGGTTGAATTAATGATATCTATTCTTGGAGGTCTTGTAGGTGTGCATGGATTATGTAGACTAATGGGGAGACTTTAAAGTGAATTAAGGTCCTAGGGGAGCTATTTTACCTTGAAAATTTGTGATAGGTCTCAGGATCTTGATGGTTGAAGAGTAGTTTCTAAATGAGAACATCTACCAAGGGGAGTTGTGCCTATTTGAGGTCTAAATGGTCCATTTTAAGAATTAATATTGTAGGTGAGCTTTATTCCATGTGTTTCTTGTAGTTTAATTACTTGATTTCTATGATGCCTAATGTTGAAGGGAGTCCACTTTGTCATTTTGGCAAATAGGTAGAGAGAAAAGGAGTGTTGCCATCAATGACAAAGTGGGATATTATTGGGATATTGATGGTATATGTGTTATAATTTATGTCAAGTGGAATTGGTGATGAAAAATTGGTCTAATAGGTCAGTGAGATAGAGCATGGTGTCCTAGTTTACTTGGAGCAATGTGATACTTACAAGGGTATGTCTGGGTGTCCTAGGTGGATGTTGTATGGTTGAATGGAGCTTGGTAGGATGATTTTAGAATTTTTATTAATGTTTTATATGCTCAATGGTTTAATTAATATGGCCTTCATAAGGTATGCATGTTAGTTTATGCCTTATAGGCTTGATCATGCATGGTTGCCTATGGGGTTTTGAGAACTATGGCTTGTGTGACATGGTAAGGAGCTCAATATGCTTGGAATATAAATTTTAGATGTGTATAAGGTGATAAGAGGTTAGGTGTATGTTTCAAAGAGGTGGTAAGTGATCTACATGATAGCTTGGCTATTAGGCTAGTTGGCCTAAGTGGGATAATGAGGCTTTATGAAGGGTCAAAGAGTGATTTCAAAGTGGTTAAGATTATATATGCATGAGATATGATTAGAGAGGTGTGTTAAATTTTATTAAACAATTTATAGGTCATCAAATGAGATATAAATTCATAAATGACTTCATGTTCTTTAGAGGGTGCTCTAATGGAGCATTTTGAGCTTGAGAAGAAAGTTCTCACATTCATTAGCTCATGTAGACTCTGCATGGGAATCTAATATTTGTGGAGTAGTTAGGAAAGGTACCTAGGAAGTTTATCTAAGAATTTTTTTAGGGTTTAAGGGGAAAAAAATTATGAACAATTGTTAAGAAGCTAAGGAGGTGTTTAAGTGCTAAAACCCTAGTCTTAGACATGATTGTAAAAATATTACTTTTAGGTGATAAAAAAGATGGTGGAAGGTTAGGATGATGATTGGAGGTTTTAGAGTACTTATTCAAGTTTTTGATAGAGTATTTTTGGTCTCTTGATAGTGTGTGGGTCCCATAGAAAATGGGTTGTTAACAATATTCTTATTTCTAAGGAAGATTTATGTGAATAAATAGGTAATATAATAGATGATTATTGAATATTTATAATTTTATCAAAAAATCATTGAAATTTTCAAGAAGATTCATCTTTTTGTGTCAAATTTATATAAGGTTAAAGTTGACTAGTCAATATGAAGGAAATGGTGCCATAAGTGAAAAAGAGTGATCAGAGTGAAAAGAGGAATTAGATGGCCTAATAAGTGAGTAAGGATGGGTCTAAGATATTGGAGGTTATTTATTGGATGTATCACCTCTATTCATGGTTTTATTATTATTTCTAGACACTTGGAGATGATTGAATGATTGACTCATAGTTGACCATGATGGTTTTGCTAACAATAGGAACCTTTTTTTGATGATTGAATTTCTTTGTAGGGAAGATGGCTAGATAAAGTGTTTTTTATGGTTAGTTAGTGTTTAATACTCCTTGAATTACTTTTTAAAATATTTTTAATATTTTACTAATCTTTATCTAGTCAAATATAGTCATACAAGTGGTATTATGCTTCATTTGTGAGGTGTTTGTGATATGAGCTCATGGTATGGTATAGAAATCTTATGAAAATCATCATGGATGACCTTAGGAGACATTAATAATTATTCCAATTTTTTTTGAAGAGATATTACCAACCATAATTAATATTGGTATATATACAAGGTGATTTATGCCTTTTGGGTGTGAGAATCAAGATAGATAAGCAAGTGTGTGTGTTGATATTTGAAGACCTTGTACGAAGGTTGTTGGAGTTATTAGTGATCAATGTTTGTATCAAATTTATTAGAGGAAAATTTAATTATACTCAACATATTTTTATGATTTTATTGAATAGTTTTGTTAGATTTATGAGTGCATATTTGTATATGAGTGAAAGATTTGAGAAAGGGGTTATTACTTGTGTTGAAGAGATAGTTTGGTGTTGGTGACTTGTGTGGAGTTTAATACTTAGGGAAGAGTGTTATTTTAAGGTTTTTGTATCATATTTATAATCAATTAGAGTTAAATAATTTTTCATTTTATAGGTGTTGTGTTAGTGCTCAACATCTTAGGTAAGTTAGTGCTTGTCATCTTTAGGGGTTAGTGCTCCTTGTAAAGTGGGTGCTTCACTAAAGCTTCATGATTTTGATGTTATTATAGGACTATATTACATTATTTTTTATACTTGGTAGTGGGTTTTATTCCCCATGAATTTTTCCCACATAAATCTTGTGTAATGGTTACATTCATGTTTGTTTTTTGATTCATCTATCTTACATACTGATGTGATTGGTTAAGTAGCTTGAAGAATTGGGAATTGAATTTAATTATTGTTAACCACTGATTCACCCCCCCACCCTCTCATTAGAGTTTACGTATATCATCCTTTTCATTCAACAATAATCTCCACATTAAATATTGTAGCCATTTTCTCATCTATCTTAAGTAGCTCTCATATGACATAAGGCATTCATGAATTTCATGTGAGAACCCTTCTTAGGTGGAGTGTGTGAGTTTATTTATGATTTGGTCATATACCCTCTTCCCTAATTACAAAATCCCAATAAATTTTTAATGTTTAATGTCCCTTCGCTACAATGAGATACCCTCATAGGTTCTCTCACCTTGGTTCAGGTAGAGCCAAAAGTAGTAGGGAAATAACCATCCCCTTTGTTGGGCCCCTCCTGATCATTGTCCCCATTTAGTTATTTCAAGGTGTTGAGCCCTCACTGACTCCAAAGACATCTCAAGTGGATCCTCACCTTCAACTTGCACCCACCCTTTTTTAGGGTGTGTGAGGTCGAGCAATTACAGTGTGCAACTAAGAACCAATATAGTGTAAGACCAAGCAATTTTTCAAGAAAAATATTCATAAATTGACTCAAAAATAGAAAATATTGATAAGATTATTATTTCTCCTAGGTAACTCTTGTAAATAAATTTCATAGAGTTTACATCCCTTTTTTATATCCATTTTTAACTATAGAGTTGAAATTATTTTTCATGTTTTTGGTTGTTGGATACCTTATATTTCTACATACTTTCCAAAGTCATCAATGCATTATACTCTTTATATATAACAATCAAGTGTTGTTTGGTACTTATGTAACTATTCCATTCCTAATATGATATCATGACCCCAAGGGTGTTAAAAATAGATTTAACTTAGTTTTAAAAACAATAAAATCAAGTTTAACTTATTCCAAATATTTTTGGATATGCACCCTTATACCGGTACCAAACTCAACTTCCCATCCTTATCTTATCCAAAAAGGGTTTAATTTGCATTGATTAGCAATAAATCATTAAAAAAAATGTCTATTTCACTAAAATCAATCAAAAAAAGTATAAAAATACTATCTATAATACCTTTTTTCAGTTAGGGTATCCTAAACATAAGCCTTCCTATTATCTACAATTGCATACATTCGATGGTCTATTATTTGTCCCAATTTTCAATTGGGGGAAATCCTTATGGTAGTGGTTATCACCACATTCCTATCATATAATAGTCCTTTATGGATCTATATAAAAAATATTTTCCCCTTTGGCTAGCCCACATTGACTATTCTGGTTCTAATCTTTGCTATAGGAACTCATTTTTTAGGAGCCTTGGGACTTAAAATTTCTATTTTAACCATGAAATTTATTAAATTTTCTATTAATTCCCTATAAATTGTGATTCTAATCTAATTTTATGAGATTATTAGCATTAGAGATAGATTTTTGGCATTGAATTTCCACCTATTCATTTTTAAATCTTGTCTCACCCTATGTGAAGACTTTTATTTCTCTTCTAACTTATGAGTAAATTTGGTAGTGGTTATGCAAGTTATTAGGTTTGTCATATCGATGTCATGCATAATACCTCTTTCAACCTTGGCTTTAATTTAGTCATTTTTATCTCCTAGGCATGCATATAGTTCATATGACATATTAGATTTAGGAATTTATTTTCATATTTAGTAACAATCATATTTTCCTATTTTAATAACTAGAAATTAGTTATTTTCTACTCCTTAAAATTGGCAATTAAATACCATTTTTTAAACTATATTTCAAAGTTTATCTAGGTAATATTCATAAGTTGATACCCCGGTTCTAAACTAATATAATCTTTTAAGACACTTTAGTTATTTTAAGCTTTGTGTGATCAAAAGCCACATTTCCATGTTATCTTTTTTATTCATCTAACCATGAGCATTACTTAGGAATCACTACACCATGGTTTCATTGTTCTAACATGTCAATAATGAAGATGCATTTTTCATTTCACAACCTTAAAATATAATTATAGTATTAGGTAAGTTTCATTGGTATGTGTTGAGGATGTAAAATATCCCACAACAGGCCATCACATCAACAAACACATTTTATTCACACATGCAATGTACTTAACCATCATGCAAGTAAGTAAATAGAGATCTTATCTCTCTATTTTTTGCCTATTTATCCTTTGGTGTTTTAGTAATTACATATTTATTAAGTGTGAAAATTTTAAGTTTAATCAACATAGGAAGAAAATGTCTCAACAACCATGCTTATATTCTATATTAGAGTATTTTATAAATTTCCAATTCTTTTGTTATTTTAATATGGTTTAAACTAAATAAATCACTTGAGATAGATTATTTAATTTTTTCTAATTTCTTTACTACATATGAATAGAAATTTATACACCATAAATATGCTTTGAATATTCAAAATAGATACAATACACCTTTGGCATAAACCCAAGTAAACATTCTTATTTACTGATGATAATCCTCTTAATTGAATGATATAGAAAATACAAATCTTCCAACACTCATTTACTTTTTAGATTAATTTAATGCCAAAACGTTGTAGCTGTAGTAATATAGATTTAGAATGAGACCAAATTTTGAACATTACACTTAGTGAAAAATAATTTGTATTTACAAAATTAACCAAAAACTTAAACATCAAGTAATAGTAGCACCGTTAATTCCACAAAAACATAATCCTAATGTTAACGTTATCATTTGGTTAGCCACTTGGGAAAAATACCAATCGTTTAGTTAATATATCAACATAGCATTGGAACATATACTTTTCCATTTATAAAATAATCAATATCATTCCAAAAATGGACTTAACCACGCATTTCCATAATATCAAAGCCAATTGTAATCTTTATTTGATAAATTAAAGAAAAAAGACATGGAATTAAAATAATGATTACTTAGCATCTTGCCTATGAATTATGGGTTAATAGTTTTGAGAACCCAACACAAGTCATAATGTAGTCCCTATACAAAAGGAAAAGAGTAAAAATATCAATTGTAGTGACACAACCCTAAAGGGTTTTATTTATTTGTTTATACATTAAGTTCCATACTAATATGGATCAACAAAATTATATGAGTAATAATATGCAATTAATACCAATAGCTTCCTACTCTAAACAAGTTAGGTTATATATCCAATTGTTAAAATTAAAACCAACAACTATACAAATTGATTCAAGAAATAAAACATTTAAGAATAACATTAATCTTTCATTTAAAACATTAGAAATTATCTCAGTTACCATTATCGATCTAGGTGTTAGTTAGACCATGTAATAATAGGAAACATATGATACTTGAACATTTAACTCTACATTCCTAATAAGTATTAATATCTTAACCATTATATCCTAATCATTTATAACAATAAAATGAATATAAAGGAATACATCAATATATAATTACAATTCCAATGGCCAAACAAGACATAATAATATTGTAATTACATTGAGAAGAACAACTATTTAAAAGTGAAAGCCTAATTAATTTACATGATTTAATCACACCAAATTAATTAAACCCAATAATACTTCTACACTGAGCACTAAAATTTAACACTAAACTCTAAGCAACACCATAATAACTCATAATGCAAGCAAGAAATGAATGAATTCTAATAGAAGAAATAATAAATTTTCAAATATAAAACTTCACTTTTGAAAATAACTTCCAAAATTGAAATTGAAGCATATGAATCAAGACCATGACACTAAATCAAATCCAAATATAAAGAGAATAGTGCTTCCAATATATAAAATTTCATACCCAATCCTATGAGCCCAACCATCAATGACCCAACTACCCTAAGCATCATCTCAATGGTGGAAATCAAACATTCAAACTTGAATAAAGAACATGAGCATATACCATGAGATCAAAGTGATGGGTCAAAATGGAAATAATGATCATAAGACAAAATAGATCAACACTAGGGAATCAATCCTTAATGAATAATTTCATGGAAAGGGACACTAACAACAAGTCCAAACATTCAATTAGAATATGTTAGAGTATCTTATTATTCACACTTGCTAGGCTCTAGGTCTTTATTCTGTACTTATTTTTATCCTATATGGGGATTTGTCCCATGTTGGCTAGTTTAGATTACATCTTGTTTTTCCTTACCTATTTAAGTAAGTGATCTTCTTTGTAATATACATGCTTCATAATCTTTTGTATATATTTTTTGAATAATAATTGTCTTGTTTACAATTGATTTTATTTCTTAGTGTGTATGTTAAAGCATCAATGGTTGTAGTAATGAGTCATTAGAGATACCTTGGATGAAGAGTTTTGATAACTCTTTCATGGTATCAAATCCACCCTCTAATATCCATTACTCAATTTGTAGGTTCTTTTCCATTTGGATCTATAGTATTTATAATCTATATGATTTATTATGTGTACATATAAGCTTTGCATTGTCATTAAAGGGTTTTTTTGTAGATATAAATTTTTTTGGACAAATAAATTATCCCACATCTTATGTTAGGGTTTTAATCATTTTGAAAAGTCCATCATTTTAGAGGCCTAGCCATAATTTTGAGCCATTTTTTGTAGTCAACTATTTACTAGTGCATTTTCAAGTCTTTTAACCCATGCCATTGAATCCAAAAGGCCTCAAAACCTTAAGAATGCCTATCAATTCATTAAAAATGGAGTTTTTTGAAAGATCTCATTTTTTAAAGATTTTGTTGATGAACGAGGGATTGATCTGTATGATGGCAATTTTTTTAAACATGTGGTTTTTTAGGTTTACTAAAATCTTTTTGGGTTTTTGAAAATATTTAGTGGGTTATTTTCATATCTACATGTTTTGCCTTTATTTGACATATCTAACATAGATTACATTGAGGAGGATAACCACTAACTTGCATACCACCACTCACAACCTCACCATTCTCCTCCTAATCACTCACCTGATCATGCAAAACTTTGGATTCACACATAACCCTAGACTTTTATGCATGAGATGGTGGAAAAAATTGACCTTCATTAAATAGTATTGACTATAGATCATTCCCTTAGATAACCATTTATCCATTCAAAATCCTCCTCCCCTGATGGATCCTACTTGAGGGTTTATGTGGGTTTCATTTGTTTTTATTTAACACATCATTCTAGGAACACCTTGTAGATATATGCCATCTAACATAGCTTGGTGAAGGTGTTGTTGGTATTATAAAAGAAGTGTGTGGACAAGCAAGCCAATAATAATATCAAGGGCATCCTCATTTTCTAAGACCACATGTTGCTCATTATCAACTCTAGGTATTGTGATCCCATGAAATTAGTGGCCATATTCCCCATGCTCATTTATATAAGTCCTATCATTAGTATTAGTATTTTATATTTTCATTTACTCTCAAGGGCCTCCATGTGCTGACAGTTTTCTAAAACCAATCATTTTGGTCAAACTATATCTCTCAAGTAAGTCAAATCTGCCTTGTCATGGTTTATAAGACCGAACTTTATTACAACTTCAAACTCAAATATTCATTTTATATTTACATGTTTGAATTGTAAACTAGCAAGTGAAAAACATAATTATGAGTGAAGAATATTTTTGAAAGGTGGTGAACATGATGGGAAGGTTTTATAAAACTAATCTTGATTTTTATTTTTAGGGTGGATAATTGTAAAGCAAGGACAAATTAAACATGTGAGGAATATAATTGGGAGATGACTTGTGTCCTTATTTCAGGATGGATATGTTTTTTGACTTCTATTGATTTAAGGAGATTTTTTATTCTATAATAATTCCAACGAGTGGTTGGAAGGCTAGGTCTACCTTAGGTGTAATACTTTTTTTTGAAAAAATTAGTACAAATTTTATTAAATAAGCCTCAATTATGGGAAATCAATTATTTAATAACTTTTGATGGGTAGCTCAAAATTGAGCACTGTATTTTCCAAAAGTTCATATTTTTTAATTTCCCAAGCATTTGTCCTATTTATATTATAAAATTCACTAAAATATAATGTTTTGCATTTTTTTTTTTGGGGGGGGGTCCTCTTCACATTGGTTGTGGTGCCTTGTGCTTATGGTTTGTGGTGACATTTTAGTGATGAAACATTTGTTATATTGTTAGTATTTATTAAGGGAATATTTATTATTTTGCATGTACCTTATATCTTTCATTTATCAAATATCAGAGGGTGAGGTTCAGTGTGGAAAGAGGTCAAACCCCCTCACAAGCAACACAAACCTCCTTCTTGCTTCTTATGGATTACATTATCTCATTTGTTTCACTCATGGATGCATTTTTAACTGAGTCTAATGTCATATTCTAGATTATGCATTGTCACTACTAGGCAGTTTCATGTGCCATGGGCCCTACATTGTATTTCATGCACACATTTTAGATGCATTTTTATTGAGCATGATGTCCTTTTGCATGTACTTTGCAAATTTTTGTTTTTAGATATTTATTTTTTTAGTGTGTTTGCATACATTATGGCTCTTTTCATCATTTACCACACTCTTATATCATCCCATGACATGTATTAGTAATTTGACACATTGGTAGTTTGTGTCATGTCTCCTCAAGGCCCCTTTCTTATCACCTTGCATTCTTCTATGGAGACATTTTTTTCACTCCCTTGTTTTTGGAACACATCTTTCTTTATGGATTTATGACAAGTTGACAGTCTCCCAAGTTGGAGATATTATAATGAAGCCCAATGTCTTCCTTATTTTCATCTAGTATTTTTGTGTATGGGTTATATTTTACTCACACTAATTTATAAAGTGCCATGGGGGGGTTTGTTGATTCAACCTTCTCTACATTCATTCATTTATGTGTTATATTTTGGGCACCTTTTCACTTCTTTAGTTTTTTTATCTCTTCCATCACCACCATGTCCCATCATATTTGAGATATTTTATATGTATTTTTGACACCATTTTTATGATAATTGATAGTCTCCCATAACTTGAAATCTATCTATTCTAGTGAATCCCAGTGTCTTTTTGTCCTTTTTATAACTTCATTAGTCTATTTCAATGTGAAATGGAGCTATTTTGGTGTATATAGTGTCATCTTATTTATTTTTTAAGTAGTGGATTTAGTCCACTTGTACAAACATTTTTTTCCACTCCACCCAATTATTAGTATGGGGGGTGTGATGTACATTCTAATTCTTTGGTGTTGAATGTTCCTTGCACATGCAGTATTTTTTTGTACTTTCATTATCATTGATAGTGTTCTTGAATGAATTTATTATAGTGAAGCCTATTTTTAGTTATTTTTATGATCAAGTAGTGGATTCAAACCACTCATTTAGATTGAGTTTCTTTGTGACTTGAGAGTATTGGGAGTGCAAACTTATTCAACATCATCTTTGGGAGGCTCTATAGCTCTCTCTTCTTATTTTATCTCTTTTAGGGGGGGAGTTTTTCCTAGGGGTTTTCTCTTTTTCTCCACTTTATGAGAGTTATATTTTATATGTTGTACTTTTTGAGTGTTTTCTATATTTTTCATATGTACATGGGTATCTTATTTAGGAACTTTATTTGATGAAACAAATATGAGGATTTTTACTTAATTCCATGGCATTCTTAGTGATTATTATAGTTACATCAATGTGTTATCCCCACGAGTGACACTAGTGTGGTTTCCCCACTAATATTTTTGCTCACTTCTCACCATCTTGTTGGAGGGTGTTCAAGATATGCTTCCTTAAGTTTATTATTGTACCCAATATTATAGAGTGAATTTTTTGTATTCATTAATCCTCATATTCAACACTATACCTACTTTGACTTGGCAGTTATAGTGACTCGACATCCATGTACTTTGGTAGGATGGATTAACGTCTATAGGGAAATGTGGCTTTACACCACATCCTCTATTATTATCTCTTAGCTTCACTTGAGGGGGGTGTTAGAGTATCTTATTACTCACACTTCCTAGGCTCTAGATATTTGTTATTTACCAAGTTTTGTCTTAAGTGGGGATTTATCCCACATTAGCTAGTTTATTTTGCATATTGTTTTAGTTTGCCTATTTAATCAAGTGCTCTTTTTTATAATATACATGCTTCATAGTTTTTTTTGCATATCATTTGTGAATAATAATTGTCTTGTTTACAATTGGTTTTCTTTCTTAGTGTGTATGTTGAAGAATCAATGGCTATAGTAATGAGCCATTGGAGATATATTAGCTGAAGAGTATTGATAACTCTTTCAGAATATACATGCATCTTATTCAATAGCCTACTAGCATATGATAATAGCTAGTTAACATTAAAGTACACCAAATCCATTAAATAAATTCAATGATGACTCACTCAAGGAGTTCACTAGTATTTATCTTAAACAACATATTTATAATGAAAGAATCTCACAATTAAGCAAAAATAAAAACTTCCATCTCACATCCATATGCTAGAGTATCTCAATATAATATTAACATCACCAAAAATGGGAAAGAATGATTTAGATCAAAACATCCTCCAGAACCCTAAAAGCATAACCAAACTCATAATACTACCAACAACATTTTTAAAAAATAACATAGCTTTAACATGCCTTTAAAAAAGTAGTCATAATAAAATATCCATTCATGTCAAAGATCAAGTTTTTAAACCAAAAATGAATAAAATTTGAATCACCCTAACTACCATTATAAGTCATTAAAAATCTCAACTATTATTAAAATAAAATACAAATACTATGATCGTATTAAATATCCAACTAAAACTATGCAAAATAAAATAAAATAAGTTTATATATCTTTCCAACAATAATTTAAAAAATAGTTAAATTTTACTACCATGACCTATCATGGTCACAATTTATAATGAAGCTAATTTACCACTAAAATATTTTAAGCAACATAAACAAAAACTTTATTTTAGAAGACCTCACCCAACTAGGGTTTTTGACCAATAAGAGATTATATTAGTTCTATAGGGTTAAACCCCTAAAGAGGTGGGAAAAGAAGAAAGTAAAAACAATAGGTCTCAAACTTAACACCCAATATGCATTCAAAACACTAAAAACATTATTATTATCAATTTAAATTATTAAGAGGTGACTGTAGGTTTAGTATGAAGTCTTTATGACTTCATGGTGAACTAATAACTCTTTATAAGATCAAGAAGTTATTGGGAAGAAAACTACACTTACAGTTCTTTATCTATTTCAAAATTTAAAGCATCAATTACTTGGAATCAAAATTTCATCCCCGTAGAGAAATTAAAATGGTTAATTTCCCCTTGTTTTCTTCTAACCACCACAAAAATCTAACACCCCCTTCCTTCTTTACAAAGGAACCTTTTTTTTCCTTTACTACCTTTAATGGTATGCGTAAATAAATTTGACATAAAATCCTCTTATAATAACATTTTCACTCTTTGATTTTAGCCCAAAAATATATTTCAAGATATGAGATCAAATATTTTCTAACACTTTATGCCCATGCTAAAGAGACGAGTCGAGCAACACACCCAAGAGAACTATAATCATCAAAACCTAGAATCACATCAACCAAAAATGACTTCATGATGCCTAGGGGTAGGGCAAAAGGCACATAATTCCCCTAGGCCATCATGATCACTATGTCATCCTAGAAAAACAACATCATGGTTCCCATTTCTCTCAATTCAATTCATGGGTCGATCATCATGATCACCTAATGAGTCAACAAATTTTTAAAAGTTATGGTTTAAACAAGCTTATTATATTATAAGTTAAAGATAAAAAATAAGAAACATTATAAAATGAAACTGAACCCACATAATTTGAATATAATACAAGAACACAAAAATGAGCAAAAAAAACACCACCAATCATGTGGTAGATGAAGATAAATGAACCAAAGAAATTATATGAAACATGGAGATGTATGTATGTAAGATAAAACAACACTTCCTAATCAAGAACATCCAATAAGAAAAAAATTAAAATTAAAATAAAATAAATACTATAATATAATTGGAGAGGTAATTAAATGGATTAAATATAATTTTCATTATTCTAACTATCAGTGTCAACTGATTGATCACTACTCCTTCCTTTGTTTCCCTAGGTGCCAATGTTTCCCACTAAGCCTAGCTCATACAACCTTTTCCTATAGTCATGACAACATACATTAGTGGTATATGAACATGGTATTATGTAAAATTTATATATAATGTAATAATGATATAATTAATCATATATAATTATCTACTATGTTATAAGTCATTAGTATAATAGTAAACTATGAACTCAGAACATAATGTCAAAATTATAATCACATCTGTAACATGTAGTCTGAATAAACATCAAAATCAAGAAAGATATAATATAAAATCCTCATAACTAGTAAAAAAATTTATCATAAGATTAGGTCATGACAAGGAAAATTTAAGTGAGATATGGAAGTCATATAATGAGCACTCTTTGTATATTGTAGTGATGTTCAAGATTTGATGTATGATGTTCTTGATAACCATGACTGCCTTATTAAGTTTCTTTCCTTTTGATTTATGCATGTTTATCTCCAATACCATTTTAAATAGTGGTATAGGATATTTTATTTTCATAATATCTCTTTCATAATTAAAAAACATGCATTTAGGTTCTTGTACACACTTGTGTACATTTGTGTTTTGTTAAGAAGCTTGTCATTATTATGACAATTTTCATTTAATTAAATAACATCATACACAACCCCACATGAAAATGAAATTTATGAGGGTGGTTTAAGCCATGTTTCATGGTTAAAATATACCTTTTTATATAATCATGAAAAAAATTCCACTTTATGTACGTGGAGGTTTCAAAATCACTACTTTATGTAGGAGGTAGTTAACAATTGCTAAGGTAGTTTCACAACTACCAGTCTACAAAAACCATCAATTTCACCCATAAGATAAATATACATATATTAACTACCTATATTAATAAAACATGATTTATGGACTTTTTTATAAATGAAAAGGATCTCAAGGGGTATGGTAGGAGGTTAATTTCAACACTAGGATTCAAAGTCATCTTGATGCAGGGACATCATTAATGTAACGTAAATTTTGGTTAGTAATATCAAATTTTGGTGTGGTAGGTCTTAGTAAAGTTTTATAAATAATTTGTATTCATTAGAGTGTATTTACATATTTTTTTTGTTTGATATTTTGGCCATTTGGGACAATTATTAGTTTCCCACTAAAATAAGAAATTAAAAAAAATTTAAATTATTATTAAGAGTTTTGGAAGATTTGGGTATGTTTTACAGGTTTTGATCATTTTATATGGGGGTATTTAGGGTCTATATATATTTTATATGTGTCTTTAAATAATGTACCTAATTTTAAATTACATGAAATTTATTCAAGATATGCATAACGTAGGTATGAGACCAAATTTAGCATGTTTGGATAAGTCTTAAGGTAGTTGAGAGACCTTTGTAGAATTTATCATGAAGAAACCCAAATTAGGCATTAATTTACAATATTATAAAGTAAAATACATGTAAAATTAATGTCGATGATATATGAATATAAAAAGGAAGGTCTAAGAAATAAATAAGAAGGAGGAAACTCAATAAAAGTCAAGGGATCTGATACGAATATGTAAGGTTTTATATGAAAATTAATGATAATAAAGTCTTAAAAAGTTTAATGACTCCATGAAAGTCATGATAATGTATAATAAAATATTTTACATGTGTTTAACTTAAAATTTATGTTTTTTTTTAATTTCAAATAAGATATGATATAGGTTTGTATAGACTACTGTAGTTGTTAAGCACTCAATAAATGATATTATTTAAGACTAAGGAGGAAATTCATGTTAAAAAAGTATTAAAAAGTTAGAAATAGGTATGAATATTATTAATCAATATTTAATATTCCAAAATAATTTTTTAAATTGATTTTTATCTTTGAATTTTTCTCATTTCCCTCGTACCATCTTGTAAGCTCTAAACTAGGGTTTTAAAGCAGAAAAATGAGCTTATCTAGAAAAAGATCCATGGAAAAATTATAAAACTTTGTGTAGAGTGTTGACAAGAGTGTTTTCAATGATGTCAAAGGTAATGAAAAATTGGTGTTGTCATTTATTTCATGATATTTTTAGTGTCAATTATGTCAAATAAGGCTAAGCAAGGTAATTAATGTTGGAAAGGTGTGTACTTTATTTAAGGTCTTCATCTAGACCTTGTTCTAAGACCCTAAGTGGCCTAATGAGGCATGCTGAGCAAGTTTGGATGCATATGAGATATGGTGATAATTTTTTGAGTTTTATCATCTTTTTTCTAGCATGTTGATGTTGTTTTAGTTCAAGATGATAAGACAAAGTATGTGAATAGTGATATATGGTCTTTTCATAGACCTTGTGTGGTGGCATAGGCTTCGTAGCCTAGTGTGTTGAGAATGTTGAGGATAGGGAGTATAAGGTTGGTATATTAGGATCATAAAACTAATGTTTATTACATTTTTTTGAGGTGTTAAGAGTATTTGAAGAGGTTTCAAAGTGGTATCTTGATCAAGGTATGGTTTGCAGTTTGAGGCTTAATATGCAAAAAGAGAAAGTGATGCTTATTGATGGGTTAAGGTGAGTCTAATAGGTAATATAGACCATGTAAGCATGGAATGAAGTGTGATAATTTATTCCAAATATTTTTACCAATTTTTAGGTCTTGAGGAGAAAGACAAAGCAAGAAACAATGTTGGAAGGTTTCCTATGCATGCAAAGTGAAGGTTTCCTAGCCCAAGAAGAAATTTGAATTGCTCATTGGAATGTGTA
This sequence comes from Torreya grandis, assembly GCA_037957365.1. Lineage (NCBI taxonomy): Eukaryota > Viridiplantae > Streptophyta > Pinopsida > Cupressales > Taxaceae > Torreya > Torreya grandis. The sequence continues at coordinate 3,375,985 of JARHVA010000383.1, forward strand.
TAGTTTTCATGGTGACCTAATCCTTTTGAATTATTTGGGTAAGGGTCCTAATAATCTTTTATAATCATTTTATATAGAAACCAATCCCTCAACTTTATGAATAAATGTTAAGAAGGTAAGGAGGTTTTTGTGCTTACAAACACTCAAAATGGAGAGATTGGAAAGATGTAAGTGGTTTTGGTAAAAAATGGATTTTAAAGTCAATTTTTATGATTTTATGTTATATAATACTCATAAAAACACTTCCATGGGGTAGTGGTGTGTTAGGGAAATGAGTAGAAGATATATAAAACTACTTATTTTTATAAAATTTGATGCTACAAGAAGAGTTAACCATGCCAACACATGAAGTTTGATGGAGTTTTAAGGAAAAAAATAATTATTGAGGTAAATAGATTTTTTTTGGAAATAAATAGTCACTGTGTAAATAATCATTTTCAATCAAGATGTCTTATTGCTAGACTATAGATAGTGAAAATATTAACAAATAACCAGGTAGAGAAAAAAACGTGATTAGGAAAGAGTTATGGATGATTAGGGATGGATAAAATCATTTGGGGTTTTTTTTTAATACATATTAATAATTTTAACATTGTTATTAATTCATTATTATGATCATACATAATCAAGAAAGTTCTCACAAGTTGATTAGTTTGTATAAGTCAAGACAACGAAGATATATGTCTCATAAAATGATCCATATGTTTCATATTTGATATTATAAATTTATGTATATGTGATTAAATTTGATATAAATATATTAAAGGTAAAAATTAATTAATTTTAATATCAATAAATTTATCTTACAGGTGTTAGGAGTCATGCTCACCATGTCTATGTTTTGAGTCAAGATGACTGCTATAGGCATGCTAAGTAAAGTGAAGTGTTTTAGGTCTTATGATAAATGGTGATGCATAAAATGGAAACATTGATGTTTTTTTAAACCTAAATTAAATATAAAATATTTTTAAAATTTTAATATATAGGTTAAATGTGTGAACCATGCAAGACAAAAGGGCTTGTCTAGGTGTGTTAAGACTATGAGATAGTGACCTGAGAGATTAGTCTATAAGACTAATGAATGATGATAGAATAAAAGAAATAAATATTGGAGGTTGATATATAATAATCAAAGGGATTATAAATGTGAATTATATATCTTGTAATCACTCTTACTAGTGTTAAATATGAACATTTACTTGACTTTACTTTGATTGTGTGTGACTAGTCTGAGTGGTCATTTTGATAGAGTTGGTTTGAGGTTTTTTGGCCTATTTAATGAATAAAATTTTATTTGGTATTTTTTTTAGTTCATGTATTATATATTAATTTAATTTTTATATTTATTTATTTATAAAATCAATTTTATGCTACATTTCTAAGAAGTAGACTTTTTTGTGTAAGAAGGCCTAAAAGGCGAGAAGACCTAATTGATTGGTTCAAGTAGTGAGTTGGAGTTTCAGGTGGAATGGAAATATGTGGGAGTGATAAAGGTTATATTTGAGTCATTTTTTATTGTTTCATATATTTTTAAAGTATTAAGGTGATCTAATAGGTCCAAGTTATAATGTGTGCATGGATAAACCTAATTGCTTTAGGTCTCATTAAGGCCTAATGGAGGGTTTGGGTCTTAAGGATAATGGGTGACATATGGAGTTGTTTCTTCTTCCATATAACATGTGTGTGGACCTATTGTAAGTGTGATTAAATTTTGTGATTTATATTTTCTGACCAATCTATGTTAGATGAAGTGTTTGGTATAAATACAAGGCCTATTTGGATGAGTTGAAAAAGGTGGAAATTGAAGTGAAGGAGAGAAAATTTTAAAGAGTAGGAGCAAGTAATTGAGGATCATCATAGAGTAAGGAAGATAATTTATTTTTATCTTATAAATTTTATTTAAGTGGACACATATTTCATTATATCTTATGATCCCAAAAGAGGCATATTGATCGAAGAAGACTAAGTAGCATGTATGAGATAGAGTGGTAGGTTTACAGGTGAGAGCAAGAGAAGTCCATCATCAGGTGTGTTGGACATTAGATAAAATGTGGAGATAAATTTTGAGGTGATTTATTTTGTTCTTTATCATAAAGGGGCTTGTATCCTCCTTTCTATTTGTGCTAGCTAAAGGTCAAGTGGGTGCTTGACTAAATTGAGGAGTGGTTGCTCCTTGATCAGTTGGTGCTAGTCTAAATTGAATCTTCTCATTATAAGATAGTAGTCTATGTTCTTGGTTTATTTTACTTTATCCCCCAATATGGTTTCCCACATAATATCCTTTTTATATTTTTATGTAATTATAGGGTTATTTCTCTATGCATTGTTTGATCTTATGTGAATGTATGATTCATGGAATGGTAAATGGAATTGAATATACATTGTTGTTTACTGATTCACCCCCACCTCTCAATAGATGCTTCCAAAATATAGGTTATAAAATATTTTATGAATCCTTTTAAATTGGTTTTATATATTTTGGTTTAGTGTATAAAATATTGTGTCCAAAATGCAGTTGGTAGTCCTAGTAAAAATAAAGTAAAGACCTTGTCTTTCACCAAATCTTGAACATTTCAAAAATGACCCAATGAAAAATGATGAAAATTTGTGATCATGTTAAAAAATAATTTAGGAATATATTTAACTTTATTAGAGTCATTTTTATGAATATAAATAATTTTATGTCCAAAACTCATAAAAAATCCTAATACTCTAGGCCTAAAGCCTTATTTTCTTGTTTAAAGTGTTTTTCACAAACAAAAAATATATGTGTGTTCCTTGGATTGTGTGATTTTATGAAGGGTGTAAATAATAATTTTAATCCTTTATTATCAGTTTTTTAGTATCAAAATCATTCAATGAGTTTGATAACTATCCATTGAATCTTATTACACTGGGCCTAAAAACCAATTGCATGTTTCTTGTATTTTTTTTTGAAAGAAGAAAGGTTGAATGATATCTTTTGGGATAATTTTTAATACAAAATATTCAAAATAAACCTTTGAATCATTATGAAACATTATTTTGAATGCTTATCCATTGTAAGGTGGCCCAAATCCTTCTCAATTAGGTACGTAACAAACAAAAGGAGAAGAAGACCTCATATAAACCCCAACATCATTTGGTACCAGAGCATAACAAAATATCTTAGGGATAGAGAGTGTGAATAAATATAGTGAAGACATAGTCAATAACAAGTTTTAATAAGTACAAGTTTAAAAGAAAGCTAGGGGCATCCAAGCAAATCAAAATTCTTTAAATAGTTTTTCATTTTTCTTTAAATTAAATATTACTTACTAAAAACTCAAATGAAAATAGGGTTTATGGTGAATAACTATGGATTATAAGATGTTTTAAACCAATTTGAATATAATGACAATGAGAGCTTATTTTTGGCTGGGAAGAGTATCCTGAACACATGTAAACACTTGAAAAAAATATATTAATAGATAACTGGGTGAGTTGCTTGGTTAGAAACTAGTCCTGGGAAGTTGTGAGCTTCCTGAAATGGATGTTAGCTCACTTGTTTACATAATCAAGTGGATAAATAACATATACAATTAATAGATAAAAGATATGGTAACAATGATAATTAAAATTCTATCCTCAATTAAGCTATCAATATAAGCATAATATTCATCCTAGTAAGCTGTAGCAAAGTATATATCATTTTGTATGATAGCTAGTTGGTCTTTAGTGGCTTTAAGAGAGGGTGAATAAATAATAGCATGGAGAGATAGATCAAAATATATGTCACTCTAATCATCAAATAGGGGTTATAATACTATAGGAATATCTATGATATTGATTACATCATGTACTATGCTTGATAGAGTCATCTATATATAAAGGCCATATTCAAATGATAGGAAATCAGTAGGGATTGTAGACAAGGGTATAGGATTAAGGTCTCAAGTTATAGAAATTAAACAGAGTGGATCAATGCTAATATTGATAGGATTTGTTTCAAGTTGTATAATCTATGCTGATTTAGATTGAATTAGAATTGATTCTCTCTATGATTGAGCTTAATCAAAATAGAGAATAAATGAGATAGATTGGATGAAAAAGACAAATAAAAGGATGTAGAGATATGTAAATGAAATTCTAAGGAATATAAAAGTAAATAATAATAGAATAAATTGATATAAAATTAAATAATAAAATAGAATGACTTACCTTCGATTCATTTGCAAGCAAAGTGAAACTCTTCCATAAATATAGGTAGTCTTTCAGGCTAGTTATAATGGATATGGATTTAACATAGTAAAATTATAGAAAAGTGTCATTAAAACCATTTGTATCTCTCCAATAAATTTGGAATTAATTTGAGGTTTTGATTTTCTAGGTCTAGAATACAAAGGTTGGTGGGGTATTTATGGATTGACATTGATCCATAAAATCAACACTGATTATAGGTGAATTAGCATCAATTCACCCAAATTGGCACCTTTATTTCAAACATGGGTAAAATTGTCTTAGATATTTTTAGAGTTGTTGGTAACGACACTATATGAGGGTAAAATGGTTAGGGGTAGATTGCTTATGTTTAAATGTTTGTAGCTCTCCAATAAATCTAGAAGCCATTTGAGGTTTTGAGTTTTTGGGTCTAAAATTCAAATGTTGGTTGGATATTTATAGATCGATGTTGATCCATATAATTGGCACTGATCATGGGTGAGTCAACACCAATTCACCCAAATTGGCACCTTTATTTCAACCATGGGTAAAATTAGCTTGGATATGTTTATAATTATTGGTAACAACACTATACAAGGGTAAAATGATTAGGGGGTAGATTTTGTAGGTTATAAAGGGATTTAGGAAGTTAGGGGACAAAAAGGTAATAGTAAAGGAAAGTTACCTGGTTATAAATGGTAATTACACTAAGCATTAGGATAGGTATTATTTAGGAGATTTAATAAAAATAAGAACCTACGACACCTAATTAATCATACATCAGGGTATGAAATTATAGTGTCTACATTTGCCCCTTTTTTGAAGAGGTATAAAATATGTGTCATGAGATAAAAACCATGAAAGGTCTACTGTACTAGGTTTATGTGAGGAGGTATACTCCCTCAAACCAAGAACTAGTGGAGGATAAGGAGTGGGTGTTGGGTTTGAAAAATGGAATAATGGATGGGATGAGGAGATAACTTATGAGCTATAATAAACATGGATGCATAACTTGAAGTGTATGTTTTGCACTGATAAGATGTAGATTAATACATGCAGATATGCCTCGAGGTAAATCCCATAATAAAATTCCATAACTATGAATAGGTGGGCTTAAAAAAAGGTTAAATAAAAGGATAAGTGATAGGTTTTGTTGATTGAAGTATTTGGTGTGTTATACGGTGTACACACTACCTATAGATAGTTATTCTCAAGGTAAAATACACTCTCGAGACCCACTGAGGGGAGATACCTAATAATGTACATGTCTTATGTAATCTATGGGACTAATAGGGGGTCAAAATACATAAAACTAAAATGGTATGGGATAAATAATAGGGTAGGTGTGGTAAGGTACTAGCATAAATCTGAGGAGTAGGGATGGATGTGAGTGAATTTACAAGTAGTGTAAAAGGGGTAAATTGGCACTGATCTAGAATGAATTTGCACTAATCTACCAAATCAACACTAATCCAAAATAGATTGATGCCAATCCAAATTTGGATATATAAGTAAGTCCAACATGGAAAAGGGCTCATTTGTTATTTGTGAAAACCAAATGACACTTGAGATCTCAAATAATGAGTATGATATGAAAGGAGATGGAGGCTAATGGTAGTAGGTGGAGGCTATGGAAACACTCACAAGATGAGGTAGGTCTATTATTTTTTTTATTTTTTTTAGATTTTTAGGTTTTAGGATAGAGTTAGGATTATGGGTAGGTGGCATTAGAGAATTGACACTAATTCCCTAGTGAATCAATGATGATTCATAGGGAATCAATGTCATTTCATATAAATGACATTGATCTAGATTAAATAACAATGATACATAAGGGATCAGTGTTGATTCACATAAAAAATGTGAAGGGCTTAAAATAGAGTCCATAGTTAAGATAAGTTAGAGTTGTTAGGATATTTTAAGCTTATAGGGGATATTGGTGACAAGCATGGGTTTCACTATGGATGTGGGATCGAGTGACACCCTTACTGGAATGACTATAAGAGAAGTTAGGTGATGATGACTAGGCCCATCTAGAGGTTTTAGGTTTGGGAGGGGTGGATCACTATAGATGCATCCATCAAGACACAAGCTTGTTGGTGACTTTGGTAGAGCATTAGGATGTTACGATTAGGAATTTTTGGCTTCCAACTAAGGAGAAGATCATCACAAAGGAGGACATCTACCACATTCTATGACTTCTAGTGTAAGGAGCTTCCATAGTACCTATGAATGAGTAGGGATGAGGAGTAACATTGACATGCCTATATATATATATATATATATATATATGACATAAATGGTATCATATTTATTATTGGTGGTTTCCCTTTTGAGCCTCTATATAGATCTAATATAATGGGGATAGGTGTACTCACCATGATTATTTTGGTGATATCTTACTATACACTCCCAAACATGAGGGAGGTATATTTCCATGGATCCTAACAAGTGTAGTTGTATAAATGCTAGATCATTGTATAGTTTTTACATGGGCATCTACTTTACTGGTACATATTTACAATGAGCTATGGGGATGGAGGACCTAGATGTGATATGGATTAGATGTTATTGTCATTTTATAATGTTGGGCTTATGAACACATCAAGATAGTGTGGGATATTGGTACTTTGTGGATACAGTGGTATAATATAGAGGACAATATGGCCTTCCTATGATGGAAGGTTGATCTTGCATGAGGTTTTATAGATGATATTTTTAGGGACCTAGATTATTATGAAGGGTTTTTATAGGGATTGAGGTATGTAAACATTATTTGGAGACCCTATTTGAGATTTTTTACATGGCCTAGGGTGAAGGTAGAGCTCATGGGCATATGAAAGGAGAATTGGGTGATGGGAAGGAGGATAAAGTATATATATTAACACCATTTTGGATGAGTGTGGTGATAGTTGTTGGAGAGTTATCATAGTGAGATCATGGTGGTGTCATGGAGATGCTCTAGTGAGTGCATGAAGTGCCTTGATAGTCTAAGTGACAATGACAAAGTGTGAAACATGCTTGTTATAATTTGATTTATGTATGGTTGGATGATTTTTAGTATTGACATAGATTAAGAGGATTAGGGATGAGTATGGAGGTTTGATCATGTGAAAGGGGTCTTATAAGATGTAATCTATGCTTTGAGAGCTTATGTGCATAAGTGGAATTCATCTGGTTGATCATAGTTTTCATCTAGACACTTTGGGTCCAGTGGTAGAAAATCTAAGTTGGAAATTTGATGACATCACCATTACCACATGGGAAGGAATCAAGGGGAACTAGTCATATGGTTTTGATCACCATATTCCCTAGTTTTTTAATGCCAAATCTCAAGTCATGCATCGAAGCACGATTATAGATATAAGGGTAAAAGGTTGGATTTTTAGATAGATTTCATTGTATTTCTATATCCAAATTTCCAAAGTGGCCAGAAAGAGCTGAGTTAGTATGTTGATGAGGCCAACACTCATACATGTAGATGATTTAGGAGAATGTGATCATATAGGTTTGTTTAATTTTAGACATAGCTTATTTGTACTAATATTCAGATCATGTAATGTAGCAAATCAAGAGATATAGATGTAAAAATTTAGGCTCCTAGGCATTTTGACTATGTTTTCCCTTAGCCAATTTTATTGTGTGGCAAAAATATTTGAGTAAGCATTTTTATGGTGTTATATCTTGCACATGTGAAGGGTTCAAGATAATTTGATCATCTAGGTTTGTTCAGTTTTTATCATAGATCATTTTCACTAAATTTTAGTTCATGTGATGAAGCATGGCAAACATTATGGATGACCAAAGTTGGCCTCTCAAGCATATTTTGACATGGTTGACTCTGTGATAGAAGTTTATGAGAAGGCATGTTAATGGCATTATATCTCACACAAGTGAGAGTTCCAGTTGTTATATGTCACATGGTTGTATTATCCTTTGGAAAGAGATCATTTAGTCTAAGTTTGATATCCTACATAAAATTTTTGAATAAGTTATCAAGGTGAAAAAATGGCTACTTATTCATATTGATAGGGTTCCCATACTTTGTCATTTTTGAGTGTGTTAAAGCTTGAGCAAGATAGGCAGTGTGCAATTGCTCTAACAAGTCAAGAGGTAGAAAGATAAGGATAGGTGAATGATGTTTAATAATTGAGAAAAGGTACAAGATAATGATTTGATGGTGAATAGGCATTTAGATAGTTGATCAAATGATGAGCATTGATCTTTAAAGTCTTAATTGATCTGTAAATATCTATGGAGTCAACATTTCAAGGATCCATGAGATGTGGTTAAAGTAATATAGGTTTAATAATTAATCTTTGGCACCTATGTTTTAAAGATCAATCAAGATCGATGAAATGTATTTTATTATAATATGAGAGGACATGAGATGTGAGGATTGTGATTAAGGTTTAACTACGACTGTTATCATTTGAATATTTGAATTTGTGAAAGAAAGACTGATGTCTAGTTTTTGGACCATATCTTTTGATAGAAGATGAATTTTTTATTTTAGTAAAAATAAAAGTGGTAGAGAACTTTGAGGTGCATCTAGATATATAGAATAAAAGATATGAAAGTATATACAAACATGGATATTGATCTCCAAAGTTGACTATGTTTACATATATGTTCTGCAAGTAACCTGAGAAGGATATTCAAGTTCATGTAGTTTTTATTTTGATGTTTCATGGTTAATTAGATATTGGGAGTGTCATAGATTCCATGAAGATGATTTATGTGCATATTAAAGGTTTATCCAATCATATGAATCATGAATAAAGGTCTTGAAGTCAACTATGTTTTCATTCTAATTGACTGTGTGTACAGAGATGTT
>JARHVA010000383.1:3390000-3407500 GCA_037957365.1 Torreya grandis
ATCTTTCTTTCAACACTGCTCCCCAATATAATTCTGAGGCATTTGTTTCAATAATATTTTCACCAGAACCTGGAAGTTGGAGAGGAGGAAGATGAGCACACTTTACTTTAATACTTTTCACTACTTCTATCATTTTTTCATTCCATTCAAAAGGCTTTTTAGATAGCCTTTTATTTAACAAAATTTTGTCCTATGCCACATTGTAATAATGACCAGCTATATAGTTAACACATCCTAGAAATCTTTGAAGCATCTTTTTCTCAAGAATCATATCAGGAAAGCTCTAAATATTTTGTAAAACATGCTTTTGAATATTGACTTCTCCTGATTTGATAATAATTCCAAGGAATTCAATCTCTGTTTGAAAGGTGACCATTTTCTTAGCAAATAATACTAATCCATTATCATATACCACCTTATAGAACAATTCTAGATGTTCTATATGTTCCTTAGGAGTTTTGCTAAAGATCAAAATATCATCAATATATACAATAATAAAATTACCAAATTTACCAAAAATTTGGCTCATCATTTCTTGAAATATACTTGGAGCAGTTTTAAGACCAAATGGAAGTACGTTCCATTCATACTGACCAAAAGGAGTAATGAAGGTTGTTTTGTACCTGTCAGAACTTGTAATCTAGATTTCCCAAAAAGCAGATTTAAGATCAAATTTGCTATAGATTTTGCTTCTTGTAATTCTTTGAAAAATCTCATCTTTTGAAGGAATTGGATGCTGAACAGCAACAACATGCTTATTCAAAGGAATATAATTTATGACTAGCCTCTTTTTTCCTCTTAGCTGCTCACTTCTTTTATTTACATAGAAAGCTTCACATGCCCAAGGACTCTGAGAATCTCTGATCAATCTTTGTTCTTTAAGCTGCTTAATTTCTTGGAAGCATTCTTCTTGAAGAGATGGAGACATCCAAGAGTGATGAGATTTAAATTGTGGCTCCTTCTAAATTCCATTTTTATCAGTAATTAATTTCAAGTCTATATGGCAGACATGAATTTTTCTATGTTGGAAAGCTAAGGGATTTTCAAAACAACAATCTTGCACAATCTTTGCAAGCATAGGTTCTACTTGGGCTTGATAGATATTAATCTTTTGAGTCAACCATTACAAATTGACTGGCTTACCCTTTGCTTTTAATGGAATTTTGCATTCATATTTACTCTTTTTATACAGAGAGTATTTCTGTGCAAGGATAATCTCATAAGGTTGGATAGTAATAGGATAAAAGCTAGAGATATTATTGGAACCAAGCATGATGTCAAACATGGGCATTTTGTGATGGGAAACTTTAAATTCATAGACAATATCTCCTAGAAGGATATGAATTTTGGCAGACCATTCAGAAATGACTGTTTTAGTATTAAAGGTTAGCTTATAGAAAGCAGGTTCCCATTTATCGAAAGGAATAGAATGATATCTGGAAAGAGACATATCAGTGCTAGTATCTAGTAAAACATCTAGGTTATAGGCTTTAAAAAGTGGCCATTTAATACTTAGCTCACAAATAGGATTATTGGTCAAATGAACTGAAACTTGCTAAATATTACTAATTTCATCAACAATCATACCTGTAGGGTAGGTGTCAGCTAACTGAGCTAACTCTTCTTCAAATAGTTGTTGTTTTTCTTCATCTTTAGCTTCTTATTTCATTAGCTTTTGAAGTTCATCTTGTGCTTTGACCAAATTTTTTTGTAGCAATGTAATGCGTTTAGAACGCCATTGTCTTCTTTCATGGTTCTCAAGAGCATATGAATATGTGACTTGTAGATCAGGGGCTGTTGAAGAATTGGATCCTAGTTCTACAACTTTATGACCTATAAATTGGCTTGCAAGAACTTCTTTCTGTTGCCTTTGCTGAGATAAATGCAATACATACCTACTTTCTATTTCAGCAATTTGCTGCTACAGATATTTCTTTTCAGAAACAAGATAAGCAGGATTACTTAAATACTTATCTTTTAAATATTGCAACTATTGTGACAAAGTAAATCTATCAGTAAATTGAGTTCTTAGCATGTTAATCTGAAAACAAATTTCTGAATCATAATCTGGAGATTCAAAATCTGAAGTAATTTCTTCATTATTCATATTTATCTGATTTGTTTCTGACTCTAATTTTGAATTATCATCCCATAGAATATCATATTCATATTGAGGTTCTGGGTCAGAAATCAAAACATATTCTTCTTCATTTATGCCATGACCTTGTAGAAAATTAATATTTTTAGAATTCTCTTTCTTCTGTGGGTAGTTATTGGAATAATGATTACCTTGGCGTAGAAAGCATTTGACAGGAGCTTTCTGAAATCCATTCTTTCTTTTTCTGAATATCTTCTTCTGTTTAAAGGTTCTTCCTTTAAACTTTCTAGGCTTAAACTTCTGAAACTTTGAAGACCTTGGAGAACAATGGCAGTCTTTAGATCTTTTCTTTTTCTTTCTTTTCTCTTGACTTTTTCTGTATTGGCGAGCACCTGTGCATCCAAATTGATCAAAGAAAGGTTTACAAAACTTAACTCCTATTTTCTTATGGAAAAGCATAGTTTCCTTATAAGCTTTTCTTTCAGCACATAATTTTTCATTTATAGCTCTAATATTCTGATTAATGCACCCAAAAGACATTGTAGATACCTTAGAGCCCATAACAGACTTTTATTTATCAGCAAAATAATGTGGGAAAGATTCTATATATCTTATCTTAAACGCTGGATTAAACATTTCTTCTGCAACATATAACAGGTTTTCCATATGGCACATGTATTCTTCTAATCTAGTCATATCACATAGTTGAGCTCTTAAAAATTTAGCTTTGCTGGCTTCTTTCTCATTATCTATAATGCCAATGAACTTAGAATAAACTACTTCACACAAAGCAACTATTGGTTGATTGTGACGGAGGATTTCATCCTGAAACTGTTGACCACAACCATTCCACCAATCTTTAATAATTCCTATGAAACCATTAGATACTTGTTGTGAAACATTAACAGGGTCCTTTTTCAAACTGAATATTTGTACATTAGCCCATGCAAGCATAGCATGAATCATCTCTTTCCTTTTAGCTGGGGCTTCACAATTAAACTTCCAAAAAAAGGGTTGGAAATTTAATGTTCTTTTCTGGGAATCTAATGGAGGTTTGGCACTTGAAGATTCTCCTTCTTCAAAATAACTAAACATTTTTGCTTCTTCTATTTTAGCCATACCAACATGATATATCTTATCAGCAAGATTTTCCTCTTCTAATTTATTTTGTGATTTAGTCTTGATTATATTTCTTTGGGTTTTTGCAACATTTACCCAACCAAGAGAATTAGGGGGAGCTGAACCAGAGAGAGCCAAAATTGTCAAACCTTCTGATGTAGAAGTATTAACTGATACTTTTTGTAAAATATCAGGTAAGAGTGTAGTATATTGTTGTTGATTGACAACTTCTCGGGCAATACTATCAAGGCTGGCAAATGTTTCTAATGCAAAAATATTAATTTTTTCTTCTACTGAAGACATCTATGATTTTACATCATCTTGACTTTGAGCAATATTGCTTATAGACTAAATTATAGTGTCAAGCTTTTGATGTGATACATTATGTTGTTGCTTAATACTACTGGATTCTTGATCAACTTTACAAACAGTAGATATTGTATCTGTAGTCTGTTTTATATCCAGAGTTCTTAAGGCTTGAGTAATTTCTCCTTTCTGATATAATTCTATGCTCTTAAGTAGAGAAGACACTTGATTTAAACTGGACTGGATGTTAGCAATTTTAGAATTGAGACACTTAGTTGCTACATTATTCCAGTTTAACAATTTAGCTTCTGTAGACTGTTCTAGACCTTTGTCAGCTGTCCTGACATAGTACATTTGTGCTCTAGATTTGCCATCAGGATAATACTTATTAAAGTCTTCTACTTTGGGGAATCCTTTTTTAGTATAGGATTCATCTCCTAAGGGAGTTTTCCAGGTATGACCATCATCTGACTGGGACTGAGAAGTTCCTTCCATGTGGACTATCTTTCTCTGAGATAAAAGCTAATGAAAGAAGAAGCTGAAGATGAAGAAAAACAACTCTTTGAAGAAGAAGTTAGCTCAGTTAGCTAACACCTACCCTACAAGTATGGTTGTTGATGAAATCAATAATATTCAGCAAGTTTTAGTTCATTTGACCAATAATCCTATTTTTGAGCTAAGTATTAAATGGCCAGGCTTTAAAGCCTATAACCTAGATGTTTTACTAGATATTGGCTAGATATCATTCTATTCCTTCTGATAAATGTTAACCTACTTTTTATAAGCTAACCTATAATACTAAAACAGTCATCTCTGAATGGACTGCCTAAATTCCTATCCTTCTAGGAGATACTGTCTATGAATTTAAAGTTGCCCATCATGAAATGCCCATGTTTGACATCATGCTTGGTTTCGATAATCTCTCTAGCTTTTATCCTATTACTACCCAACCTTACGAGATTATCCTTGCACAGAAATACTCTCTGTATAAAAAGAGTAAATATGAATGTAGAATTCCATTAAAATCAAAGGGTAAGCTTGTCAATTTGCAATGGTTGACTCAAAAGATTAATCTCTGTCAATCCCAAGTAGAACCTGTGCTTGTAAAGGTTGTGCAAGATTGCTGTTCTAAAAATCCTTTAGCTTTCCAAAATAGAAAAATTCATGTCTGCCATATATACTTGAAATTAATTACTGATAAAAATGGAATTCGGAAGGAACCACAATTTAAAGCTCATCACTCTGGGATGTCTCCATCTCTTCGAGAAGAATGCTTCCAAGAAATTAAGCAGCTTAAAGAACAAAGATTGATTAGATATTCTTACAGTCCTTGGGCATGTGAAGCTTTCTATGTAAATAAAAGAAGTGAGCAGGTAAGAGGAAAAAAGAGGCTAGTCATAAATTATATTCCTTTAAATAAGCATGTTGTTGCTGTCCAGCATCCAATTCCTTCAAAAGATGAGAATTTGCAAAGAATTACAAAAAGTGAAATATATAGCAAATTTGATCTTAAATCTGGTTTTTGGCAAATCCAGATTGCAGAATCTGACAAGTACAAAACAACCTTCATTACTCCTTTTGGTTAGTATGAATGAAACATACTTCCATTTGGTCTTAAAACTGTTCCAAGTATATTTCAAGAAATGATGAACCAAATTTTTGGTAAATTTGGTAATTTTATTATTGTATATATTGATGATATTTTGATCTTTAGCAAAACTCCTAAGGAAAATATAGAACATCTAGAATTGTTATATAAGGTGGTATATGATAATGGATTAGTATTATCTGCTAAGAAAATGGTCACCTTTCAAATAGAGATTGAATTCCTTGGAATTATTATCAAATCAGGAGAATTAAGTATTCAAAAGCATGTTTTACAAAATATTTAGAACTTTCTTGATATGATTCTTGAGAAAAAAATGCTTCAAAGATTTCTAGGATGTGTTAACTATATAGCTGGTCATTATTACAATGTGGCACAGGACATAATTCTGTTAAAAAAAAGGCTATCTAAAAAGCCTCCTAAATGGAAAGAAGAAATGATAGAAGTAGTGAAAAGGATTAAAGCAAAGTGTGCTCATCTTCCTCCTCTCCACCTTCCAGGTTCTGGTGAAAAGATTATTGAAATAGATGCCTCAGAATTATATTGGGGAGCAGTGTTGAAAGAAAGATTATCTGATGGTACTGAAAAGCCTTGAAGATTTTCATTCGGCAATTTTAAGAATGCCCAAATTAATTATCACTCTACTCATAAGGAAATTATAGCAGTAATTAAAGCTATTCAAGCTTTTATGTTTTATGTTAGATCTGAAAAATTTATTGTAAGATCTAATTTAAAAAAATTTATGAGCATCTTAAATTTTACAGATAATCTAAAGAAAGGATCAATTAGTCAAGTCTTCAGATGGGCCACATATCTATCTGATTTTGATTTTTAGGTAGAACACATTGAAGGCAAGAAAAATTGTCTTGCTGATTTTATGACCAGGGGATATCAGACATCAGAGCATTCTGTGATGATAGTCACAACAAAAATTTGAGATGAATTTCATGAGCATCTATGGAGGACTCGGCCATCTATTACTAATCAAATCAGAAATGAATTAATGCTATTGAAAACTCAATCATATGAAGCTCATGACACTTTGAATGTGAATAATCTTGCTTGGACTAATCATTTTGCAGAGGTCAATCAAAGAAATTCTTGTCATTCTATCCTGCTATACTCTAATAGAGAACACCCTGAGTTGATAGGAAAAAATAATCTTCTCAAAAGATTGCCCTATCGGCAGGGAACTAAGTTTCATTTTCAATGGTCTATTTTTTGGCTCAAATTAATTATCACTCTACTCATAAGGAAATTCTAGCAGTAATTAAAGCTATTCAAGCTTTTATGTTTTTTGTTAGATCTAAAAAAATTATTGTAAGATCTGATTTTAAAAAAATTATGAGCATCTTAAATTTTGTAGATAATCTGAAGAAAGGATTAGTCAGTCGACTCATCAGATGGGCCACATATCTATCTAATTTTGATTTTCAGGTAGAACACATTGAAGGCAAGAAAAATTGTCTTGTTGATTTTATGACCAGGGAATATTAGACATCTGAGCATTCTATGATGATAGTCACAACATAAATTTGAGATGAATTTCTAAAACTATCTACATATATATATATATATATATATATATATATATATATATATATATATATATATATATATATATATATATATATATATATATATATATATATATATATATATATATATATATATATATATATATATATATATATAAACACATATGTAAATGGTATCAGAGCCAAGTTGCTAAAAGTGTCTACATATGTTCACATATTAAGTCAAGTTTCAGAGTTTTGCTTATATTTTTGTTATCTGGATATATTATATTAGTATTGATCTGGTATCGTGTTCAGTTACTCTACTGAAAATAGGGAAGAGGCGAGGTCCTTTAAAGCTGGGGAAGGCGTGTTGTGGATCTGATTAAGTACCGAAGCTAAGTAGAACGATGGAAGCTCTGGATCAAGTTACATATGTTACTCTAAGTACCACTGATGTTTTCACTCTTTCTAAAATATCTCAAATTAATGATACTACTGTAGAAATTGAAGAATCTAATCCCAGTCCTGGATGGACTCTTCCTAGTCTTAAGCCAACTGATGTTTACGATAAGTTATCTCCCTTCCATCTTATTGCTAAAACTAATATCAAAGTCTCTGAAAATGTTTTGCAAGTTAAAACTGATGATCAAGATAAATATTACTTACAAATATTTGATGACAAAACTATTGCTCAGCTACGCACTCAGCAAAAATATAAAATTTTGCATATAGGTGCTATATATGTTGGTGTTCACCCTTTTTTCGCAAAGGTTTAAATGTTAGTCTTTTAGCTTGTCTCTTAGATAATCGTCATATGTCTTTTTCTACATGTCTACAATCAGCCATTCAAATTGGTCTTCATGCTGGTCCTATAAATACTACTGCATATCCTAATTATCCAGTAGCTATTCACCAGGAAGCAAATTTTAATAAAATATTTACGTTGTTTCTTTAGACTTCTGGTCTTCATATGTTACTAGGATCTTGTCCTCTTGCTATATAGTACAAGATCATGTATCGCTTAACCAATATGTTGTACCCTACTATTAAGCATACACCTACGCAAGGTAAAAGTGTGGTGAGTCGAGCAACCCCTAATAGCCAGATACTACCTGCTGAAGCAATCTCTTGGTCTGAACTTAAATTCACCAAAAGATGGGTAGTAGATACTGAATTTATCTAGCAGCCACAAAAATCATTATCCATGGCCACCTCAGTCAAAGATCTACATGATAAGTCTATACTTAGGTTTGATAACCCTACAGCTGCAACATCATCTATTACTCTCCCTACTCCATGTCTGCATATAAAAAAGATTCATGATCCACAAATGTACTCTTACTATTGTCTTGACTGTAAAAATATCCTTAGTAAGCCAAGTCATTCTGTGATCCATACAATTCAAATAGATAGAAATATTGAAAAGCTATTTGAAAGAAATAAATAGCTTTTATCTTAGAGAAAGATAGTCCACATGGAAGGAACTTCTCAGTCCCAGTCAGATGATGGAAGTTTAATTGTGAAGCCCCAGCTAAAAGGAAAGAGATGATTCATGCTATGCTTGCATGGGCTAATGTACAAATATTCAGTTTGAAAAAGGACCCTATTAATGTTTCACAACAAGTATCTAATGGTTTCATAGGAATTATTAAAGATTGGTGGGATGGTTATGGTCAACAGTTTCAGGATGAAATCCTCTGTCACAATCAACCAATAGTTGCTTTGTGTGAAGTAGTTTATTTTGAGTTCGTGGGCATTATAGATAATGAGAAAGAAGCCAACAAAGCTAAATTTTTAAGATCTCAACTATGTGATATGACTAGATTAGAAGAATACATGTGCCATATGGAAAACCTATTATATGTTGCAGGAGAAATGTATAATCCAACATTTAAGATAAGATATATAGAATCTTTCCCATAGTATTTTGCTGATAAATACAAGTTTGTTATGGGCTTTGAGGTATCTACAATGTCTTTTGGATGCATTAATCAAAATAATAGAGCTATAAATGAAAAATTATGTGCTGAAAGAAAAGATTATAAGGAAACTATGCTTTTCCATAAGAAAATAGGAGTTAAGTTTTGTAAACCTTTCTTTGATCAATTTGGATGCACAGATGCTCGCCAATACAGAAAAAGTCAAGAGAAAAGAAAGAAAAAGAAAAGATCTAAACACTGCCATTGTTCTCTAAGGTCTTCAAAGTTTCAGAAGTTTAAGCCCAAAAAGTTTAAAGGAAGAACCTTTAAACAGAAGAAGATATTCAAAAAAAGAAAGAATGGATTTCAGAAAGCTCCTATCAAATGCTTTCTATGCCAAAGTAATCATTATGCCAATAACTGCCCACAGAAGAAAGAGAATTCTAAAAAGATTAATTTTTTACAAGGTCATGGCATAAATGAAGAAGAATATGTTTTGATTTCTGACCCAGAACCTCAGTATGAATCTGATAGTCTATGGGATGATAATTCAGAATTAGAGTCAGAAACAAATCAAATAAATATGAATAATGAAGAAATTACTTTAGATTCTGAATCTTCAGATTCTAAATCTTCAGATTATGATTCAAAAATTGGTTTTCAGATTAACATGCTAAGAACTCAATTTGCTGATAGCTTTACTTTGTCACAGTAGTTCCAATATTTAAAAGATAAGTATTTAAGTACTCCTACTTATCTTGCTTCTGAAAAGAAATATCTGCAGCAGTAAATTGCTAAAATAGAAAGTAGGTATGTATTGCATTTATCTCAGCAAAGGAAACAAAAAGAAGTTCTTGCAAGCCAATTTACAGGTCATAAAGTTGTAGAACCAGGATCCAGTTCTTCAACAACCCCTGATCTACAGTCTGCATATTCATATGCTCCTAAGAACCATGAAAGAAGACAATGGCATTCTAAACGCATTACATTGCTCCAAAAAATTTTGGTCAAAGCACAAGATGAACTTCAACAGCTAATGAAAGAATTAGCTGAAGATGATGAAAAACAACAACTCTTTGAAGAAGAGTTAGCTAAGTTAGCTGACACCTACCCTAAAGGTATGGTTGTTGATGAAATCAATAATATTTAGCAAGTTTCAGTTCATTTGACCAATAATCCTATTTGTGAGCTAAGTATTAAATGGCTAGGCTTTAAAGCCTATAACCTAGATATTTTACTAGATACTGGCGCTGATATGTCTCTTGCCAGATATCATTCTATTCCTTCTGATAAATGGGAACCTGCTTTCTATAAACTAACCTTTAATACTAAAATAGTCATCTCTGAATGGACTGCCAAAATTCTTATCCTTCTAGGAAATACTGTCTATGAATTTAAAGTTTCCCATCATGAAATGCCCATGTTTGACATCATGCTTGGTTCCAATAATCTCTCTAGATTTTATCCTATTACTATCCAACCTTATGAAATTATCCTTGCACAAAAATACTCTCTGTATAAAAAAAGTAAATATGAATGTAGAATTCCATTAAATGCAAAGGGTAAGCCAGTCAATTTGTAATGGTTGACTCAAAATATTAAACTTTGTCAAGCCCAAGTAGAACCTGTGCTTGCAAAGATTGTGCAAGATTGTTGTTCTGAAAATCCCTTAGCTTTCCAACATAGAAAAATTCATGTCTGCCATATAGACTTGAAATTAATTACTGATAAAAATGGAATTCAAAAGGAGCCAGAATTTAAAGCTCATCACTCTGGGATGTCTCCATCTCTTTGAGAAGAATGCTTCTATGAAATTAAGTAGCTTAAAGAACAAAGATTGATCAGAGATTCTCACAGTCCTTGGGCATGTGAAGCTTTCTATGTAAATAAAAGAAGTGAGCAGGTAAGAGGAAAAAAGAGGCTAGTCATAAATTATATTCCTTTGAATAAGCATGTTGTTGTTGTTCAGCATCCAATCCCTTCAAAAGATGAGATTTTGCAAAGAATTACAGGAAGCAAAATCTATAGCAAATTTGATCTTAAATCTAGATTGTAGAATCTGACAGGTACAAAATAGCCTTCATTACTCCTTTTGGTCAGTATGAATGGAACGTACTTTCATTTGGTCTTAAAACTGCTCCAAGTATATTTTAAGAAATGATGAACCAAATTTTTGGTAAATTTGGTAATTTTATTATTGTATATATTGATGATATTTTGATCTTTAGCAAAACTCCTAAGGAACATATAGAACATCTAGAATTGTTCTATAAGGTGGTATATGATAATGGATTAGTATTATCTGCTAAGAAAATGGTCACCTTTCAAACATAGATTGAATTCCTTGGAATTATTATCAAATCAAGAGAAGTCAATATTCAAAAGCATTTTTTACAAAATATTTAGAACTTTCTTGATATGATTCTTGAGAAAAAGATGCTTCAAAGATTTCTAGGATGTGTTAACTATATAGCTGGTCATTATTATAATGTGGCATAGGACAAAATTTGATTAAATAAAAAGGCTATTTAAAAAGCCTCCTAAATGGAATGAACAAATGATAGAAGCAATGAAAAGGATTAAAGCAAAGTGTGCTCATCTTCCTCCTCTCCAACTTCCAGGTTCTGGTGAAAAGATTATTGAAATAGATGCCTCAAAATTATATTGGGGAGCAGTGTTGAAAGAAAGATTATCTGATGGTACCGAAAAGCCTTACAGATTTGCATCCAAATTTTTTAAGAATGCTCAAATTAATTATCACTCTACTCATAAGGAAATTCTAGCAGTAATTAAAGCTATTCAAGCTTTTATGTTTTTATTAGATCTGAAAAATTTATTGTAAGATCTGATTTAAAAAAAATTATGAGCATCTTAAATTATATAGATAATCTAAAGAAAGGATCAGTCAGTTGACTCATCAGACGGGCCACATATCTATCTGATTTTGATTTTCAGGTAGAACACATTGAAGGCAAGAAAAATTGTCTTGCTGATTTTATGACCAAGGAATATAAGACATCAGAGCATTCTGTGATGATAGTCACAAAAATAATTCGAGATGAATTTCATGAACATCTATGGGGGACTTGGCCATCTATTACGAATCAATTCAGAAATGAATTAATGCTGGTGAAAACTCAATCATGTGAAGCTCAAGACACTTTTAATGTGAATAATCTTGCTTGGACTAATCATTTTGCAGAGGTTAATCAAAGAAATTCTTGTCATTCTATCCTGGTATACTCTAATAGAGAACACCTTGAGTTGACAGGAAAATATAATCTTCTCAAAAGATTGCCCTATCGGTAGGGAACTAAGTTTCATTTTCAATGGTCTACTTTCTGGCCATCTTTTAATCCTGCCCTTGAAATTTTTTGAGAGTCAGGAGAAATTCTTGATTATCTTTATGAATTTATTGATTATATTCTGCCTACTATGTGATGGAAGAGTAGACAGAATATAATCAAGAAATTCATAAAGATAATCAGGAATTTCTCCTGACTCCCAAATTTTTTCAAGGGCAGGATTAAAAGATGGCCAGAAAGTAGACCATTGAAAATGAAACTTAGTTCCCTGCTGATAGGGCAATCTTTTGAGAAGATTATTTTTTCCTATCAACTCAGGGTGTTCTCTATTAGAGTATAGCAGGATAAAATGACAAGAATTTCTTTGATTGACCTCTGCAAAATGATTAGTCCAAGCAAGATTATTCACATTCAAAGTGTCCTGAGCTTCATATGATTGAGTTTTCAACAGCATTAATTCATTTCTAAATTGATTAGTAATAGATGGCTGAGTCCTCCATAGATGCTCATGAAATTCATCTCAAATTTCTGTTGTGACTATCATCACAGAATGCTCTGATGTCTGATATTCCTTGGTCGTAAAATCAGCAAGACAATTTTTCTTGCCTTTAATGTGTTCTACCTAAAAATCAAAATCAGATAGATATGTGGCCCATCTGATGAGTCGACTAACTGATCCTTTCTTTAGATTATCTATAGAATTTAAGATGCTCATAATTTTTTTTAAATCAGATCTTACAATAAAATTTTTAGATCTAACAAAAAACATAAAAGCTTGAATAGCTTTAATTACTGCTAGAATTTCCTTATGAGTAAAGTGATAATTAATTTGAGAATTCTTAAAATTGTTGGATGCAAATCTGCAAGGATTTTTAGTACCATCAGATAATCTTTCTTTCAACACTGCTTCCTAATATAATTCTGAGGCATTTGTTTCAATAATATTTTCACTAGAACCTGAAAGTTGGAGAAGAGGAATATGAGCACACTTTGCTTTAATCCTTTTCACTGCTTCTATCATTTATTCATTCCATTCAAGAGGCTTTTTAGATATCCTTTTATTTAACAGAATTCTGTCCTGTGCCACATTGTAATAATGACCAGCTATATAGTTACCACATCCTAGAAATCTTTGAAGCATCTTTTTCTCAAGAATCATATCAAGAAACTTTTGAATATTTTGTAAAACATGCTTTTGAATACTGAATTCTCCTGATTTGATAATAATTCCAAGGAATTCAATCTCTGTTTGAAAGGTGACCATTTTCTTAGCAGATAATACTAATCCATTATCATATACCACCTTATAGAACAATTCTAGATGCTCTATATGTTCCTTAGGAGTTTTGCTAAAGATCAAAATATCATCAATATATACAATAATAAAATTACCAAATTTACCAAAAATTTGGTTCATCATTTCTTGAAATATACTTGGAGCAGTTTTAAGACCAAATGAAAGTATGTTCCATTCATACTAACCAAAAGGAGTAATGAAGGCTATTTTGTACCTGTCAGATTCTACAATCTGGATTTGCTAAAAACCATATTTAAGATCAAATTTGCTATAGATTTTGATTCCTATAATTCTTTGCAAAATCTCATCTTTTGAAGGAATTGGATGCTGAACAGCAATAACATGCTTATTCAAAGGAATATAATTTATGACTAGCCTCTTTTTTCCTCTTACCTGCTCACTTCTTTTATTTACATAGAAAGCTTCACTTGCCCAAGGACTGTGAGAATCTCTGATCAATCTTTGTTCTTTAAGCTGCTTAATTTCTTGGACGCATTCTTCTCAAAGAGATGGAGACATCCCAGAGTGATGAGCTTTAAATTGTGGCTCCTTCTGAATTCCATTTTTATCAGTAATTAATTTCAAGTCTATATGGCAGACATGAATTTTTTTATGTTGGAAAGCTAAGGGATTTTTGAAACAACAATCTTGCACAATCTTTGCAAGCACAAGTTATACTTGGGCTTGATAGAGATTAATATTTTGAGTCAACCATTACAAATTGACTATCTTACCCTTTGCTTTTAATGGAATTCTACATTCATATTTACTCTTTTTATACAGAGAGTATTTCTTTGCAAGGATAATCTCATAAGGTTGGATAGTAATAGGATAAAAGCTAGAGAGATTATCGAAACCAAGCATGATGTCAAACATTGGCATTTCATGATGGGCAACTTTAAATTCATAGACAGTATTTCCTAGAAGGATAGGAATTTTGGCAGTCCATTCAGAGATGACTATTTTAGTATTAAAGGTTAGCTTATAGAAAGCAGGTTCCCATATATCAGAAGAAATAGAATGATATTTGGCAAGAGACATATTAGCACCAGTATCTAGTAAAACATCTAGGTTATAGGCTTTAAAGCCTGGCCATTTAATACTTAGCTCACAAACAAGATTATTGGTCATATGAACTGAAACTTGTTGAATATTATTGATTTCATCAACAACCATACCTGTAGGGTAGGTGTCAGCTAACTGAGCTAACTCTTATTCAAAGAGTTGCTATTTTTCTTCATCTTTAGCTTCTTATTTCATTAGCTATTAAAGTTCATCTTGTGCTTTAACCAAAAATTTTTGGAGCAATGTAATGCATTTAGAATGCCATTGTCTTCTTTCATGGTTCTCAGGAGCATATGAATATGCAGCTTATAGATCAGGGGTTGTTGAAGAACTGGATCCTGGTTCTACAACTTTATGACCTATAAATTGGCTTGCAAGAACTTCTTTCTATTGCCTTTGCTGAGATAAATGCAATATATACCTACTTTCTATTTCAGCAATTTGCTGTTGTAGATATTTCTTTTCAGAAACAAGATAAGCAGGAGAACTTAAATACTTATCTTTTAAATATTGCAACTGTTGTGACAAAATAAAGCTATCAAAAAATTGAGTTCTTAGAATGTTAATCTAAAAACTAATTTCTGAATCATAATCTGAAGATTCAGAATCTGAAGTAATTTCTTCATTATTCATATTTATCTGATTTGTTTCTGACTCTAATTTTGAATTATCATCCCATAGAATATCATATTCATACTGAGGTTCTGGGTCAGAAATAAAAACATATTCTTCTTCATTTATGCCATGACCTTGTAGAAAATTAATCTTTTTAGAATTCTCTTTCTTCTATGGGTAGTTATTGGCATAATGATTACCTTGGCATAGAAAGCATTTGACAGGAGCTTTCTGAAATCCATTCTTTCTTTTTATGAATATCTTCTTTTATTTAAAGGTTCTTCCTTTAAACTTTCTGGGCTTAAACTTTTGAAACTTTGAAGACCTTGGAGAACAATGGTAGTCTTCAGATCTTTTCTTTTTCTTTCTTTTCTCTTGACTTTTTTTGTATTGGTGAGCATCTATGCATCCAAATTGAACAAAGAAAGGTTTACAAAACTTAACTCCTATTTTCTTATGGAAAAGCATAGTTTCCTTATAAGCTTTTCTTTCAGCACATAATTTTTAATTTATAGCTCTAACATTCTGATTAATGCACCCAAAAGACATTGTAGATACCTTAGAGCCCATAACAGACTTGTATTTATTAGCAAAATACTGTGGGAAAGATTCTATATATCTTATCTTAAATTTTGGATTAAACATTTCTCCTGCAGCATATAACAGGTTTTCCATATGGCACATGTATTCTTCTAATCTAGTCATATCACATAGTTGAGCTCATAAAAATTTAGCTTTGCTGGATTCTTTCTCATTATCTATAATGCCAATGAACTCAGAATAAAATACTTCACACAAAGCAACTATTGGTTGATTGTGACGGAGGATTTCATCCTAAAACTGTTGACCACAACCATCCCACCAATCTTTAATAATTCCTATGAAACCATTAGATACTTGTTGTGAAACATTCACAGGGTCCTTTTTCAAACTGAATATTTTTACATTATCCCATGCAAGCATAGCATGAATCATCTCTTTCTTTTTAGCTGGGGCTTCACAATTAATCTTCCAGAAAAAGGGCTAGAAATTTAATGTTCTTATCTAGGAATCTAATGGAGGTTTGGTATTTGAAGATTCTCCTTCTTCAAAATAACTAAAAATTTCTGCTTCTTCTATTTTAGCCATACCAACATGATATATCTTATCAGCAAGGTTTTCCTCTTCTGATTTATTTTGTGCTTTAGTCCTAATTATATTTCTTTGGGTTTTTGGAACATTTACCCAACCAAGAGAATTAGGGGGAGCTGAACCAGAGAGAGCTCAAATTATCAAACCTTCTGAGGTAGAAGTATTAACTGATACTTTTTGTAGAATATTAGGTAAGAGTGTAGTATATTGTTGCTGATTGATAACTTCTCGGGCAATACTATCAAGGCTGGCAGATGTTTCTAATGCAAAAATATTAATTTTTTCTTCTACTGAAGACATCTCTGATTTTACATCATCTTGACTTTGAGCAATATTGCTTATAGATTGAATTACAGTGTCAAGCTTTTGATGTGCTTCATTATTTTGTTGCTTAATACTACTGGATTCTTGATCAACTTTAGAAACAACAGATATTGTATCTGTAGTCTATTTTATATCTAGAGTTCTTAAGGCTTGAGTAATTTCTCCTTTCTGATATAATTCTATGCTCTTAAGCAGAGAAGACACTTGATCTAAATTGGACTGGATGTTAGCAATTTTAGAATTGAGATACTTAGTTGCTACATTATTCCAGTTTAACAATTTAGCTTCTGTAGACTATTGTAGACCTTTGTCAGTTGTCCTGACATAGTACATCTGTGCTCTAGATTTGCCATCAGGAGAATACTAATTAAAGTCTGCTGCTATGGGGAATCCTTTTTCAGTATAAGATTCATCTCCTAAGTGAGTTTTCTAGGTATGACCATCATCTGACTAGGACTGAGAAGTTCCTTCCATGTGGACTATCTTTCTCTGAGATAAAAGCTATTTATTTCTTTCAAAAAGCTTTTCAATATTGCTATCTCTTTGAATTGTATGGATCACAGAATGACTTGGGTTACTAAGGATATTTTTACAGTCAAGACAATAGTAAGAGTCAATTTGTGGATCATGAATCTTTTTGATATGCAGACATGGAGTAGGGAGAGTAATAGATGATGATGCAGTTGTAGGGTTATCAAACCTAAGTATAGACTTATCATGTAGATCTTTGACTAAGGTAGCCATGGATAATGATTTCCATGGCTACTGGATAAAGTTAGTATCTACTACCCATCTTTTGGGGAATTTAAGTTCAGACTAGGAGATTGCTTCAGCAGGTAGTATCTAGCTATTAGGGGTTGCTCGACTCGCCATGCTTTTGCCTTGCATAGGTGTATGCTTAACAGCAGGGTACAACGTATTGGTTAAGCGATACATATAGAAAGAGGACAAGATCTTGGTAACATATGAAGACCAAAAGTTTGAAGAAACAACTTAAATATTTTATTAAAATTTGCTTCTTGGTGAATAGCTACTAGATAATTAGGATATGTAGTAGTATATATAGGACCAACATGAAGACCAGTTTGAACGGCTGATTGTAAATAGGCAGAAAAAGACATATGATGATTATCTAAGAGACAAGCTAAAAGACTAACGTTTAAACCTTTGTGAAACAAAGGGTGAAGACCAACAA
>JARHVA010000383.1:3412500-3585000 GCA_037957365.1 Torreya grandis
AGGTGGAAGTGTTCTTATCAAAGGAGGATCTAAAGGAGTTGGTCTTCCTTAGGGGTAGTTGCTCCTTTTAAAATAAGTGTTTTACAAAAGGTAGGTGGTCTAAAGGAGTTTATCATATTAGTGATAGGTGTTCCTTATGGAACATGTGTTTACTAAATACATTTGGTTAGGAGGACATGATCAAGGTTTGTTGTTCTAAAGGATTTGACCAGTTTCTTATATATAATCATTTTATAGGATAGTAGTCCATGTGTTTTCAAGATTGAGAGTGGGTTTTATTCCCCAAAAGCATTTCCCGCGTATGATATGTGTTATGTTCTTGATCTTGCATTGTATTAATTGTTCATTGTTATGACTAATGTATGCCTCATGAATGTATGTATTAAATTATTAAGATTATGAAGGAATTGGAATTGAATTTGAAATTATCTAGGTTTACTAATTCAACCCCCTCTCAGTGATTATACCTATAACAGTAGTTTTGGTTAGTATAAGACATTTCATGAGAACCATACATATACATGTTATATGAGATAGAGTAGAAGATACTAAGACCAACCACTAGATATGTCCTTGTAGAGGAGGAGAAGGTGTTGGTAGGTGATGATGTAGAGGATATAGGGTGCACTCATGTAAATATAGCATGGTGGGATAAATAGTTGGCAGTGAGGTAGGACAAGGTGGTACATCCATGTTAGGGGGGAGAGGACAAGGAGATGGAGGAAGTGGAGGAGGAGGTTGAGGATGAGATGGGGGATGAAGAGGATATGAGAAAAGAAGAGATAGAGGAGGATGAGATATATGAGAAATATCTTATCATAGAGAGGAATAAATTTAGAGCTCAATGTATCACCTTATAGGGATAACTAGCTATAGCACAAGAGGGCCTGACCATAGTGCAAATAGAGCAAGACATAGTGAAACCTAATTGGATACTCTACAGGTGGAATTTAAATCATTGAGCTAAGTCATGATATGGTGGTGGAGTGGGATTGCTATAGGGTAGAGAGGGACACTTTCAGGAGGAGGGAATGGGATAGAGAGTCATCAGTGTGGATTGTTGGAGAGGTGATAGGGCTAAGCACTAGATAGGTGGGAACCATGAGTACTGAGTGATACAAGGGGTTGGAAATAGAGATGAGATACTATGAGAAGATAATTTTAGATTAGATTCCATAGAATACTTGTTATTCTTCCCATACAACCACATAGGGTAGGTCTTCTAGGCACATGCACATAGGGTTAGTGAGCATGGGGAGTGTATCATAAAGGAGAGATAGTGATAGGGATAGAGACTGAGATGGGGGTGGATCCTTAGAGAACATCCACATGATTAGTCTATAGTTTATAGAATAGCTCATGCATGTATTTATATTCATCATACTAGATAGAGATCCATACACACACACACACACACACACACACACACACACACACACACACACACACACACACACACACACACACACACACATATATATAGATAATTTGATGTACACTTTATTATTTTATATGTGTCATGACTATGGATTATGTTTTTTTTATGGATTGTGCTTATGTATTATGGATATTAAATTTATATGGATTATGTGATTATGGATTTAGATGATGTGATTTATTATGGTTGGTTACATGTGATGGATTTATATTTAAAATGTGTATGAATTATGGACATTATGGATTTGAGTTAGATTATGTGATTATGGATTTTTATGTGATGTGATTCGATTATTTGATTATGGATTTAAATGTTATGAAATACTTTATGGATCATGATTATATTATGATTAATGTTATATGGATTAATACTTAAAAAATTTATGATTAAATTAATATGGAAGTGACTTTGATTATGTGATTATGGATTAATGTGTTGATTAGATTATGGAAATTAGGATTTTATGTAAAAATGTTTATGGATTATGGATGTATATTTTATTATTTGATTATGGATTATAGATTTTATGTGATGTGTTTATGGATTATGGATTTAAAACTTTAAAATGTATTAAATTATGATTTGGATTATGATTATGGACTTTAGATATGGATTATGATTAATGTTTATGGATTATGATTACCATTGATGCAAACTATAACTCACTGATTTTATGCTTATAGATTTGTGAGTTAATAGATTAGGAGATTTTTTAATATAGGTGGAAAAATTTGTAATTAGTTTTATTTAAAAAGGGATTATTTCTCATTATTGGCTCATACCATGACCCAAGAAAAAAACTTAAAAAATAATGCACATGCTTCCTTAACCAACTGCTAATAACTATCCTAATAACTTTAGGTCAACTACATTCAGTATCTAAGGTTTTAATTTTAGTATTTAATAGAGAGTGGATTCTAAGAAGATGTTTCCATCTTGAATACCCAAAACTAAGGTCACCCCTAGAACCTTTTGCACCAATTCATGTAGACTGATCAATGTGGGAAGTCTACTAAATAAAGAAACTTGATCAATGTGGGAAGCTTTTTAAGGATATTTTTATTAATGATAGCCATCCTTTAAAGGATTGGTATATATTTTAAGATATTATTTTTGAAATATCTATCCTTCGAGGGAGAAGTTTGTGCTTTTGATATTTTATATATTTTTGCAAATTTTATGGATTTACATAGCTATCTTTCAAGGGAGCAGTATTTTTTTCTAGATGATTTACTTTCAATTTTTGATCCCAATATTATTATTAATTTATGGATTGGCCTTAGGTATCCTAGGATAATTTCCCAATGCTTTGATATACAAGATAAAACACTTACTCTCAAAATTAATTAGTGATATGGAGGGATTTTAGGGAATAATGATTTGAACCTCCTTCTCGTTATAGGTACAACTTATCCAATTAGAGCATGTTATGAATAGAGCCACAATATTCATATTCAAGGTTAAAAATGGGAAATGTTTTTGGATACCCACATGTTTCTATATATCATTATTTGGTATAAGACTAATAGGGATATGCAACCTAGAAACTAAACTAGGAAGACCAAGGTGATTAGAATTTATTAGTAGTATAAAGGACACAAATGCAATGCATTAAGATTAGAATGTTTCTACCTCAAATTTGCTTTTCAGACTATAAAGAAAGAAACTAGAAAAAAGTAAAGGACAAGGCTTGGAAGTACCTGGACATAAGATTGCGCACCGTAAATCCAGATGTTCGTGGGCACTCCTCTTTGGCTGTGGAGGAATGACACCTGCAAGAAAAAGGGAAACTTGGACAAAAAGGTGTTAGATAGACAGATGGTGGGTTGCTAGGCAAAAGCCTATTCCCAGAAGTATGAGAACTTCCTTAAGGGAGGTCAACCCACTATTTTGATAAAGATAAGTCTGATAAAAAGATAGAATGCTAAAAAGGACTGAAATAAATAGCAAAACTGAAAGAGAAAAAGGGAGCAAATGCTTACCTGGAAGAAGCTGTCAAACTGGTCACAGTCGCTGGCGTCGGTGGTCCTACCGGCGTCGGTTGTCGGGTCTGCCGACGTCGGTTAGTCTGCCGACGTCGGTGGGGGTAATGACCGATGTCGGTCGGGGTAATGGCCTGTAGTCGGGTCTGGTCAGGTTCTGGTCTGTGGATAGTCCGGGCTTGTTGTGAGGTCTGGCCTGTGGACGTGTCTGTGGACGGGTCTGAGTTTGATACAGGGGGAGTGAAATGGACAGAAAGGGACAGAGGAGGACAATCAAAGAGGTGGGAATACGGGTCTGTGTGATTTGGTTAACAGTCTGGGTTGGGGGAGAAGGAGAGCTGAATCTAGTTTAGAGATAACTAGAAAGCATAAAGAAACAAAACAGAATACAACATACCTGTACCTGCTAAAGAAAGTGTTGGTCCTGTTGCTGCTTGTTGAAGTCCTGTTGCTGATGAAGAGTCCCTGTTGTTCACCTGCAAAAGATTGCTGTGTACCTGAGGGAGAGAGGTCAAGTGAAGGACTGATACAAGGTTCTGATACAAAGGTTTAAAGAGCCGGGACGCGAGAGTTAGAAACATGGAGAAGGGGCGAAAAGCCAAAATGGAACCAGAGGAGAAAGAACGGTGCAGAAGAACGTTAAGAAGGCTGCCGACGCCGGCAATATCTCTGACGTCGGCCGAAGGTTGACCGACGTCGGCGGCTGAAAGGCCGGAGAAAGGCTAAAAATAGCCTTTCATCCGTTTCCCAACGGCTGGGTCAAATGAAAGCCAGGTTGAAACGGTCGACGGGGTTAAATGGGCGAGAGGAGAGGTTGGAATGGGAGACTAAGGCATTAAATGGCCATGTGGGGAATAAAGGGGATCCAAGGAGGGTATCCTAGGGTGGCGAGGTGGCAAGGAGAGGGCAAAAGGGGCCTTATTTAATTGAAAATAGATGTTTATTTCCAATTAATAAGACTTAGGTGGGTTAGGGACCAAGGGGGACTAGGAAGGAGAAAGGACCAAGGGTTAGACACTTTTTAGGTGTCTACATTTGCCCCTTTTTGTCTTGTTGGTTGTTTTAGATGAACTGCAAGACAAAAACAGGGAGTGGTTGCCCCAGGTGAGGGATGATGTGGATGATTGCCCCGAAGTGGATGAGGTATTTTCTACCTCAAATTTGCTTTTCAGACTATAAAGAAAGAAACTAGAAAAAAGTAAAGGACAAGGCTTGGAAGTACTTGGACATAAGATTGCGCACCATAAATCCAGACGTTCGTGGGCACTCCTCTTTGGCTGTGGAGGAATGACACCTGCAAGAAAAAGGGAAACTTGGACAAAAAGGTGTTAGATAGACAGATGGTGGGTTGCTAGGCAAAAGCCTATTCCCAGAAGTATGAGAACTTCCTTAAGGGAGGTCAACCCACTGTTTTGATAAAGATAAGTCTGATAAAAAGATAGAATGCTAAAAAGGACTGAAATAAATAGCAAAACTGAAAGAGAAAAAGGGAGCAAATGCTTACCTGGAAGAAGCTGTCAAACTGGTCACAGTCGCCGGCGTCGGTGGTCCTACCGGCGTCGGTTGTCGGGTCTGCCGACGTCGGTTAGTCTGCCGACGTCGGTGGGGGTAATGACCGATGTCGGTCGGGGTAATGGCCTGTAGTCGGGTCTGGTCAGGTTCTGGTCTGTGGATAGTCCGGGCTTGTTGTGAGGTCTGGCCTGTGGACGTGTCTGTGGACGGGTCTGAGTTTGATACAGGGGGAGTGAAATGGACAGAAAGGGACAGAGGAGGACAATCAAAGAGGTGGGAATACGGGTCTGTGTGATTTGGTTAACAGTCTGGGTTGGGGGAGAAGGAGAGCTGAATCTAGTTTAGAGATAACTAGAAAGCATAAAGAAACAAAATAGAATACAACATACCTGTACCTGCTAAAGAAAGTGTTGGTCCTGTTGCTGCTTGTTGAAGTCCTGTTGTTGATGAAGAGTCCCTGTTGTTCACCTGCAAAAGATTGCTGTGTACCTGAGGGAGAGAGGTCAAGTGAAGGACTGATACAAGGTTCTGATACAAAGGTTTAAAGAGCCGGGACGCGAGAGTTAGAAACACGGAGAAGGGGTGAAAAGCCAAAATGGAACCAGAGGAGAAAGAATGGTGCAGAAGAACGTTAAGAAGGCTTCCGACGCCGGCAATATCGCCGACGTCAGCCGAAGGTTGACCGACGTCGGTGGCTGAAAGGCCGGAGAAAGGCTAAAAATAGCCTTTCATCCGTTTCCCAACGGCCGGGTCAAATGAAAGCCAGGTTGAAACGGTCGACGGGGTTAAATGGGCGAGAGGAGAGGTTGGAATGGGAGACTAAGGCATTAAATGGCCATGTGGGGAATAAAGGGGATCCAAGGAGGGTATCCTAGGGTGGCGAGGTGGCAAGGAGAGGGCAAAAGGGGCCTTATTTAATTGAAAATAGATGTTTATTTCCAATTAATAAGACTTAGGTGGGTTAGGGACCAAGGGGGACTAGGAAGGAGAAAGGACCAAGGGTTAGACACTTTTTAGGTGTCTACATTTGCCCCTTTTTGTCTTGTTGGTTGTTCTAGACGAACTGCAAGACAAAAACAGGAAGTGGTTGCCCCAGGTGAGGGATGATGTGGATGATTGCCCCGAAGTGGATGAGGTATTCCCCCTCAAAGCGAGAGTCGAGGGAAGGGAACCTGATATCGGGTGCTGATTTGATGAAAGGTGGATGAGAAAGAGAGAAGAGTGAGTGAAAACGCTGCAAAAGTCATGATTGCGCGCATACCACTGCACAAGATGGTCAGGTCAAAAGTGTCGCAGGTCAAGGGTCAAGGAGTGCCAAAATTGAAGTAACCGGGCCCCAGCATTTAGTCATCTGCTGATCGGGTCACTCAATCTAAGCCGAAGCTCCAAATGGTCGTCGTGTCCCAGGTATCCAGGGCTCAGGAAGTGCTCCCAGAAACACGAAAAAGGCCACAAGTAGTAGGGATCAACTGGCTCGTGATCCTACACTTGTGAAGGGTCAAAAATAGTCTGCGAACAATTCTGCTAACCAGCCGTGGAATAGCATACACGCAAAAACAACCAAGGCAACATTGTCTTGGAAGAAGGTCAAAGAAGAAGGAGATAGGCATGGTCGCCAATGGTCATTGGTCAAGAGGATGGATGGACGAAAGGATGCGGCTGAGCTAACCCCAGAAGACCCCATGTCAACTGAGTGCTGCCTACATAGCCCTGATGATAGGGCCTCAGGCCGATGTAGTTCTCCCTAAAAGGGAGGGAGGGTCAGAGGTATTGATTGGTCTTGGTCAAAGTCGAATGAGTGGTCGTGGACAAAGGTCTTGGTCAAAGGGTCTTGGTCAAAGGTGACGAAGTTGGGCGTGATAAGAGTCAAAGAAGAGAAGGTTTGTCCATCATAGAGATGAACAAACGGGGGTGGTCGAGCTAACCTCAGAAGATGTGGTATCTGAGTGCTGCCTACATAGCCCTTGTCCTAGGGCCTCAGACCAATGTAGTTCGGACAAAGATGGTCAAATGGTCGATGATGAGATTGGTCATGTGTTGAAATGATGAGGCTAAGATGAGGATAAAAGGATGCTACAGATGGTGTATTCTGTAGAAGTGGTCGAGGGTCTTTCATCTCTAGCAAGTTTCCATAGTCGCGATGGATGTATGCTAAAAATGAATAAAAGGTCTATTTATGCTTCAGCAAGTATTGGTTTATGCTTAACATAAATTGGGTCTGGTCGATAGTTTCCATGTGTATTGGTGTCCATGGGAACTATGCGAAATGGACAAGGATGATGCCTGATGTCATGTTGAAAATGTCGATGATGGAGTGAAAAAGTGTTGAAGTTGGCTTGGTTTAAGGATGAGTCGACAAGAGACGTGGCCAAAGCGTGACCAAAGTGTAGAGAAAAGGTGAAAGGCAAATCGCTCTTTCATTGACAAGGACCAGAAAAGGAAGCATAGATAGGGGTGATTAGAACCAAAGCCCCGTTCATGCATTACGTCGTTGACCAGTGTTGAGTTAGAACGGTAATCGAATCACTTTGACATTAAAGTGAGCTCGAAGTCCCTTGAGCCGGTGATAGGAGGAGGATAGGGTAACCCAGTGTAAGAGCAGGAATAACCTTGCCCCTTTTTATAGGAGACCCTGAGACAACTACAAGCCAATGTCCATGACTCGTTTTTTTTTTTTTTTTTTTTTTTTTTTTTTTTTTTTTTTGGCGCAGACTGATCGATGCGGGAAGCCTGCATAGAGATGTCATTTGATGTAATGGTCATGTTGTGAAGCTGATCGATGCGGGAAGCTTCTAAAATAGTTGCTGTTTATTGCCAGAGTAGTCATAGCCATCCTTCGAGGGAGTGGTCTATATTTTTGCTTGATAATGTTTGATAAGTTGGCCTAGCTGTCCTTCAAGGGATCAGTCTAGTAATACAGCAATGATAGTACAGCTGTCCTTCGAGGGATCAGTCTGTCTTTTTGATTTGACTTGATTTAGTGACCATGGATATGTTTTGACATCTTGACTTGGATATATTGATAGAAATGAGAGTCACGGACAAGACTGTAGAAGCTCAAGGACGCCCCTTTTATTAGGATAAAGCATCACTGCATCCTAAAAGGGTTGTAAAGGACTTGTTAAGGGGGAATAGGGTTGAAAGGAATGAGGATTAAGAGGATGAGGATTGCTCAAGGGACGAGCTCAAGTTACGTGCCAAGTAGACGAGTACTCGACTAGCAGAAGAAAGGTCGAAGATGCAACGCAGAAAGGGGTTTAAGGTCTAATAAGACCCTGGGCCATGCTAGTGTGTTAAGGTCCGAGTCAATTAGGAGCAAGCTTGCCCCAATTGCCTCTTTCCAGATTGGTCAGGCGTTGATTGATGGATGTGAAGTTGGTTGACATTGTCGTTGGTTGATTGAAAAAGGTTGAATGTTTGGTCAAGAGGTCTGGTTGATTGATATGTGGTTGAAGTTTGGTTGAGATTAGTCGAATAATTGGTCGGGGGTTGGGTCGATGGACACTTGGTCGAGATGAGTGATTAAATGAGTAAGTGATATGTGGTAGAGACTGGGTTGAAAAGTTGGTCGAGGTTTGGAAGAAGGATGAATTCCCCCAGCGGGTAGGGAGAATGTTTGAAGGATTGGTTAAGGTCGGTTGAGGTTTAGTGGTCAGATGGACGGTGTTAATGTCGAATAAGGGGGTCAAAGGTGGCAAAGGGACCACAGTCTGGCGTGGAGATGCCGATTTAGGCGATGAGGTTGGAGAGGCATGAGTCGGGGTTGATGTTTTGTTGAAGAGGTGGTCGAGAGGATCCTTGATGGGCAAGGAATCCTTTTTCCGGTAGTGACGAATGACAGCTTTGAGAGCGCAACAACGCTTAGTGTCATGTCCCGGAGTGTGATGATAGTGACAGAATGTAGAGTTGTCGAACCAAGAGGGCCTTGATCCGAGAGTTGATGAGTGAGGTGGTGTTGAAGGTTTATTGATGATGTGGTCGAGAAGGGAGGTGTCATTCACCAAACATTGGCGAATGGCGACCTTGAGGGCATGAAAATGCTCCGTGTCGTGCCCAGACGTGCGATGATACGCACAAATGCAAGTGTGGTCGAACCAAGGTGGTTTAGGTCCGAGAGATTGATATTGTCTAAGAGGCGGGAGGCTGAGACGAGAGGACTGCAACAATTGCCGTAAGAGCAAGGCATATGAACCTGCTAACGGGTCGAGATGTTTTATTGCAGTGAGGGTTGGTGACGTTGGTTTGGGAGGTGAAAGAGGCATAGGTCGAGGGTTTGGATGAGACGTATGTCTGATGGGATGAGGGAGTAATGGAGGCGATGTGCCTCTGTGAAAGACGGGAGTGGGAAGCACTCCTATTAAAGTGGACGGATGCGGGCCCAAGATAGAGGGCAATGACGAAGGTGGAGGAGGAGTTCTCCGATGAGGTCTAGTAGTCTTCGTTAGTTTGAGTCGAGGGCCGCCGTTGTGCGAGGCGAGGTTAGATATGGGTTTGGGTTTAGATGTGGATGAAGGTGCGTGAGATATAGAAATCTCACGCAAAGGGCAAGAGGAAACCGTGACTGGGTCTCCCTCGGTTGAAATGGGTGAAGAGACTGGTTCTTCTCTTGGTGGAGAAGAAATAAGAGAGGGCGACTCCTCAAGTGGGCAGAGGGCGTGGATGATCGTGCCTTCTACTTGTAGTTGAGGAGTAGGCAAGATAGGGTCATCGGATGAAGGTGGGCTTGATGGTGTTGATGTGGTCAAAGCGTCCTCCAATGCAAGAGAGGTAGATGGAGGACTAGTAGGAGAAGAAGGTTCCTCATCCTTTAATGGAAGAGGTTGGTCAAGGACAAGAGGCAAGATAGTGCTAATGGTGTGAATGTCATGGTCTTGAGAGTCATTAGTCGAAGTCTGGATGTTGTTTTGAGTAGGCAGATGATTGGGGAAAGGTTGTTTGAAAATGTCGATGTGTTGGTTGGGAGGGGCGTTCGGGTTATCTAAAATAAGATCCCCCTTGTCGATCATGTCTTGGATGATGTTTTTGAAGGTTCGGCAGTTGTCAATGTCGTGGCCTTGGACGCGATGAAAGGGACAGAAGTCAGCCTCCCTATACCATGTAGGGATGGCTTTAGAAGGGTCAAATTGAGGTGGTCAGATTGGAGGGAGATTGAGGACCCCCTGCTTGAGAAGTTTTTCCAAAATGGAAGCGTATGGTTCTCCAAGTGGAGTGTAAGAACGCTGAATGTACCGTTGTTGGAATTGTTTGGTGATGCTAGAAGATGTCGAAGGTTGAGATTGATTAGTCGACGTCGATGATGGTGATCTAACGACCACAGTGTTGGCCACTCCTTTGGATTCGGAATTGGCAGAAGAAGAAGGTCTGGAAGAAGAATGGCCATTGGTTTTAGCGTTGGTATGACGCAATTTGACCTTATCTTCTTCAAGGGTGCGGAGTTCGAGCTTTCGGGCCATGATGAAAGCTTCGTCAAAGGTGCGGAATGTCTGAATCCGCAAGGTAGAAGAGATGTGTCTAGCACATGCTCGAGAGAAGAGCTCGATGAGCTCGGGTTGAGGCAAAGAGAAGGAGAGCTGGTTGATCAGGCCCCTCCAACGAGCGACAAAATCGACAACAGATTCATCATCAAATTGCCTGATGGAGTAAAGGTCTGTGATTGAGACTTGTTTAGTGATGTTGATCGAGAAATGGTCAAGAAATAGTTGGGCGAGTTGGATGAATGAAAAGATAGAGTGTCTGGCAAGCGAACTATACCAGTCAAGGGCAGGGCCAGAAAGGGACATAGGAAACGTGCGTAAAAGTAACGCATCGTCATGGGAAATAAGATAACAGGCATGTCTAAATGCCCGTAGATGTTGCTGAGGGTCTTCCTTACTCTGAAAGCGAGAGAATTTAGGAAGCTCCCAATGGTTAGGGTATGGTCGAATAGGGACGGAAGGATGGATAGGCTCGTTGCAAATTTGTTCATATGACAAAGTATTGCTTGAACCAGAAATAGAGGCTTCGAGACTGGACATTTTATCCATCAGCATCTTGATAAGATCTGCTGACGGATTGGCGGGTTGAGCGCCCCCTAAGTTGTAAGGCGCTTGGAAGAGGCTAGAGGAGGCGTGCGACATAGTCGATTGTACAATGTACGGATGACTAATCGCAGGGGCAGAGGTGGAGGCTAAAGGTGGTAGCGTTGCGAAGGTCGAAGGTATAGGTTGACTGGGCACCGCCAAAGGTGGTTGAATGGTGGCACTGGTAGAAAGATAAGTCGGCACGCCTACATTGGTGGGCACAAAAGTGCGAGGGGTCGAGACAATCAAGTTCTGATATGATGTAGAACTTGGTTGAATTACAGGTGGTTGAGGGGGTAATGACACCCCGATGGAGGTCGGTCTAGAAATAGACGGGGAGGCCAAACTTTGCGTATTGGCCATGGTTGGGTTAATGGTTGAGGCGAAAGGCTGAGTCGAAAAGGGGTGGGCGGCGAATGGTGTGGATGTCGTCGCCATGTCACCCGAAAGGTCTCGCGTTGGGTTTCTCGCGAGATAGTTTTGAAGGGCTGCGGTGTTGAGGTCCAGGAATCTTGCAAAATCCTGGTCCCCTTCAGTGATGATGGGAATTTGAGTCGTGGTCAGGGTCGGGGTCGGTCCTGTAGGAGTTCTTTCAGTCTCCGAGTGGAACTCCATGATAGGACTTGGTTAGGGACGAGGATAGACAAAAGCGGTTGTTGGCAAAAGTGGTTAAGAAGAGAGGCCTGGTTCTAGAAACTGTGTTTTTGCAGTCTCAGAAAACCAGAATGTGATTTGTGACAGAGAATGGACAGGTTTCAGGCTGCTGGTTTTGAAAAGAAAGGACAGTGACAGAGACCGACGTCGGTTTAAAAACCGATGTCGGTATTAAATATGGCCGATGTCGGTCAGATAACCGATGCCGGTAACAGATGAAGCTGACGTCGGTATCAGAACCGATGCCGGTGACAGGAGAGGCCGACGTCGGTGGCAGAACCGATGTCGGTGACTATGTTTTCCAGAGAGCCAAAAGGTTCTTGGAAAAACAAAGAAGAAAACGTCCTCACACACTCAAACAAATAGATGAGAGGAGGAAAACAGAAGAAGACAGGCAAGCCTAAGCGATAAATCCTAGGAATTAACCTTAGAAACTTGTGGCTTATGCCTTAGATGAATGTTTGGGGGAGATTGGCTGAAAAATGGGTCCTAGAAGAAGGCAGTCTAAGGATGGTTTCAGGTGTTGTTTTAGGTGCTCAAAGATCTGTGTTAGGGTCTGGTACGTGGCCTGGTGCTAAGGAGCAAGCTCCCCTCACTTCACGATTCCATTGGTTAGCTGGTCTCGCTTAGCCAAGATATACCTCGCCTAGAGTTTAGACTCTGCCAGAGAACGGAGTGGGCTTCCCCCTTGGTGATGAAATCCAAGTGGGGTCACCGGGACGGGTAAGGTATCCGCTGGGGGATGAATTCCCAGTCGGGCCTTGTCTCAGGTATGTTTTATGTTCGTTTTGTGCATGTGATCAGGTAGTGTAACATAAAGTGTCTACGGTTCATTCAATATGCGCCTAAGTTACTAGATGTGGACTAATGCAAGCACAAGCAGAAATGAAAGTGCAATACGTTTTAAGCCCAAGTCGAAATGTGATATTGTTATGAAGACAAGAAGGAGAAAGGGACAAGAGTATGATATTTAGACTAGTCTAGAATGCAAGGAAGAAAGGTTCGTTTTAGACCTGCTTATAGTGTCATTTGGAATAGGAGAAAGAGACAAGAAGGAAGGAGCCTAAATGCACCTAAATGAAAAGAAGAAGGAACCCAGGAGAAACCTAGTGTCCCACCGGGCGTGCCAGAATGTTTCTACCTCAAATTTGCTTTTCAGACTATAAAGAAAGAAACTAGAAAAAAAGTAAAGGACAAGGCTTGGAAGTACCTGGACATAAGATTGCGCACCGTAAATCCAGACGTTCGTGGGCACTCCTCTTTGGCTGTGGAGGAATGACACCTGCAAGAAAAAGGGAAACTTGGACAAAAAGGTGTTAGATAGACAGATGGTGGGTTGCTAGGCAAAAGCCTATTCCCAGAAGTATGAGAACTTCCTTAAGGGAGGTCAACCCACTGTTTTGATAAAGATAAGTCTGATAAAAAGATAGAATGCTAAAAAGGACTGAAATAAATAGCAAAACTGAAAGAGAAAAAGGGAGCAAATGCTTACCTGGAAGAAGCTGTCAAACTGGTCACAGTCGCCGGCGTCGGTGGTCCTACCGGCATCGGTTGTCGGGTCTGCCGACGTCGGTTAGTCTGCCGACGTCGGTGGGGGTAATGACCGATGTCGGTCGGGGTAATGGCCTGTAGTCGGGTCTGGTCAGGTTCTGGTCTGTGGATAGTCCGGGCTTGTTGTGAGGTCTGGCCTGTGGACGTGTCTGTGGACGGGTCTGAGTTTGATACAGGGGGAGTGAAATGGACAGAAAGGGACAGAGGAGGACAATCAAAGAGGTGGGAATACGGGTCTGTGTGATTTGGTTAACAGTCTGGGTTGGGGGAGAAGGAGAGCTGAATCTAGTTTAGAGATAACTAGAAAGCATAAAGAAACAAAACAGAATACAACATACCTGTACCTGCTAAAGAAAGTGTTGGTCCTGTTGCTGCTTGTTGAAGTCCTGTTACTGATGAAGAGTCCCTGTTGTTCACCTGCAAAAGATTGCTGTGTACCTGAGGGAGAGAGGTCAAGTGAAGGACTGATACAAGGTTCTGATACAAAGGTTTAAAGAGCCGGGACGCGAGAGTTAGAAACACGGAGAAGGGGCGAAAAGCCAAAACGGAACCAGAGGAGAAAGAACGGTGCAGAAGAACGTTAAGAAGGCTGCCGACGCCAGCAATATCGCCGATGTCGGCCGAAGGTTGACCGACGTCGGCGGCTGAAAGGCCGGAGAAAGGCTAAAAATAGCCTTTCATCCGTTTCCCAACGGTCGGGTCAAATGAAAGCCAGGTTGAAACGATCGACGGGGTTAAATGGGCGAGAGGAGAGGTTGGAATGGGAGACTAAGGCATTAAATGGCCATGTGGGGAATAAAGGGGATCCAAGGAGGGTATCCTAGGGTGGCGAGGTGGCAAGGAGAGGGCAAAAGGGGCCTTATTTAATTGAAAATAGATGTTTATTTCCAATTAATAAGACTTAGGTGGGTTAGGGACCAAGGGGGACTAGGAAGGAGAAAGGACCAAGGGTTAGACACTTTTTAGGTGTCTACATCAAGGTTAAAAATGGGAAATGTTTTTGGATACCCACATGTTTCTATATATCATTATTTGGTATAAGACTAATAGGGATATGCAACCTAGAAACTAAACTAGGAAGACCAAGGTGATTAGAATTTATTAGTAGTATAAAGGACACAAATGCAATGCATTAAGACATTATCATTTTGATTTTCCATCAAGAGAGGCCAAGTAATATTCCCCATATCTATACTTATGGGTGATAATATATGGTCAAATCTAATTTAGAGCAAATTTTCCCCTTTTGATTTTTTCCATATTAGTTACATGTTGATTTTCCTTAAAGACAAGGTTTCCAATATTAAATTCAATTAATTTTAGATGTTTATTATAGGCATGATTTATTCATTCTTGATATACATGTAAATGGTTGATGGAAGATGATTGATGCTCATCCAAGAATTTGAGCTAGGTTAATCATTCCTTATGGAAGTCATCCTCAGAAATGATATATTTTAGGGAGATGCGAAGGGAAGGAATCTAAACTCTGAGAGAAAGTATAGCTTTAGTACCATAAACTAGAGAGAAAGGAGTAGCACATATAGGGGTTAAAATATTTGTTTAATAAGACCATAAGGCAAGGGGAACATGAAGATGCCATTTCTTACTTGATTCATGAACAACTTTGGTTAGGATCTTGACAAGAGTTTTATTAGATGCCTCAACCTGTATGTTATCTTCAGGATAGAAAGGTGAGGAAAATTTGAATTTAATGCTAAAGGAATCATAGAGATATTTAAAAAATTATTATAAAATATTTTCCATTATCTATTATGATCTTATGAGGGATGTTAAAGTGATAAATGATATGTTGAGTAATGAATTAAACAATTTTATCTTCTTTAGTTGAGATAAGGGTGATAACCTCCACCCACTTAGTAAACTACTCAGTGGTGGTAATGATAAATCAATGATGATGGGAATACTTAGTGTCAATTTGACCTATAATATCGAGCCTATACTAGGAAAAAGTCCAAAATTCTTGTGTTACTTATAATTCTTAACTAGGGATATGGGATAGGCTGGCATGTTGTTGACTCTTGATGTATTTCTTAATGTATTCACAATAGTATTGATTTAAAGTGGGAAAATAATAATCCAACCATAATATTCTCTTAATGATGGTATGACCACTAAAATTCTCTCCACATGACCCATCATGAGCTTCTTTGATAGAAAGGGTAGCTTTATGATTCTAGAGATAGTGAAGAAGGATACTACCAAAACTATGCTTATAAATACCACCCTTTGGTATAAAAAATGCATAACATGATGTTGGAAAGATTTCTTGCCATTTATAGATAGATCTAAAGGAATAGTTATCCTATATAAGTAATCAAATATTTATGCATACCAGAGATCTGATGGATTTTCCTCCACACTATGTATGGAAGGAAGGTTAATTTTGGTGAAGGTTGATTAATCTTATAAAAAAGGACAAATAACTTAGATTCTTGAGATGAAGATGAGATAAAGGAGGCCAAGGAAGCCATAGTATCCACAACATTTTTAGTTAATTGAGGAGTGGCTTGGATAACATAATTCTCAAAAGTCGCCAACAACTGATCATCCAAGGTCTTATACTTTTGAAGAGTATAATTTTTACATTGATAGATACCCTTAATTAGATTAACTACAAGATAAGAATTACCATAGATATTAAGTGTCTTAATACCCAAAGCTAAGTTGTTTTGGATACCTATTATCAAAGTCTCATATTCTACCATATTATTAGTACAATCAAAATCAAGTTTAAAGGATAGGGGGATAGGTGTTCCCCTAGGAATGACTAAGATAATTCCTATTCCCCCACCACACTCACATTTAGATCCATCAAAGAATAGAGTCATTTGATATTACAGATCTATTTGAGATGTAGAGGCTATAGATTCATCTAGGAATTCATAGTTAATTGGTTGATTATCAGAAAGAGGTGTCTTAACAAGCTGATCAATAATGATTTGACTTTCAACTTACTTTGACGGATAAACTCTAGATCAAATTATACCAAAAGCATAAGCCATTTGGCCTTTCATTGACTCTGATAAGGCTTGGAGTGCATAAAATTTAGGGTATTAGTGTTTGTAACCACATAGGTTTTGTGATTAAGTAGGTAATGTTGAAGTTTATAAGAAATAAAGACCAAAGCTAAGCATAACTTCTTTATGAGAGAATAACATGTCTGATGGTCAACAAGTGTGTAGTTGATATAGTAAACTTCTTGATCTTTATGTTAATCATCATGATGGGAAAATATGGTTCCAAGGACATGATCAATAGCAGAAATATACAAGAAGAATGGTTGTCCTTGTTTCAAAGGAGTGAGAACTAGTGGTGAAAGAAGGTAGCTCTTAAGAGCTTCAAAAGCCTATTGACAACTAGAATCCCATTTAAAATGGAAATCTTTCCTTAGGAGGTGATGGAATGGTTGACATTGATTGGATATTTGGAAGATAAAATGATGGATATATTACAATTTACCTTGTAAACTATGGAACTGCATAAGATTGGATGGGGTTGCCATTTCTAAAATGGCTTTAATTTGGAAAAATCAAATTTTATCTCATGAATTAAAATAATAAATCCTAAAAGTTTTAGGAACCCATGTGATCCCTTCTCTTTATTTTGTTAGTATATTAGTTACTTTGGATGAATATGCTTTGTAAGTTATCATATGATAATTTTGTT
Organism: Torreya grandis; assembly: GCA_037957365.1. Classification (NCBI taxonomy): domain Eukaryota; kingdom Viridiplantae; phylum Streptophyta; class Pinopsida; order Cupressales; family Taxaceae; genus Torreya; species Torreya grandis. Next base: position 3,429,387 of record JARHVA010000383.1, read on the forward strand.
TTATCCCACATTCATGAGAAGTAGTAGTTGCTTAGATTAGAAATAGTATATAAGTAAGTGTTGAGGCCAATGAAGGCATCCACAAATTTATTATATTGATCTTGCTCAAAGGAGGTTACCCCCTCAAAGTGGCCTATGATCAATATAATCCTTTTAGTGATTCTATTAATTTTATAATTATGTTATTTCATGCATTTTTATTAATTTTTTGTAGGAGGATCCTTTCATTTGGTATGAAAGTGCTTTCTAGGGACAATTTTATTTTCCTTTCAAAAGTCTTAACTCTATTCTTCTACATAATTTGTTTAAATTATTTTTCAAAAATAACTCTATTCTGTTACATAATTTATTTAAGTATTTTCCTATAACAAAATAATCTATTTCAGATCAGGGTAAAAACTTGACCTCATAACTGTGAGAAGTGTTTGGGTAAAATCTCTAAAACTCATTATGAGGAGTAATACAATAACCCCAAAGTAGTTGTCCCATTTAAAGGACCTACCAATGAAATGGGATACGACCCCTTCTTAATTGAGTAGTTCCCATCCATGAGGAAAACCAAGAGCTATCACTTAGAGGTAAATCTGTGCCTAGAAATTATGGAGAGTAGTACTTGCTTAGACAACATTGGTGTTTAGAATGATCTCATTAAACCCTTAGGTAGCCAATAAAACTTGGGTCCCATATCTATCATTTCAACATATTACCAGTAGAGTATCAAAAAACTAAAATATCAATTCTTTAGTAGAGTATCAGATGATTTGCCATACTATTTTTAACATATTACTATATTAATATAAAAAATTAGCCATATCAGATCTATAGACTTGTCATATCAGTTTCAACATATTCCTAGTTGATTATCATTATATATATATATATATATATATATATATATATATACATATATATATATATATATATGTATATATATATATATGTATATATATATATATATATATGTATATATATATATATATATATATATATATATATATATATATATATATATATATATATATATATATATATATATATATATATATATCCATCAATATCCTTGTTGATACTCAAAATTTATCTGAACACCTAAGCTTCTATTCTGCACATTTTCTTCCTTGCGGTCCCATATCTTAATTCCACTCCTAATTCCTGCAAATCTCAATTTTTTATTTTTTTGAGTTTTGCCATAACTTATTTTGATGTTTTCCATTTTCCTTGAAATTCTTCCATAGTGTTTATCTCCTCATTCTACTCCTTTATCCCTCTTTGATAAATTTTTTAGCTTTTCCATTTTCCCTCCTAAAATTACCCTCACCTTCATCAATCCTACTCCCACTATGTAAAAGAATTAGTAAAAGTCCCTTTACCCCTTTTTATTTCACCCAAATTAAAAAATTCCCTTACTAAACTTGTCTTAACTCTAATTTTCCTACCCATTCCCAAAAAAAATCTCTTATTTTGGTCATGATAGTGACCCAGATAGGAGCAAAAAACATGGAAGATGAAATTCCCACCCTCAAGACCCACATCAAAGATCTTGATGAAAAATTCTTAGCCTTAGTCTTCAACATACCACCATAAACAAAATTTGGCATACAGAGTCCTCTTTAGACACAAGGTTTTATTCTTCTAGAAATTTTTGTGGGTTGAAGCTTAATTTCCCTTAATTCAATGGTGTAGATCTAACTAGATAGATTTATCAGGTAGAACTATATTTTAGTCTGCATAATACTTTTGATGCCAACAAGGTCTTGCTTGCATCCTTTCACTTAGAACATGAAGCCCTTCAATGGTATCATTGTTATACCAAGGCTCATGTTGAGCCCATACAGACTGATTTTTGTAACCTCATTTTGTAATGATTTGGCCCTAGTGCTTTTGATGACTACATTGGATAAATCACTAAACATTTCTAGACAAGATCCATGAGATAATATCAAATAGAATTTAAAAAATTAGCTAATCACACAGAGGGATTGTCTGATGAATTCTTTAAGAGTTACTTTGTTAGTAGACTAAAGGATGTAATTTGATCAGAGGTCAAAATGCTCTAACCTAACATAATGGTAGAAGACTTAGGGTTGGGTAAGTTGGAAGGGGACAAGATCACAACTTAGCAGTGATTCAAATCCAATTTTACTCTATTTATAAATACAAATCCACAATGATCTAAAATAATTCCAACCCCTAGAGCCACTCATATGTAGATCAAGTTATAATTGTGATGAAAAATTCACTTAGGGATATAGATGAGTAGAGAAACATATATACTTACTAGATGTGGATTCTCTACCCATAATTGATTTTTTTGAATGTGCTCAAGACATAACAGATTATCCAAAAGAAGATCCATCGATTGTAGAACCTAATTCTTAAGAAGACCAAATAGAGATCTTTCTCTATGCCTTATTAGGAGTCACCACCCCACAAAACATGTAGGTTAGGGGTTACTTTAAGAATCTCCCTCTCACAATACTCATTGATACAGGTATCACTCATAACTTCATTGACCCTTGGATCACCAAATAGGTTGATTGTTTTATCTATCCTTGATCTAAATTTGAGGTCATGATTGCCAATGGGGGCACATTACCTTACAAAGGGAGGTGTCATAATATATGTATCAATTGGAGATTATAAGATTTTCTCTAACATGTTTACCTTTCCCTTAGGTAGATGTGATGTTGTTTTAGAAGCCTAATGGTTATGCACACTTGGACCCATCTTATGGGATTATGCTAAACTTTAGATTAAAAACACACATTGAAAGGATTAAAACCAAGGTATATTAGTAGCATCAATTCACATTTCATGGAAAAAATTATTAAGAATAATTCACATGCCCTCATTACCTAGCTCTATTCCATTCAAATATAGCCATCATTGGTCTCCACTCCTTCTGATCTACAAACAATTCTGTAGAGGTATACAGGTGTCTTTGTCAAACTAGTGGGTTTACCACCTTTATGGTTAGATGACCACCATATTTATCTCCTTCTTAGAAGCATTCATCCCAATATCAAACCATACTTTTTTTTATTTTACCAAAAAACCAAGATCAAGTTTATTATTTGAGACTTACTGAAGCAAGGCATTATTCACCCCAATACCAACCCATATTCTTTCCTAGTTCTCCTTATCCAAAAAAAGATGGATCATGGTGCCTCTACATTAAATTTTGTGCACTTAATCACATCAAAATAAAGGATAAGTTCTTGATCCCTATTATTTATGAGCTTCATGGTGCTCATTTCTTATCTAAGTTAGATCTCCACTATAGATATCACCAGATCTAGCTTCGTGAGGATGATATCTTGAAGATAAATTTTGACATGCATGATGGCCACTATGAGTTTAAGGTCATGTATTTTGGACTCACCAATTATATTTCAACATTATAAACATTGATGAATAAAATATTTTGGCCCTACCTATACAAATTCATTCTAGTCTTCTTTGATGATATCCTCATCTATAGTAAAACACAAGTTGAGCATCTCTAACATTTAGAGCTCACACTAAAACTTATCTTTGATCATAATATATATGTAAAATATTTCAAATGTGATTTTTGATAGGATGAAGTGGAGTATCTAAAACATATTTTTTTATCCCAAGGGGTTCAAGTGGATCCTTAAAAAATAGTTGCCATGATAAATTGGCTTGATCCTTGACACTCAAGAGCCTCTATGGTTTTTTGGGGATAACTAGATACTATCATAAGTTTATCAAGGATTATAGGAATATTTTATCTCCACTAAGAGATATGTTGAAAATGTATGATGTTACATTGACACAAGCTATTGAGTGTGCATTTAAATAATTAAATTAAGTTATGTACTACACCTATTCTAGTTATGCTAGATTTTGCCAAGACCTTCACTATCAAGAGAGATGATTAAAAAAATTTCCTTGGTGTTTTTATCCTCCAAAAATGATGCCCTATTACATTCACTAAAAAATTCCTTTCTATCAATAATTTAGTACTCTATACTTATGAAAAGGAAATGATGGCCATTTTACATGCAATATAGAAGTGGTGGCCATACCTATTGGGAAATTATTTTTCCATCAAAATTGATCACCAGAGTTTTAAATATTTCTTGGAACAATAGGTATCTACCCCATAAAAATATAAATGGGTCATCAAACTCATGGGTTATGACTATGAAAACACTTACAAGAAGGGTAAGGACAATATTGTGGTTGATGCTCTATCTCACACATTTGCAGATTAAGCTTCCCTCTTAGTGATTTTCATGCCTATTTTGAATTTATTGGATGTTTTAAAATATAGTTATGTTAATTACTCCTCATTATCTCAAATAATTCAATAGTTGGACACTAAATCCTCTATATTACTACATTATTCTTGGGATGGTGCTTCTCTATAATACAAAGGTCATTTGGTGCTTCCTCAAAGCACAAATATTTAGCAAGATGTATTTTATGAAATCCATGATTCTCCATCCATATATCACTTATGGTTTCTCAAAAATTATGAGTGATCATGGCATAAATTCTTTTTCAATGGAATCAAAAATGCAATTTAATATATGGTGGTTGAATGTGATACCTACTAATACAACAAGGGTGAAACAACACTCATCCCTGGGTTGCTCAAACCCTTACCCATCCCTACCAAGGTTTGGATATATATTTATATGTATTTCATTAAAGGGTTCCATAAATCTAGAGGTAAAATAGTGATCTTGGCTATGGTTTATTTCCTCTTCAAATATAGTCTTTTTTGTGCCCTCAGTTATCCCTATACCACCTTTACAGTTGCATAAATTTTCTTGGACTAGATTTTATGTTTTCATAACATTCCTTCTTCTATTGCCTTAGATCATGATGTAACCTTCATGACTAATTTTTGGATATAAATATTTTGATACAACATCACCTAGCTAAAGATGAGTTCTGGGTATCATCTACAAACAGATGGCCAGATTGAAATTGTCGACAAATGCTTGGAAACTTTCCTTCATTGCTTCACCTCAAAACAAAAACATTAGTGGGAAAAGTGGCTCCCTCTCACCAAATGGTGTTACAATACCTCATACCACACTTCAACTAAAATGACTTTATATGAAGAAGTCTATGGTCAAGCACCACCAGTGCTCCTTCTGTACACCCCAAGTAGTTCACCAATTTAATCAGTCAATAAGTTTTTATAAACTTGAGATCAAATCCTTAGTATGCTACAAGAAAATATTCATATGAAAAAATAAAATGATATAATATTTTGATCAACACCATTCTGAGCACACTTTTCAAGTAGGTGATATGGTTTTTCTTCACCTACATCCATACAAGCAATCCTCACTAAAATTTAAAGGGTGTCATAATCTAGCTCCCAAGTTCTATGGGCCATATAAGGTTTTATAAAATATTGGTTTGGTTGATTATAAGTTGTATTTACCACCTTATTTTAGAGTTCATCTATTATTTCATGTCTCTTATCTAAATAAAGTTCTTGGCACAAACATTAGAATGCATACTATTTTACCAAAACTTGATAAAGAAGGCTTCATCCTTATTGAGCCAAAGGAAATCTTGGATAGGTTCACATACTAACATTACTCTTGATCCATCACATAGGTATTAATTTAGGATTATTGAGTACAAATAGAGGATGAAACATGGGAACCACTCTTTCAGATTCAACACCAATTCCCACATCTAAAGCTTTAAGTATATAGATTTTATGAAGAAGAAGGGGGTGTTAGAAACCTATATGACCCCTTATCTTTAATTTTTTAGTATATTATTTTCTTTGGATGCATATGCTCTGTAAGTCATCTCGTGAGAAGTTTGTTTTATCCCACATTCATGGGAAGTAGTAGTTACTTAGATTAGACTTAGTATATAAGTGTTGAGGCCAATGAAGGCATCCATGAATTTATTGTATTGAGCTTTCTCAAAAGAGGTTTCCCCCTCAAAGTGGATTTTGATAAATATAATCCTTTTAGTAATTCTATTAATTTTATAATTATATTATTTCATGTATTTTTATTAATTTTTTTCAAGAGAATCTTCTCAAAAAGCTTACCCATAAATAGTCTAAAAATGGATTTCTTGTAATTTAGATGGACACAAAATTGAATTAAGTGAGCAAAAATAACGTTTATGATGGAAAGGTGATATTTTTCATAATTTAAATTTAACAAGTAGATCATCCACATAATCTTAAATAATTTTATAGATGATACCATGGAAGATATAGGTCATGGATCTTTGATAAGTGGCTCCTACATTCTTTAGTCCAAAAGGCATAACTCGATAGTAGGACTCCTAGGGAGTAATAAATGAATTTTTATGTTGGTATTATAGTGTGATAAGGATATGATTATATCAAAAAAAACCATCCATAAGTTATAAAATTTCATATCTAATGATTAAATCTACTAATTGGTTAATATTAGGGATAAGGAAATCATCCTTTGGATAAGTGAGATTAAGGTCTCAAATGTTAGTACAAAGGCATAATCCCCCTATAGGCTTGGTGATAGGGATGATATTGGATACCCATTAAGGGTAATAAATAGGTTGGATAAAGTTAATGGATAAGAGGTGCTATAAATCTTCTTTGACCAAGAGGATAATGTGAGGATGTATCTTCTGGAGCTTTTACTTTATAGGTTTAGCATTAGGGAATATGATAATGTTATGGATGATGATAGCAGGATTGATACCAAGCATATCATTATAGGACCAAGTGAATGCTTAAATGTTATATATTATAAATTAAATTAAATCATAATACTCCTAGGTATCTAAATATTTACTGACTTTAACTATTTATAGAGTCTCGTGGGATCTTATGTTAACATCAATGATGGCCTCATTTAATAGACAAAAGGTTTTAGATAGAATGGATTTATGAAGATGGGAGTTATCTACACCTAAATAAGTTAATATAGATTCATCATCTTGATAATATAGAATAGTGATGGCAATAAAATCCTACCCCATCATGTCTAGGTAGGATAGAGGAATGGTTCAGACCTCTCCATCACGATGATAGATAAGAGGTTTCATAGTAATGGAATTGACTAAAAAACTATTTAGAAGAATGGATACTACATCATTAGTTAAGGAAAGAGTAATGGATGGTGATGATTGTGTATCCTCTTTAAAGATGAGAAGGAGAGTAATCTTTGGGGTAGCTTTGGGATTTTTGTTGAAACCAAAGCTATGATTTTCATGGGTTTTTCTAAAATCTCACAATGCAACCTCATGTAGGCCTTGTTTGTAGAATCCTATGTTGAAACCCTTCTAAGCACACCATTATAGGTGTGTATTTATAAATTAGAGTTTATTGAGGAATTAATTTAGTGTAATTTTGGTTAGAAAGGCCTGAAGAACGCTGATCGATTCCTCAATAGATCAAATGGGTATGAATGAAAGGTGGACTAAAGGGAATAATTTCCTTTAAATTTAGATAATAATCCTATTGCTTTTTTAGAATCCATATTCTTATGGAGTAGAGAGATTATTGAGTGTTAATAAATAATACTCTCTAATTGAAAATAAACTAAAATATAAAATCAATAGACTCCTTACCAATTATGGATGCAGGGATTGTCATACTAGTGGATGCCTCATTAGATGATGATGAGGAAGCACTTTGAAATGGTATTAAGATATCATTTGGCTATAAGGTGAGGCTGTAAGTTTTGAATGGATGAGGATCAGATGGGAAATTATTTATTTTACCTTCATGTTCAAATTTCATACATAGATACAAGTTAGAGGGGATGTAGTGCATAGTGCATATCTAGGGCTGTCCTAATAGAATGTTGTATTAAAATTCCCCTTCTATTACATAAAATAGTTTGTGTAGAACATGTGTAGCTACTTGAATGTGGAGGACTATTGTTCCTAATGCAAGGGTGATGATATCATTGAAGGCTCATATAATGGTAGGTGATTAGGATAAAACTATCTTAGGTAGATATATTTATTTTAATGTGTGAGAGGATATTATGTTTATACTGACACCTTTATCAATCATGACTCATTTTATTCAATTTTGATAAATCTAGGTAGTGATAAATAATGCAATATCTTGGTCATCAAGCTATAAGAATGGTATTTCCAAATCATGAAAGGTTATGGATAACAAATTTTGAAGTGATACAATGAAAGCTGATAAAGGTTAAGGTTCATCAACTTGTATCTCAGTGGCCCATAAGGCTTCTATCATGGTCTCATAGTGTTGCAGAGAATTTTTGACAAGCTATTATAGGGACATCTTGAGCAAAAGTTGATGAAGCTACTTTAAAGTAGATATATGTATGAGTTTTGAAGCATTGTTATTTTTTTCTTTTCCTAAAATAAAACTTTAGGTTTAGGAGTGAGCATTGTTGGACTATTTGTGGTAGGAGCTAGCACTTTAGCAATAGTCACTTTGGATATTTCATTATTATATAGCTATGTAAACTACATCTATCTAAAACCAAGGGGGATTCATTGTGTTCTTAGAATCATCCACATTTAGAGGGAGAGATTTATACTAAGATTTATCATAGGTTTTATCCTCTTTTACAACTCATTCTAATACTATGGGTAATGTGTTACTTCCTAAGGTGGATGTAACCCTAGTATTTTGACTATGGGGATGGTAATGATTTAATTATTCTATTAAGCTATCTTATTCTTCTAACAATTTTTAGACTATGAACTTTAATGTGTTACAAATTTCTATGTCATGACATGTTATTCCATCGTATGAACATGTCCTATTTTCTCTATTCCATGATAGTTTTTGAATATGAGGATTGATATGCTTTATGAGTAGTATCATAATAAGGGAGGTGTGGAGAAGCTAATATAGGATTTTATAATAAGACCTATTTAATAGATCTTGACTATCTTGATTGGGATTTTCAATCTTCCAAGGTGCTGGTAGGGAAGATTGGCCTTTTGAACTAGTTATTTAAATGGTCCCTATTTCATGTACTTTGTGTTTAGGATAAGTCCTTACACCTAAACCTTACATATAATAAGGGTTTAATGAGTTATGTATTAGTATGACCATAGTGGAAAGATCCTATTGTGATGGTGCATGCACTTTAGTAGAGGATTCTATGATAGTGGCTTTTAGTCTTGTTTGAGGATGGGGTCATAATATAGATCCTAATATAGATGCTCTTATTCAAATAGGTGGAAATGGTGCTTTTACTTTTTAAATTTGTTTAGGGGTAGTGGTGATGTCCTCTTTAGGGAGCTAAATATTAATATGAGGATGCTATAAATATTTCCCCCTTAGGGCCTTGAGGTTTTTATTTTTGAAATCTATGGATTTTCCCTTGCTTTCTCTAAGATTTAGTTCCTTTTAGAGCAATGGGGGGATATAGTCTTGAGCTAGTTTAGGGTAATGTGATAGTTTATTTAGGGGGTAATAAGCTAGAGAGAATGGGTATACTAGATTCAATAATTGAAATGATGCAAGGAATAATATGTGTATCTTGTATAATGTCTAAAAAAATATTTTCCCTAATAGTCTTTTCCTCTTTTAATTCTTGAGTGATTTTAAATATGGTTTCCTCTAGTGGATCCCAAACAGTGACATCCAAAAAACTTGAAGAAATTTTTGGGATTTACTCACTTAGTTTAGATGGTTGAAAAGTGTCTCTTATAAGGAGATTAGGGATAGGGGTACTATCAACTTATTTAGGTAGAAGCTAGTTATGGATTATATTAATTACATGAGTTTTGTGTTTTGAGGTAGATCCCAAATTAGCTTGCATAAAATTTGATGTGGAAGCATGATTAGGGAATGGCTACCTAAATATATTTATAGAATGATTTGTGGGTTCATTGAGGTTATCTAGTTGTAGATCCCCCTGATTGATAAGATTATATAATAGGCCCTTGAAATAATACAATCTACTAATTTTATGACCTATTAAATGGTGAAAGTTACGAAAGTCATTTTACCTAAACCAACTAGGTTTAGGATGAGAATTATCAAGAGGTCTTATCAAAATAAGCTCAATGAGAGATTCTTTTAAGATTTTATCTAAAATAGATGTGTAGTATTCTTGTAAAGGTGTATATTGTTACAAGGGAAAGCATGTTAATGGTTTTTGAGATTGTGCCTATAAGGTGGAGGGATAGATTGGATTTAATTTTGTGGTGGTGACAATTTTAAAACTATGGCATTAGCATCTCTTTTGGTTTTATTGTTTTTATTGTTAGTCTCTTTATAGGGATCAAGTTTAAAGTTTTTATTTTGCAATTTAACTTTCCCTTCTTCTAGGGCTCTAATTTCTAGTTTGTGGGCCATCGAAAAGGCCTCATAAAACATTTAAAAATATTATACTCATAACATTAATGAGATGTATATAACACATGATCTCATGAATAAATCAATTAGCTCAAGTTGTGGAATGGATAAGGTGAGTTGATTGATGATACTTCCCCATCTAGCCATAAAGTTAGTGATAGGTTTGTCATCAAACTATCATATGGAATAGAGGTTAGTGATAGTAAATTTTTATATAATATTGATATAAAAGTGCTCTACGAATATTTTGGCTAGTTTCCCAAATAAGAAGAGGGAAAGTTATGGAATTGATTTATACTAATCTAGGGTAGGTCTAGCTAATTACATGGGAAAAGTCCTAAGAAGTGCATCATATTGTGTTGTAAGGTAGCAAGCATGTATAAAAACTCAAAGGTTTTATTGAGGATCCTCCTTATTTTTAAATTTCATAAACCTTAGAAGTTCCCACTATGGAGGATAAGGCCTAATAGGAATTTTTGGGTTGATAGGCTCATTATAGATTTTCTCGTAGGTGAGCATATTTTTCTACCCATAGGCAGAGGCTTCCAAATTAGCCATCATATTCATAAGGATGTTCATGAGATCTATTTGGGCATTATATTGAGGGTTTCCTCCCAAAAATTCTATTATGGGAGTTGATACATAAGAAGCTGAGTGAAAGAAACTGGTATAAAGGATAACCAACTGATGTGGTTATGATTAGTTAAGAGTCAACCACATATTATGGAGCTATAAGGGGATGTAAGTAGACTCAATATATTGCATAGGTGTTATGTATTATGTGGTTAAAGGGACATATTTTTGTGATGGTTGACTTATAGGGGCTTGTTGTAGGGGCTGGGTGAATTAGGGTTATCAGGTGCTTAGTCAGTATATATATAAAGACTAGGGTTTATACTCAGTTAGAGTACTGAGTTGGTTCTTCCCTTGGTGGTGAAATCCAAATGGGATAACTAGGAAGAAGGTTATCATTAGGTGATGAAATCCTAGTTGGTTCCCTTATGTCAATGTTTTGATGAGTTTTTTATGCATGTGGTTTGGTTTGTGTGTGATAAAAGTGATAAATACAACAAATTTAACCACTGATATTATTATATATGAACTAAATAAGCAAGAAAAATGGATGCAAGTTTTGTTTAAACTTTTAGAATTGAAAGAAGTAATTTTGGATTTTATTTTAATGAAAACAACAAACAAAATAAAGGAGATAAAGGTAGATAAATTTAGAATGAATTTTAATAAAACAAAGTGAGACCTTAGGGGTCCCACCTGGTGTGCCAAAATGTTTAAGTAGTTTTTCCTTTTCTTTAAATTAAATATTACTTACTAAACAATCATATGAAAATAGGGTTTATGGTGAATACCTATGGATTAGAAGATGTTGTGCACTACTTTGAATCCAAGGACAGTGAGAGATTATTTTTGGATAGGAATAATAACCTGTACACATGTAAACACTTGACAAAAATAGATTAATAAATAATTGGTTGAGTTGTTGGGTTAAAAACTAGTCCTAAGAAGTTGTGAGCTTCTTCAAATGGATATCAGCTCATTTATTTACATAATCAAGTGGATAAATAACATATGAAATTATAATAGATAAAATATATAATAAAAATGATAATTAAGATTTAATCCTCGATTAAGTTATAGATACAAGTGTAATATTCATCCCATTAAGTCATAGCAAAGTCTATATCATCTTGTATGATAGCTAATTGCTCTTCAATGGATTTGAGAGAGGGAGAATAAATAATAGTGAAGAGAGATATATTTAAATCTGTGTCACTTTGATAAGCAAAAAAATATTGGGATACTATAGGGAGATTTATGATATTGATTACATCATGTACTATGCCTAGTAGAGTCATCTACATATAAAGGCCATATTCAAATGATAGGAAATTATTAAGGATTGTAAACAAGGGTCTAGGATTAAGGTCTCAAGTTATATAAATTAAATATAATTTATCAATGTTGATCTTGATAAGATTAGTGTCAAACTATAGATCGGTGCTGATTCATAATGAATCAACATCAATTCTCTCTATGATTGGGCTTAATCAAAATAGGGAATAAATGAGATAGATTTGATGATAGAGACAAATAAAAGGATGAAGAGAGATGTAAATGGCATTTTAAGGATTATACAAGAAAATAAAAGTAGAATGAATTGATAGAAAATGAAAGAGTAAAACATGATGACTTGTCTTTGATCTATTTGCAAGCAGAATGAAACTTCTCCACAAACATAGGAATTATTTTGGGATGGTGATAGTGGATATGGATTGAACATAACAAAATTTTGGTAGATTTTCATTAAGGATGTTTGTATCTCTCTAATAAATCTAGTAGTAATTCAATGTTTTGAATTTTTGGGTTCAGAATGTAAAGGTTAACTAAGTATTTATGAATCAATATTGATCTATAGAATTGGCATAGATCACAAGTGAATTGAAGTTGATTCACCAAAATTGGCACCTTTATTTCAACCATGTGTAAAATTGGCCTAGATATGCATGGAATTGTTATTAACAACACTATACAGGGGTAAAGTGGTTAGGGGTAGATTTCTTAGGTTATAAATGGACTTAGGAGGTTGGGGACTAGAAAGGTAATATTAAGGCAAGTTACCAGATTTTAAATGATAAATATGCTAAACCTTAGGATAGGTATTATTTAGGTGATTTAATAAAAATAAGGACCTACGATACCTAATTAATTATATATTACGGTACAAAATTATAGTGTTTACATGTTCATAAATGCATATATAAGTGTATATGTTTTAATTTTTTACATCTTATGTGTGTGAGTATTATAACAAGAAGCCATTTTCAAGCCTAAATACTAAGCATAAAAGCACATTAAGGCATGGAAAAAGGTATATAAAATAAGAAAACAATGGAATGATTAATAAGAAAGAAGAGTTCAATTAGAAAAAGAATGAGGTGAGAAAAGAACCAAACATGCAAAAGGAGATAAATGAAATGAAACAAGCCTTAACACATTTGAATCATTATTTGGAAGAATGGTATCCATTAGAACAAGGGATATGCATTAAGAAGGTGGTCAAGTGGCCAATCAAGAAAATTATGGAAAGAAGAAAGATACAACAAGAGATTATAGACCTAAAGGTGAGGATAAAGATGCTATGAAAGAAACCCAATGAGGAGGTCAAAGTAGATATTATGATTGAGGACAAAAAATATGAAAGGGAGATATTATTATGATCAATAAGAATTTGGAGATGAGAATGATACTAACATATTCCATGATTAAATATAATATTTTCAAGGTGATGAATATTTCCATGATGCCTTGAAAGATATCATAGATAAAGGAGAGGAAGTGCACAAGAAGAAGGTGTCTTCAAGGACACAAACCATTAATAAAAAAAGACCATTATAGTATACCTTTGATGAGGCAAGTGGTCCTCAATATTTTTATTTTAATTAGTGTTTGATTATAGGTATGCTAGTTAATAAAGAAAAGGTTTAGTTTTTTAGACTTAAATTTTGACAAAGTTAAGAAGGGAAAGGTGCCAATAAACCTTGGAAACTAGGTCAATGATGTGAAACCTAAAGAGGAGAAAAAATAGTGATCCTTAATGAAGAGAATGATCACAAAGAGGAAAAAGTGATAGGTATTTTCAATTTCAAGGATAAGATAGCTCAAACAAGTCTAATACAAGAGAAGAGCTCAAAAGAGTACATTGTAGAGGATTTAAGAGGAAGAGATGATATGTTATCATATCAAGAGAAAAAATGTAATCTTATAATCAAATATATATGTCCAAGTGAAGCACATCAATATAAAATAATACAAGGAGTGACCTTATTTACTCATGTGCAAAGTAAAGAATAGGTACAAAACATGAAGAAGCAGGCATAATTTATGTTGAGAAAAAGTCATAAGGGAAACAATCAAGATGAATGACATGAAGAAGGTATTCAATAACATATTGAGAATGTTATAAGACAAGTAACAAAGAAGAAAGGACATGTCCAAGTTATTTTCCAAAGAGATACAAGTAAAATTATGAGTAGGTATCAGTCCAAAGTCATGAACAAATAAAGTATAGTGTTCTACTATATTTTTATATCATTTTCATTTTGATTTTGAAAACAAGTAACACTAAAGAAATGGAGAAGGTGTAGATGAACTTGGATGTGGTTGTGTGCTTTGTGATCCAGATGATGTGAAGTACTCCTCTTTGGCTTTGGAAGAATGACCTGTAATAAGAATAAGACTAGAAATGGGATTGATTAGTAAGATTGAAGGGTGGACTGCCTATCAAGTGCTAGATCCAAGAGCTATAATAATCACTTGGAAGTATATCAATCCACTATTTTTAACAAATTAAGTTTTGAATAATGCTAAAAATAAGTGGTTGTATAAAGGAATGAAAATCACTTTAACACAATTCAATAAAATGTTGGTTGATGATTGTGAAAGCAATAAACAACTATAATAAAATATTAAAATTTAAAAAAAAAAACATAATACTTAGTTGATGTGGAGTTTATAGACTGAATATGATTTGAATTTGAGTGAGAGCTATTTGGAAACCTAGAATAAAATGGTTAGAGTAACAACACTTAAATCCTTGGTCTTGAGGTGATGAAGTACTTTTTGGTCTCTAGACTGGTTCTTTGGTTTGCTAGATATCTCTACTTTGTACAAGAGTTTAGTTCTTGCTCAAATGATTCAACCTCTTTAGCAAAGGTCATGGGCCATCTTTAAGTAACTGATGTTAGTCCAAATCAATCGGTGTCAATCGAGGGATGACTAGTGTCAGTCAAGGTATAAATGGTCCAAGTTGACAAAAATAGTTTTTTTACATTTAATTTTGGTAGTTAAAACCATTATAAATGGTCTGAGATCATGCAAGGAAGTATGGACATATGGGTAAAAATATTCTAGGAGTGGCTAGGAGTTTATGACTTAAATGCTATGGTAGGAAATGATCTTAAGGAAAGGTATCACTAAGTTGGCGATGTGCTTGGTTAGGGTGAGGTGTAAATAGAATTTTGTTAACTTAATTAATTAATTAATCTAAATGTGGGTGGGAGTAAATGAGGTTTTAAAGGGGTTAAGAAATTTTCTGTCCCAAGGAGGGCTAAGGAGGTTGAAAATGTGTGTTACAACATCTATAACTGTTGGTATGGATTTTTAGAGTATATATTTTCCCCATTTTTGTTGTGTAGTTTACATTAGCAAGTTGCAAAAAAAATAATGATTTAGTGGAATTTTGGATGCCCCAAGTGTGGGAGGAGGTGTTTCCACTCAAACTAGGAAGCAATGAGGAGAAAATGAAGTTGATTTTGAGTTTGACAAGTGGATAAGTTGGTGATGATGTTGGTGGGGTGGTTAGGTTTGTAAGTGCAAAAAGGTACACAAAGTGTAATGAAGTGTGAGATCATAAATTACACTTTTATTAGGTTATCATTGTTGAATGAAATCGTAAATAAGGTTTCACTTAGAAGAACAAGTGATAGGTGAACTAGGCCATAACATTAGGCTTAACTAAAATGGGTTAGCTAAAATAGGTTACTCCTATAAACTCAAGTCTTCTAGTTGAGGTATGCATTTTCTTGGTGACCAAAAGTTGGATGTGATCTTGAGAAGACAAAATGGTCATAGGTATAGGGACCATAAGTGGTCATGCTTTGATGCACCTAAAGAGTTGTGTATAAAATTAATACGTGTGTGATGTTGTTAAGCATGGAAAGGTAGTCTATGTGGTCAAAATTGATCAAGTCAAGATTGGTGCATAAATTGTGAATGATTGGCAAGAGTGGCCTAATTTGAGGTAAAGTGGTTAGGCTTCTGAGGAGAATAAAGTGATCTCTAATTTTTGGTTGATGAGTGATGTAGAGTTTATAATGGTGATATATTGTAAAGGGATCCCTTTTATGTGAAAGTGATCTAAGGTTTTTTTAGGTTAGGGGTAGGGGTTAGGAAATAAAACCCTAATATATGTGACTAATAGTGGTTTTCCCAAGGCATGAATGACTAATGCTAGTTGTCATAACTAAAGGTGACTGATACTGATCATCGATCAAACCCTAGAAAAAGGGTGCCACTAACCAAAAATTCAATTAAGCTTATTTGTATTTAATTTTTAATTAGTGTGAGAGTTATTATTGTTTGAGAAAATTTTATAGATGGTTGTTAATGTGATTTAGGAGATATATTAGAGTGTTAGTGGTTGAGGAGAGAATTTGTCTTTTATGGAATTATGAGAGTGGTTGATATGGAAATAGGTGAGGTAAAGTTTGGGGACTATTTTGGATGGAGATAACAACCATGCAACTAGGTGGAAGATAATCATTGAGTGTAGGGTAAACTATAGTTAGGTAAGCACTAACTAGAAGGAGGGTGCCATTATGGAGACATACATGAGATGAGGTAAGTGGGTTTGCTTTGAAATTATTATTTAATTTGAATGTTCTTTTTTAGATCTAGAAGGTGGGGTAGTGGGGAGGGTATGTATAGGTTTTTGGGTAGGTGAGAAGTGTTTTTAAAGATAAAATCATGGGTTTTGGGGGAAAATTAAGGTTTCAAGGTTTAGCCCTAAAATGATAGTGACTAATGTTGGTCAAGGGTTGACCAAAATTAGTCGACATGGAACCAGTATCACTCAACCATTGACCAATATCAATTTTAATCGGTATGCTAAAGGGGTAAAAAAAAGGTAAGTTTAAAATGTTTTGAATGGTTATTTGATAAGGTTTGAAGATGTATGGGTTTGAAAAAGGTTTAGAAATGTGATGTTTAGTTTGCTTAGTTAAGTAGGTTATTAGGGGAAGGTATAAAAGGTGCAAGTCTTAGGATGAATGGAGTATGAAGGTGGAAAGGGTAGGTTTGAATACTTATCAAAGGTTTTTTATAAGAAAAATGAGCCTACAGGTAGTTAAATAATGTTGCTAGTGTGGGTGAAGATGTAAAGTAGAAAACTTAGGTAAGTGTATAGGTGGGATAGGTTAAATGACTATGGTAGATCAGGTTGAATGTTTATTGGTTGAGTGAGGTGTAGATTGAATTAAGTTAAAGATCTTACCTTATAATCTAGGACTATATTGACAATGTAGGATCATGTGTCACCACTACTTGAGGAGTTACAAAGAGATATGACTGGTAAGTATTAGGCTCACATGATAGTTGTGGGTGTATAGGGTATGTGACACTATCATTACATGCCTTGGGATACATCTATATTGGTGGCCCTCATTAAAATATGGGATCCATCCACAAACACTTTTTAGTTGCCAATAGGAGATCTAACTATAACTTTGAAGGACTACACAAGATTTTAAGGTTACCAATATAGGGTTAGATAATTTATCTAATTCATGGTGACAAGATGGATGCACAGATGGATCTAATATATGGTGAGGATGTAGTAGAGGCTTGGTACCATGGTGGGGGCTTCTAATTCAAGGATCTATATCGATTAGACACAAAGAGGAGAAGATTGATGATGATGATGATGATGATGATGATAGAAGTTGCATGCTATGAATTTATAGATTCAAGAGGTGGGAGGTATCCCTAGGATTTAATGGGTGTACTATTTGAGATACATGAGGATATGATAATCTATGTATGGGAACCAAAATTTTTGACACAAGTTTATCAAGTGATTTTGGGATATTAAGTGCACAAGAGGTATGGGATGAGTTTGTATTTATTAATCCACTATTGGGATTATGAAGATATCACCATTTTATGTCTAGTTATTTTGCCATGGGATACATGAAATTAGGCATTATTCAGAGTTGGCTTCATTAGGTGGAGGTCATATATGGAACATTTAAAAGAAGATGATGTGGTATAGGATGTAGCATGGTTTAGATAGTGGATAGATACTTTTATAGATAGAGAGGTCATTTGGAGACCATACATGGGTTTTCCATCATGGAGGGGGTTATGTGCACCTAAATTTTACATTTAGAGCTTTAGATGGATATATGGGAAGAGAGAGCATGAGTTAGAGTTGATACAGTTTGATCATGTGTAGTGGAATTTTGGTTTAGTTTAGGGTGATCCAAGAGTGTTCTTGATATATAGATGAGAGGATGTAGAGGCACCACCTCCTCTACCATAAACATTATAGGAGGAGTCACTTTTCAAGGATCTACCATCCCTTACAATAGTTGATGATGCTAGGGTGACTCTAGATTATATTGTTTTATGTCAGAGATGATACCCTACTAATTCTAATGGAGATACAAGACATGGTCTTAATGTTGGAGGAGATGATGGACAAGGTGAGGAGCAGGGTGAAGAGGAGGGTGATGCATAGATAGATGAGGTATCCCCTAATATATAAATGGTCATTATAGAGAAGGATCCTATGATAAAAACATAGGATTCCTTATAGACATCACTCATCACTATAACACAAGAGAGAGGCACACCATAGGGATAACTAGCTACAAGGACACAAGAGAGAGAGAGAGATAGATTGTAGGTATCACTATCCATCATCATTCAATAGAGAGATACTATGTAGTGAAAGCTTTCCATAGTTACTTATGAGAGGGATGGTCTATAGGTGTAGTAGACCTTAGTTACAATTAAGAAGGATGATCTTAGGCAAGTAAGAGGGTGACCATCACAGAGTGGACCATCTTTGAATGGGATTGGAGTTGTCATGGGACCACCTTAGACCATTTTGTTGATGATATATACAACTACAATAGAGGATTTGAGATATTATGAGGGGCATGTTAGTAGGGGGATTCCAAATGTACCTTAGTACACAAAGTATCTAATAGAGTGGGTTATGTTGAGGATCCCCGATAGTGCTGCACCTAGTGGTGGTATAGCATTTGTAGGTGCACAGATAGGTCATAGAGATGGGTAGGGTTTAGGGGACAATAGTGCCCCCATACTATATATTACTAGCTACTAAGTTGTACTAAGATTTTAATTCCATCCTTTGAGCCATTATAGCAAGATGTGCATATCATTTTGGAGATATTTATATAGACATATATATATATATATATATATATATATATGTATATATATACATATATATATACACACACACACATATATATATACATATATATATATATATACATATATATATATATATATATATGTATATATATATACATATATATATATATATATGTATATATATATGTATATATATATGTATATATATATATATATATATATATATATATATATTCAATACATTATTTGAGTTATGATGTTTATTGATGATGGCATATGGTTTTATTTATGTGACTTTTTATGTTATGTGTTTTATTATTTTTGGGAATAATGGAGTTTTATTCCTATTTAATAAATAGGTCTGAGTAGGGAAAATCAATAAATAATATTCCTAATTATGGTTACTGATTTCTAAAATTTAATTGCAATTTGACCTTCCTAAAAATAGTAAGAGATTAAGGAGAAATGTAACTTAGCTTATTATATGTTTTTTGATCTAATATAGGCTTTGAGAATTCAAGTATAGGATTGGGGCAGTGTCAAAAATGGATTCTTGAACTTTGTTTTTTGATTGGATAGGAGCATTGAAAGTGGGACACCCTATTATTTGACACTATAGTCCTTTTTTAGCATTATTGTCCAAGTAATTTAAGCTTTTTTATTTCTACTTGATAGGTTTGTGTTACCCTGTCAATGAAATATCAAAGCCCATAAGTCTACAGAGCTTGATGTGCATCTGTTTTAATCTTCAAAGCCTTAGGAGCTCTTTGTGCTTGAACTTGAAAGGAAATTTTGGGAAAAAGAGAGAAGGGATTAGGGTGTAAAGGATATTCTAGATGAACTTCACACCCTCTATGTGGGCATGTTACCTACATACCAATAATCTGAGGAGGGATCAAGATAATGTAGTTCTTCCATTGAAGTGCTTGGTGTAATTATGTATGAAAATGAAACTAGATGCAAAACTAGTTGTACTTTAGATGGCTAGGGATTGGTGTAAGGGTTTGAATAAGATTGGAATAATATTAGAAGGTTGTGCATCAGAAATAGATTCTTGAACTTCATTTTTTTGATTGGATAGGAGTGATGAAAGTGGGACACATTACTGTTCAACACTATAGTACTTTTCTTGCATTGTTGTCTAGGTGATTTAAGTTTTTTGGGTTTTGATCAGAAGGTCTATGTTTAATACCCCTATCCAATTAGAAAAAAAGGTTTAGGAATCTATTTTTGAAACTATCCAAATCCTATACTTGAATTATTAGACCCTATCTTAGACTAGACAACACAAAATAAGCTAAGTTATAGTTCTCCTTACTCTCTTACTATTTTTAGAAAGATCAAATTGTAATAAGCTCAAATTATAATTAAATTTCACAAATTAGTAACCATAATTAGGAATATTATTTATTGATTTTCCCTACTTAGACCTATTTATTAAAAGGAATAAAACTTCATTATTCCCAAAAAAAATAAAAAATTTGGTGAACCCGATGTGAATTGAACATGTAACCTTCTAAACATACAAAAATATACAAAATCTGAACATAAAAAAATATTACAAAACTCAAAAATACCAAAAACATTTCGATTGTATTCATCATCCATGCTTTATATTTCTACTATCATGTTAGGACTTACATTCACTATTTCATGCTATTGTTTGTCAATTATCTACATTACCGTACTTCACTTGATCTTCTTTGATTGTGTGTAGTGACATCTAACTACTTGATTACTTTACTCTACCTTTTGAGGGGGCATTCCTACTTTTACATTCAAGACACATATCAATATACATAATCATTAGGGGATTATTTTACAAGATAACACCATTTAGGTTATGTAAATTATACACTATACACTCTGATTTATCATACTGATGTACATTACTCCCCAGATTATATAGATTACTATATCGACATTTCATTAGTATCTAGCACTTGTGTATCTCTTAGCATATACCTAGTCTTATACTAAACATATTTTACATATTTTCACTCTTGATTTTATTAGTTAGAGGTGATTTTACCTTTACAATTTTTACATGCTTTCCTTTCTTGTTATATGTAGCTAGATGAGATTACATTTCTAGTTCTAGTTTTATTTCTTATGTGTGCCTTAATACATCCGCCAATGTCCTTTGCTTCTATTCATGTGTGTGTACCATTGGACAATTTACAATGCCCCTTACTTGTAATATCCTATGTGCCTATGGCCCACTTGCTAATCATTGCTTATTTAAAATTATATGTGTATATGGCATTCAAACATGCCTTTTATGCTTGCTTTCTAGTTTGAGTAACATGTGCCCATGTACCTTGTTTGCATGGCCCCTTGGGCAACCTTGTATGCTTCTTACTTCTTGCTTCATGTGCTTCTTTGCTTGATTTATTTTTTGATTGTTGTAATGCCATGATCGATATCATGCATTTTCCTTACTTTCTTATATGCCATGATGGACATCATTATCCATCCCTCCTTGATAACTAACAACTAACATCTAACATTTCTAGTTTTAGTTCAGTAAATTGCACATGATTTTACATTGTTATGTTTATTTAGTCTTACCCTTATTGATCTAACAATCTCTCAATATAAAAATTTCTATATCTAGAGATATATTTTCAAATATTACTATTATATCATGTATCTATGTAGCTTAACACACTTGAAAGACTCTTTTCTTCTAAGGGAAATCTTTGTAGGTTCATCATTCCTACCCTTAGAAGACGGGGAAACAAATAGAGATCAAAACTCCTAATAGTCAAAAAAATAGCATTCAGATCACTTATTTTAGAATCTAGAGGTCAAACCAGTCAGATAAAAATAAAAAAAATAGTGATGATTCTAGATCAACAACCAATTTTAGCATAGGATAACAACACTAAAAAAATATAGTAGTGCCAAAAATAGGTGTGTCCTCATTTTAGTGATTTTGTATAGGTATAAAAACACCCAAGTTTTCTAATAATAAGGAAAATATTTAACTCAAATACAATTTTTACACATCCAGATCAGTTAGAATCAATAGTTTTAGTATAATTTTATTAGGGAATCTAGATTTAGGGGTATCATGCATGACATGATGACTCTCACTTGAAATTTTAGATTAGGAAGTTGACATAACTTGTAGATCAAAATCCATTTTCTATAAACTAGTGATTGGGGGCAATGTGCATGGCATACTAGTCTTCTTTTATTTTTGAGTTTAGTTTATTACCAAGGCATTCTCAGTAGTTATGTACTTGACTCTATCTGTAGGTGGTTGGCATCATTTCTCAAGTTGAAATTTAATACAAGTTTAACTTCCCAAGTACCTAAGTTATCAATTTGGATTTCACATAAGCATATTGCATCAGTTTTAGAGTGGCTTTCATACAAGCCTAACCTCCATCTTTCAAAATGGCCAAGAGTGGACTAGTTTCTAGTATACATTCAACTATCCATGTCACATTGTCAAAATTTTAGAACATCCATAGGATCCATGAGCCATATCATATGACATATATTATATACCAATATCACTTCATAACAACATTTCATGGGGCAATGATGGAACCAAAGGGCTAGCTTTGTATTCTTAAGCCACCTATTCAAAGGGATTGAACACATGGTCTAGACATAGATTATCACATGCATGATCATCTAGCTTCACTCAATAGGTGATGATGGAGACAAAGGGCCAGACTTTGTATTATTGATTCACTTTATAGGGAATTAAGAACTTAGCTCCATTCACATTATAAATTTTTGTACAACATCATCTAGCATAGTTTATTATTACTCAGCCTTACTCAAGATCACAACAAGTTTTGTATTAGTTTGTGTACCTAATGAGGTGTATTCATTCCTTTCTATTCCTTTTTATTTTACTGAAAATTTTTTGTTCTTGTTTTATATCACATATAATAATAATTTATCTACTCTTTTTTTCATTTCAAAAATTTACACTTGCATAATATGCTCTCTATACACTATCCAACATTAATCATAATCATACAAGCTTCATGGTCTTCACCTTTATAGGTAAGTTGAGGTACGCTTTCTATTTTTTCCTTCATCTTAGTATTTAAATTTTATGCATCACTAGAATAAAGGGGGGAAATGTAGCCATATAAAATTC
The DNA here is from genome assembly GCA_037957365.1 of Torreya grandis. Taxonomy (NCBI): domain Eukaryota; kingdom Viridiplantae; phylum Streptophyta; class Pinopsida; order Cupressales; family Taxaceae; genus Torreya; species Torreya grandis. Next base: position 3,452,789 of record JARHVA010000383.1, read on the forward strand.
AAAATTTAGTTATTTTAGTGTGGCTAATGACACCTAATCCATAGTTCCTCTTACTTGCTTGCACAACCCTCATAGGATTTTCTTTCACCAATTCCCAGTCATCCATAGCCTTCTAGAATTAACCCTTATAGACTCAGGTACCTCTTTTAGGCCCAAATATATCCCACTAAGTCTCATTCCCTCTAAATAATCATGCCTAATTTAGAAATGAGTGTTGAAACCTAAGGTGTCTTGTTTCTAGTCATATTGTCCAAGTACAAATTTGGTTCAAACAGTCATATTTTACTAAATCCTTATCTTAATTCATATTAGCCTAAAGTGAATTAATTTAACTAATGATCATCAAGTTCCCTATGAAAGGACATTTAAATTCCATTTATAAGGGTTGGCACTCATTTACAAGAGAGAAGCAAGAATACAAGTAAGTACACTCAAGAACTTTTCCCTATTCTTTGCATATAGCCTTCTAATATTATTCCAATCCTATTCAAACCCTTACACAAATCCCTATACATATAAAGTACACTTAATTTAACATATATTTTCATTTTCATACACAATTTTACCAGGCACTTCAATGGGAAAACTACATTAGTTTGATCCCTCCTTGAAGTATTGGTATGTAGGTAGTGTTCCCACACATGGGGTGTGAAGTGCATCTAGCGTATCTTTTACACACTAATCCCTTCTCTCTTTTTCCAAAATTTTACTTTCAAGTTCAATCATAAAGAGATCCTAGGGATTTGAAGATTAAAATAGATTCACAACATGCTTCACAAACTTTTGGGCTTTAATATTTTATTGATAGGGTAACACAGACCTGTTGAGTAGAACCTAGAAAGCTTAGATCACCTAGAAAATAATGCCAAAAAAGTACTACAATGTAGAATGGTAGGGTGTCCTACTTTAGGGACTCCTATCCAATTAGAAAAAAAAGTTTACGAATCTATTTCTAATACTGTCCTAGTTTTGTACATAAATTTTTCATGTCTGATTCACATTGAGTTCAACAAATGTTTTATTATTTTTTAGAGTAATGGAGTTTTATTCCTATTTAATAAATAGGTCTGAGTAGGTAAAATAAATAAATAATAATATTAATTAATCTTACTAATTTTTGAAATTTAATTACAATTTGACCTTTCTAAAAATAGTTAGAAAGCAAGGAGAAATGTAACTTAGCTTACTTAATTTTATAATTATATAGGAGTTTAAAAAGTGGGAAACCCTATTTTTTGGCACTATGGTCCTTTTTAATTCTATTTTTTAGGTGATTTGAGTTTTTCAGGTTCTGCTTGATAGGTCTATGTTATCCTGTTAATGAAATATCAAAGCCTAGAAGTCTATGGAGCTCATTATACATTTATTTTAATCTTCAAATCCCTAATAGATATTTGTTCTTGAAATTAAAAAAAAAATTTGGGAAGGAGAGATAAGGGTTTAGTGTGTAAATGATATGCTAGATGCACTTCACACCCCATATATGGGCACATTACCTACACACCAATACTCCGAGGAGGTATCAAGCTAATGTAGTTATCCCATTGAGGTGCTTGGTGTAATTATATATGAAAATTCAACAAGATGTGAAATTTGGTGTACTTTAGATGGATAGGGATTGGTGTAAGGGTTTCAATAGGCTTGGAATAATATTAGAAGGCTACATATAGAGAATAGAGAAAAGTTCTTGAGTGTACTTTCTTGTATTCTTACTTCTCTCTTGTAAATGAGTGAAAACCCTTCTAAATGGAATTTCAATGGCATTTTATAGATAACTTGATGATCATGGGTTAAATAAATTCACATTAGGCTGACATGAATTAGGATAAGGATTCAAGAAAATATGATTGCTTAAACCAAATTTGTACTTGGACAATAACACCAAAAATAAGACACCCTAGGTTTTAGTGCTCTTGTCTAAGTTAGGCACTATTTTCTAGAGGGAATTAGACCTAGGGGGTGGATATAGGCTTGAAATAACTATGAGTGTCTATAAGGGTTAAGTTTGGAAGGTTTTGGATGACTGGGAATTGGTGAAAGAAAAGTCTATGAGGGTTGTGCAAGCAAGTAGGGGGACCTATAGATTGGGTGTTATTAGCCACACTAAAGTAACCAGATTTCACATTTTATATTACTAAATTATGTTTATATGATGATTCATAACATGATGCTTTATGATGACATGTTTGAGTTATGGTTTTGGTTTGGTACTTTTCCTTTTAGTAGGTGTATACTTGATGTAGTTTATCATATTTTGATATCTATGATATGGGTTAATGAATGCATTTGATCCCATACTTAGATGAACATGTGATTTGAATTATCATTTAATAATTAATCTAATTTATAAAAAATGATTAAATGTGTTTTGGTTCATACAAGATAAAAATTTGTTATAATTTTTATGTGATAATTATGCTTGATGATAAGCAATATTGATTGGTTTCTAATTTATAGATGATTTAAAAACTAATATGAGATGTTGGTTTGATTCATTCACCATAAATAATTTTGATGATGTTTATGTTATGGATAATTTGGTTGACTTAGGATTTTTGATGACATGATTCATGTGGTTTAGTTATGTTGATTATAATGACTATGATGTGGGTAAATAAAATGTTTTTAGAATAATAAAAGTACCTAAATAAATGATGTGGATAAGTGATGAAATATAATGTGATGTAATAAAAAACATATGTGAAATAAAAGGTTTATTCTTATTTATAATGGTAAAATAAAATTTACATAACACACTTAAGTGAACTATGATGTCATTTATTTGTAATAAATTGAATGATAGATGGTTTAAAATGTTTAAAACCACTTTAACATATAAATTAATGTGGTTAAAATGCTATATGTAAAAAGAGTGAAGAAATGAGGGAATAATGCATAATCAAACATAAGATAGATGCCTTAATGAATGGTTCAATAGGTAGTCATGATGAAAAAAGGAGATGTGATGCCATTTCACTGGGAAGGACCAAGAAATCAAGATGGGTCAGCTTATGAACATAAGCCCCTTTAATGATTTGCATTACCATTTTTTTGTTTGTTTAAGAAGTGACTTGATCACGTAGCGTCAAGTAAGCTCAAAATCCCTTAATTTTTAGAGGGTAAAAAGGGGGATGTATCAAATAGGTGAATGTATGTGATGTAACCTTCTTGTGGGGATGGCTTTCCCCTTTTGTAAGTGACCTAGGAACCATTATAGACAAGTGCATGTCTTATTTTGGTGTAGACTGATCAACACGGGAATTCTGTTAATTTGTGAAATTTGATTAAATCCTTCACTAGGATACATATATTTTTTGCTTTTTTGAATTTTGACTTGAGGTCTTTTTTATGCTTTTTTCATTGATAGGTTGGGGAAGCTGATCAATGCAGTAAGCTTCCATGTGATTGATTTTTTGAAAAAAAATTGACTTATCCATCCTTCAAGGGAGTGGTCCATGTTTTGAATTTGTTTGATTTTGAGAGTTGTCCTTAAAGGGAGCAATCTATCTTTTTGAGAAATTATGAATTGTTTTAGAAGTCATCCTTCAAGGGAGAAGTTTGTAAGTTTAGATACAACCCATAAAATATTATATATTTTTATTTTTTTTAATTTTAAGACATGGACTTGCTTATATAAGCCTAAGGTTTTCCTTTATGATGGAAAAAATCATATCACAACAGTGTGAAATAATGGATGATAGAATGTTTAAGAGACAAAAACCATGGGGATCTATCTTATAAGGGATGAAAATATTCCATGAGAATCATGTCATGTGTAGAAATGTGGTACCCATGTTTAGGATTCAAGCTAAAAATTTGATAGATAATCACATGATTCTTTACTTTAATTGGTTTTCATTAAATTAAGGAGATGAAGGTGATAAGTTTGTAAAATAAGGGATGAGTTTAAATTAGACACAAGATGCTTTAGAACTTGTTTTAATAAAATAATGGGCATAAATGTAAAGAATTGAGTGGATTAGGTTCTTTTTTTCCTTCAAGGGATGATAAATGATAAGTTCATTACCCATACTTATGCAGGATAATAAATGTTCCAAACCAATTGGGAACAAACATTCCCCATTTTCTTCTTTCCATGTTAGTTACATGATGATTTTCCTTTAAGATGAGGTCACCAATATTTACTTATCACTCTCTAAGGTGTTTGTTATAAGCATGTTTTATTCTCTCTTGATATACATGAAGATGGTTAAGAGAGATGAAATGATTCTCATCAAGTAGCTCAAGTTGGGCTAGATGTTCTTGATGATAGTCCTCTTTTGAGATGATGCCCTTTAGGGATATGTGAAGGGAGTTAAATTTCACTTCAAGAGGAAAGACAACCTATACACCATAGAAAAGTGAGAAAGGGGTGGCACCCATAGGTTTTTGAATGTTGGTTTGATATGCCCATAAGGCAAAAGGAATGTGTAAATGCCAATTCTTACAAGATTCATTAACCACTTTGGTGAGAATTTTAATAAGTGTTTTATTAGAATATTCAACTTATCTATTAGCTTATTGGTGGTATGGAGATGAGAAGCTTAAATTAATGTTGAGGGTGTTATAAATATTGTATACTTATTTGTTTAATTATTTTACCATTGTTAGTGATGATTTTGTGAAGAACACCAAATCAGAATATGATATGATGATTGATGAAGTCGACAATCTTATTAGATTTATTTGAGATGAGAGGAATAGCCTCTACACATTTACTAAAGTATTCTATCATAGTGATGATAGAGTGATGTCTTTATGAAAAGTGAGGGTTGATTTCATTGATGAGATCTAATCCACATTGAGAGAAGGGCCAGAAGTCCTTAATAAATTGAAGGGAATGACTAGGAACATGATGTAAGTTAGAATGTTATTGACACTTGACACACTAATTTACATAATCATAATAGTATTAGTTAATGGTAGTCTAATATTATCCAAGGTGAAGGATGTGCTCAGTGATAAATAAACCACTAAAGTGTCCACAAATCCCATCATGAGTTTCTTTGATTGATAGAGGGATTTATTGAATATGAAGGCATATAAAAAGAAGACCATCATAACCTCATTTTTAGAGAATTCACCCTAGTATGGTATAGTGAGAAGTACTCTATATAAAATCTCATCTACCATTTTTAGAGAGGCTAGAAGGGATGATGGCTAAGGTAAGGTAGTAAAAAAGTTGCTTACACCAGATATTTGGTTATATTTTTTCCACATTGTAGATGGAAGGGAGGTCCATTTTGGTGTAACAGGGTTGGTTAATCTTATGAATGGTGATAAATATTTTAGAGTTTTAAGGGGTAGATATAATTTGAGAAGTAAATAATTAATGGTGTAAACAAACTTGTTTGTCAAATTCAGAGTGGCTTGGCTAAGGTAATAATCAAACAATGTCAATAATACATCTACCAATTATTTTTAATGATCAATGGTAGGAACTATTTATTTGGTTGACCACAAGTTAGGGGTCACCAAAAATGTTGATCAATTTTACTCCCAAGGACAAAGTTGTTTGGATACTTAAAACTAGGGCCTTATATTTAGCCATGTTATTGGTGAAATCAAATTCAAGTTTGAAAGATAAGGGAAAAGGCTCACCTTCAAGGGGTATAAATATGATTTTGGTACCCCCACCACTTGACATTTTTATTCATCAACTAACATGGTCATTTGGTAAGAAATGTCCTCTTGAGAGAGAGAGAGCTATGATGGACACATCGAGAAACTCAAGGTTGGAAGGTTGGTTGTCAGTTAAATGGGCTTCAGCCAATTAATCAATGATGATTTTCCTTTTGACTAAATTTTGTTAAAGGAACTCAAGATCTAACTTAGTCAAAATCATGAGCCATATATCCATATGATGATTTTGATATGGCTTAGAATGCATGTACTTTATGGGATCAGTGTTTGTGATAACAATTTTTTTTTTGGTTGAGGTAGTGATGAAGTTTGTAAGATATGAAGACCAAGGCAAGGCATAACTTCTCAGTATGGGTATAACAAGTTTCATACTCTACAAGTGTTTGACTTATGTAGTGTACTACCTATTCCTTACGTTTATCATCATGATGTTTGAACATGGAACTAAAGGAATGGTCTTTGGTGGATATGTAGAGGTATAAGGGTTGGTCCTCCTTTGAAGGGACAAGGACGGGTGGAGAAATAATTTATCCTTTGAGTGATTCAAAGGATTTTTAATAGTTTTCATTCCACTTGAAGGAAATGTACTTCTTGAGGAGGTGGTAAAAGGGTTGATATCTATTAGATAATTGAGAGATGAAATGATGAATGGAATGAAAATTACCTTGGAAACTTTAGAGTTGCTTAAGGTTAGTTAGAGGAGGCATGTCTAGGATTTATTTGAATTTAGTAGGATTGACTTCTATTCTGAGAAGGGAAATGGTAAAGCTAAGGAGTTTACCTAAAAAGACCCTAAAGATATATTTATTTAGGTTGAGGTGAACATGGAATTGGATAAGACATTTGAAGATGACTTTAAGGATTTTTGAATGGTACTTATGACATTTGGACTTACCAACAAGGTCATCTACACAGTCTCCCATGGTTTTGTGGATGAGGTAATGAATGATGTAGGTCATAACATGTTGATAGGTTGCACTAGTATTCTTCAATCTAAAAGGCATGACCCTTTAGTAAAAGGTTCCCATGGGGTGATTAATGTGGGTTTGTGTTGATATTTTAGGGAAATTAAGATTTGGTTATATCCCAAGAATCCATTTCTAAGAGATAACATCTCATGGCCAACAGTTAGATCAACAAGCTAGTCAATGATTTATAAAAGAAAGTCATCTTTTGGACAAGCAAGGTTGAGGTCATGAAAATCAATAAAAATACAAAGACCCCTATTTATTTAGTGATATAAATAACATTCAAGACCCATTTTGGTTATTTAATGGGTTGGATTAAGTTGATAGAAAAGAGAAATTATAGCTCCTCTTTAACAAGAAGGGCAATACAAGGGTACATCCTTCAAAGCTTTTACCTAACATGTTTGGCATTGAGGTTGGTGAAAATGTTATGGATGAATATGAAAGGGTTTATTTGAATCATATCACTATAATAATAATTAAATTTCATGCTACGTTCATGTATAAAAGAAGATAAATCTTGATGTTTTGAGGAATCTAAAGATTGGCCAATTTTGATTATGCAAAGATTGTCCTAAGTGCCTAAGTTGATATCAATGATAGCTTCATTGAACATGGTTGATGTCTCAAGAGGAATTTATTTGTAAAGGAAGTAATATTCATAACCAAGATAGGTGAGAAGGTAATAATCATCCTAACATTAGATAGTATTAATGGTAGGAGAATCATCTTCAACCATCTTAGGATGAGTCTGAGGGATGGTTCTAACTTCCCCATGAATTTTATAGGTCAAGGGTCCCAAAATAATCATATTGATAAAAAAAATTATGAGGGATGGAATTAAGGTCATTATAATTTTAATAAGAAGAGGTTGTTGAGGACATGGTTTCTTCCTCAATAATTATGATGGAAGGTGGGTTAGTTGGTTCCTCTAGTTGGATAAATCCTAGGCCATGTGGCTCATGAGGTTTTTTATTTTTACATTGGATAAGCTCATGTGTTCCATATTTATAATGGCCTAAATTGAATCCTTTCTAAGCAAATGAATGATGGTATGTTTGGGCAAATTTTGGTTTATCCAAGAAGTCAAAATTAGAGGTGAATGGTTTGATAGATGGTAAGGTGTTATAAGCTAAAGGTGGTTGATTGAGTCCCCCATAGATAAAGTTGGTTTGGTAGTTTGGAGGATAAAAAGGGATAATCATTCCAATTTTATAATCATAGTTAGGATGTTGATCAATATTTATATATTATTGAGGAGTAGAAAGGGTATTGAGAGTCAATAGGTGGTATTCTCCAAGTGAAAGATACTAGAATTTGGACTTAAAGGAGTCTTTTATATGGATTTGGAAATAGGATACGGTCGATCTTGAAGAATATTTATTGATGGAGGATGAAGGAGATGCATCCTTTAATGTAATGATGTCATCATTTGGGTGGTAAGTCATGTTGTATGAATTAAATGGACTAGGGTTAGCTAGGATGATATGAACTTGAATCTCATGTTCAAATTTGAGGCACCTATGCAAGGTTCATGGTAAAACCTATGGTTTAGATCCAAGTTTGTCTAATTAATACATTATATTTAAACTCCCCTTTTATAATGTATAAGAGATTAGGGAGATTTAGAGGGCCTAAATGTATGTGAAGGACAACTGTTCCCAAGGTGGTTTCTATAATGTTATTGAAAGATCATAATATGATAGTGGTTTTGGACGTGATGTTCTCAAAAAGTTTAAGTTGATCATAGGCATGGGATGAGATGATATGGATGCTATCTCCCCCATAAATCATAACCCTTTTGATCCAATTTTTATTTATTTGGGTTGTGATGAATAGGGGAGGATCTAGATTATCTTAGTGGATATGAGGTATCTCATAATACTATAATATGATAAGGGCTTATACTTGGAAGGCTCCAACAAGGGATATTAGAGGTCAAAAATATTTAGGTTGAACCTTAATAAATTGTAAATCATCCATCATAGATTGATGGTGTTTAGGTGAGATTTGGATCAATTCATACAAGGTCATATTCATTGGGGCTTGGTGAAGTTGTTTGAGAACTAACCTATGTATTAGTTTCGATGGGTTGGATTGAGGTGTAACCAAGATAGAAATCTTGAGTTTTGGCAAAGGTGACTGGGGTGCTTATGTATAAGAAGGATATGTCCAAAATATGGATGCTTTGGATTTTCCTTTATCCTTTTTACTTTTTGACTGAGTGACTACATGGATGGTGTCAATTTGGAATGTATGTGGGATAGTATGTTATTTTAGTTCATCCTTACTCTTTGATGAGAGTTTAGAGGTAGGTTTATTTGATTTGGTAGTTTTATTTTTTTGTCTTAGAGGTAGGATAAGAGGAATCTCCTCTACCAAAATATCATCTGCATCACATAATTTTTGGACTATGTCTTGAATATATTTACAGTTCTCAATGTCATGTCCAAGTGTCCTATGGTATGCACAAATTAAGTTATCATTAAACCAAGCCAGTTTTAGGCTAATAGGGTTGAATGGTTTGATGGGATGTAGGGTTATGTAAGAAGTTTGTAACAACAATTTTAAGATAGTAGATAGGATTCTAGAAATGGTGTTAAGAGGGTAAAAGTATTTTTTTTGGTTGTTGGGGATGGTACCTTTTTAGGGGTAGGTTTTATGAGTATAAATTTAGTTGATGTTTGTACAATGCTTCTGGTTGATGGTTTTGGGGTTTAAGGTCTGGTATGGATGGGTGTAGGTGTGATAAGAATATGAGGTTTGAGTTTTTGGTCTCTTTTTTGGAGATCTTAGATTTTTCAATAAGGTGGAAGGGTGAGGTCCTAAAATGAATAAGGGATATGGCCTTAGGATGTAGGGTGAAGTTGAAATGGGAGGTGAAATTGTTTTAGGCTTTTGAGTCCTAAACGGTTTCATCTTCCTAATTGGTTTATATTGTAGACTTTTAGGTGGGTTTTGTGGTGTCAACTCTAATTTTAAGGGTGGATGAGTGAGGTTTTGAGTTGGAAGGACACATAGGTTTTTTTTTATAGATTTGAGTGGGGTAGTTGGGTCTATTTTGTTTGATTTTATGGGAGTTGAGTTGGTTGATTTATTTTAAGGTTGAGTTGCGGATGAGTTTATTGGTTTGGTTGAGGTAGTGGTGGTTAATTTTGTTGATGTTTAAGGTTGGGTAGGTGATGGTTTTATTGACTCCTTTGTAGAGTAGGGAAGTCTAAGATGGTGCCAAAATGTAGCTTGGTCAAGATTTGGTTATGATAAGAATTTGATATTTTGAACCAACCTTGAAATGGTTTATAGGTAGACTTGGGCTCCTTAGTGGTGGTTTCCAAAGAGAGACTAAGTGGCTATAAAATTGGGTTGGTCATGGTTTTCTTTTCTTTTGGCAAGATTTATAATGAAATGGTGGGTGATTTCATTATGGAAGGAGTAGGTGAGATGATCTCTTCCTTAGTTATGATTTCCAAAGGAAGGATGGGTAGTTATAATATGGAAGTAAGTGGAGTAGGTGAGGTGTTTTTTTCCTTAGTTATGTTTCCTAAAAGAAGGATGGGTGATTCAACTATGGAAGTAAGTGGAGTATGAGTGGTGGTTTCTTCCTTAGTTATGAATTTTGAAGGAAGGATGGGTGATTCCACTATGGAATTAAGTGGAGTTGTAGTGGTGGTTTGGGTTGGTTCCACCAAATCAGGAAGTGGAATAGGCATGGTTTGGGTCATGGGTTCATAAATTGTAAGTTTATTAAGGACAATGTTTATGGTATGAACCTCATATTTATGAGGTGTTTCTACATTTATATTATAATTATTTAAGGAAGGCAAGTGGTTTGGAAATGGATGATGGAAGATGTCAAGATCTTGATTTGGAGGTAAATTTGGGTTATCCATTAGAAGTCTACCCATATAAATCAAGTCTTGAACTATGTTTTTAAAAGTTTTGCATCTATCAACATTATGTCTAATGATGAAATGGTAGTTATAGATCTCATTCTCTTTATACCAATTTCTTATAGGACTAGATGAATCAAATTATTGAGGGGTTTTATTGGTGGAAGTTGGACTATGGATGCTTTAAATAATTTCTCCAAAACTTAAACATAAGACTCCCCTAATGGAGTATATTGCTTTTGAACAAAGTAGTTTTGGGATTTTGAATTTTGGTTTGAAGATGTGGATGGGTTGGATTGGTTTACCAATAGAGGAGGAGCCAATTTAAATACAATGACATTGGATGATCCTTTGTCTTTGGGGTAGTTTGAAGGTTTGGAGGAAGCTTCGACATATTTGAAGCTAACATTCTTATTCTCATCAATTACTTGGATTTCCAATTTCTTAACCATGCTAAATGCTTCATCAAAGGTTTAGAATTTTTGAACTTGTATGGTGTATGAAATGTGTTTGGAACATGCCCGAGAGAAAATCTCAATAAATTATAGTTGAGGTAGGGAGAATGAAATTTGGCTGATTAACCCCCTCTATCAAGCAATAAAATAAGAAATGGATTCATCCCTGAATTGGTGAATAAAATATAAGTCTGTTATGGATACTTTATTAGATATGTTTATGGAGAAGTGATCCAAGAAATTTTATGAAAGTTGAGTGAAGGAAAAGAGGGAGTGCCTAGTGATGGCACTATACCAATCCAATGTAGGTCCTGATAAGGACATGGGGAAGGTCCAAAGTAAAACAACATCATTATAGGTAATGAGATAACATGCATGTCTAAATGCTATTAAATGTTATTTAGGATCCTCCTTACTTTGGAATTTGGCTAATTTGGGAAGTTACCTTTGAGTGGGGTAAGGATGGATTAGTACAGAAGGGTGAATGAGTTCATTACAAATTTGATCATAGGATAAAATATTTTGAGCCCCAAAAATGAATGTTTTTAGAGTTGTCATTTTATTCATTAACCTTTTGATAAGGTCAGTTTATGGTTCACCCACATAGTTTTAGGGTTTATGTTATTGGGGTTGTGAGGGTGAAATATATTGCATGTTGGAAGGTTGGGAGGATGCCACATATTAACAGTTGGCCATGAAAGGTTGGGATAATATGGTAGGTGTATATCCTTGTGGATTTGGGACATAGCCTAGATTAGGTGTAGTGGATATTTGTTGAGACATGGGCATGGTTTGGTTGGTTTTTTGAAGGTGTGTAGTTACCCTTGTACTTATGGGTGGAAAAGTTTATGGTATAAAAACTACCAAGTTTTGAAATGGTGTATAAGATATTGGGTTTTTAGTGGCAAGAGGTAATGAAACTATACTAGTGGATAACATCCTAATGATAAGTGGTACTTGATTTTTCATTAGTTAGGTTATCCCTAAATTTGAAGGGTTAGTTATGGGTTTGGTGGAAGTTGAAGGTAATTGGGTATTTTTTGGTGGTAGAAGAGAAGTTTGGTTTTGGGCAACACTAGTAGATGGGTTGCTTACTGAATATGAAGATTGAGTTATCATGGATTGGGTAGTAGAGATGGTGGAAACCAAAGTCTCACCCATAAGGTAAGTAGGCATGCCATAAGGTGAATAAATAGAAGGAACCAAAGTAGGGCCATGGTTGGCAACTGTGGAAAGGTAATATTAGAGGGCAATTGGGTTATTGTTAAGGAGTTTGGTGAAGTCCATATCCCCTTAGGCAAAAAAGTAGGGCATATCAGGACTCCTAAAATTATTAGGGGAGATTTCCACATATGGAGTGTCCTCCAAGGATGAGGAAGAGGAATAATTTTGTTGGTGAGTTTGGTTTTGGTTAACTTGGTTTCTATCTTATTGTCATGTCAAGACCATGTAATAAAGTGGTGGAAATTTTAGAAGTTTGATGGAAATGAACTCACTAACTCAAAAAGAGAGAAAATAAGAAAAAATTTAATAAGATCACACACACTAAGAGTATGTTATATCTTAAGAGTTTGTTTTATCTCACTTTGGGCTTATGCCTTAAGTTTAGAATTTGTTAGACTCCACTTGTCTTTTGAAATGGGTACTAGAATAAGAAGTATATGGATGGTTTTAGGTTTGTTTAGGCTCAAAGGTTATTTATATTTGAATTGGTACATGGATTGGTATTGGGGCCTACCCCTCACTTCATACACCATAACATAAGGGAATCAGGTGCTTTGACAGTATATACTTTATATCCAAAGTTTATACTCAGTCAACATACTAAGTTGGTTATCCCCTTGGTGGTGAAATACAAGTAGGATAACCATGATGATGGTTACTATTAGGTGATGAAATCCCAGTCGATTCCCTTATGTCAATGTTTGATGAATTGATTGTGTAAGTATTTAGTATTTATGTGAAAATAAATGATTTATATGATTGATTTATTGATTAATTAAGCTATGTGACTTAATCATGTAATCAATCAATGAATGAAGGTTGATTTTAAACCCAAAAGGAAATTTTGATTTCTTTTAAAGAGTACAAAACAATTAGAATGTGCCTAAATATAGGATGAGAATGAAATTCCTATCCTAAGATGAATCTCTTTTCACATTTTTATAAATAAAGGAAAATAAATGAGTTTACCTTTTCCAATTCAAGAAAGTAAGGAAAATAAGTTTTTGATTTTGATTTTGAATAAATAAATTGAAAGTTATAATTTTTAATTAAAAAATAATGATTTATTTTCAGAGACAAAGAAGTGAAAGGAGTGATTCTTTCACTAATGCAACTAGAATGTACTACAAACCCAAGAAAACTCTAGGGTCCCACCAGGTGTGCCAAAATGTTTCACTATATTTTAGATCATTTTCTTTTTGATTTTGAATACAATTAAAACTAAAGAAAGGGAGAAGATTAAATGAACCTGGATATGGTTGCACGCTCTGTGATCTAGATGATGTGAAGTACTCCTCTTTGGCTTGGGATGAATGACCTGTAATAATAATAAGACTAGAAATAGGATTGGTTAGTAATATTGAAGGGTGGATTACCTAGCAAGTGCTAGATCTAAAAAGTAAAAGACTCCCTTGGAAGGCTATCAATCCACTCATTTTAATAAATTAAGTTTTGAATAATGATGATAAGAAGTGCTTGCATAAATTAATGAAAATTAATTTAACATAATGTAATAAAATGCTTTTCAATAAAATGATTGATTTAAAAAAATTACATTAACTTATGTGAAAGAAATGCTAAAGAGTTAAAGTATGGTTCAGATTATTATTTTTGACTCTATGTTGTTAAAGGGGTTAATAAATAAGGTTTTCAATTGAGTTTGATAGATACTTGTAACCTATTGTTTTTAGGAAAATATAATTACATAGAGACCGATGTCGATCACTAGGTAACTGATACCAATCTTGGTCATTGTGTATTGTCGCAATTTTGGATTTGGAGAAAAAATGGGTTTTGGGTTGGTTGTAAAGGAGTTTATGGGCTATTTGAAGGTTGATTGATGGTTGTAAAGGTATAATAAAGAATCAAGGATATCAAACACAAAATTTTAACACTCAAAAGTCTAGGAATGGTTTGTGGAAATTTGGTGAAAAAGGGGTGTTGGAGTTGTAAAACTCCAACACAAAAGAGAGTGTGGGGAGAGATTGAAAGGGTTGAAATCAATAAACAACTAAAATAAGAATTTTGAACTTATAAAAAGTACAAAATATGTATCTGTTATGGATTTTCTATCTTGAAGATGATTTGAAGTTGAGTGAGAGTTGATTAGAAGCCTATAACAAAATGGGTAGAGTAACGATGCTTGAATCCTCGATTTGAGGTGATGAAGCACTTCTTGGTCTCTAGACTAGTTCTTTGGTTCACTAGATAGCTCTGGTTTGCAAAAGAGTTTATTTCTTTCTCAAATGATTCAAACTCTTTAGCAAATGTCCCGAGCCATCTTTAAGTAACTGATGCCAGTCTTGGCCAACTAACATTGGTTGAGGGATGAACTATGTCGATCAAGATAGAAATGGTCCAACTTGCCAAAAATAGTGTTTTTGCACTTAATTTTGGTAGTTAAGACCATAAAAAATGGTCTGAGTTCATTTAAAGAACTATGGTCATGCAGGTAGAAATAGTCTACGATGTTAGGACTTAAATGCTAGGGTAGGAAATGGTCTTAAGGCAAGGTGTTACTAAGTTAGCCATGGGTTTGGTTAGGGTGAGGTGTAAATAGAATTTTATTACATTAATTAATTAATTAATTATTTTATCTAAATGTGGGTAGGGATTAAATGGGTTTTTAATGGGGTTAATAAATGTTCTAACCCAAAGGGGGCTAAGGGGGTTGAAAAGGTGTGTTGTGACATATAAAACTATTGGTGTGGATTTCTAATGTCTACATATAGGACCACACAAGGGGATGAAATGCAAAGTGTGGATATCTAAGAGCATGAGAGAGGTAAATAAGAGTGATGTTGAAGGACATTGTTAAGAATAGGAACTTCAAGGATCATAAAAGGTGATGTAGGAGATTTCAAAACAACATCAAGGCCCAAAGAATAAAAGGTCATAGTTGATCAAACAAAGGATAAGAGGAGGTCACCATAATAAGGTAGACCAAGAGAGCATGATAAAGGCATTAATAACAAGTCTAATAAGGTGTAAATACTCCCAAGAGAACATTGGAAGAAAATTGAGGAGAAATTAAGAAGGGAATAAGAAGTAGAGGGTTATGAGATAATTGAAGAGAAAATTGAGTCTCATGCATATGAGTTGATATGCACTAATAATGTTCATTATTTAGGTATGGAAATTTAGATTCAAGAGACACTCCATGAACATATGAAGAAATAAAAAATTGGAATTAAAGAGCTCATAATGGAGCAAGATAAAGAGAAAGACAAGAACATTCCTCATGAAGATGATAGCTTGAATGAGGAAGTAATTTTGGAAGAGGACATAATAAGTTTAAAAATAAGTCCAAGTGAAGATGACATCCAATCAAAATTGAATATGATGAATAATGAAGATCCAACAAAAGAAATTCAAGAAGAGAGGCCACAAGAAGATGATCCAAGTAAGCAAAGGCAAGGTAAGATTTACATGTGCCATTATGAACATGATTTAATTAAGGAGATAATAATTCAAGGAGAGAAAAGAGCCTACAAGAAATGGAATATCATCATGATAAAACCACAAGAGGTCAAAATGGAAGTATATCAGCTTTCAGAGAAAGGTGGGTTCTTAAGAAACCATTAGAGCATATAAAGAAGGAAAATTTCAAGAAGAAGGAGAATGAAGAAATAAAAGGAAAGGATAAGAGCTATTAGGTAAGAGAATGTCTAGGGAAAACACAAAACCATGTGATGGTATAATAGTCCTAACTCCTAAGGTAGATGATTTGAAGGTTAACCAAGATAAGGTTGATGATGGTGATAGTGGAAAAACCATTGAGGATGTTTTGAGCCAAGGAGGAAGAATATTTATTTGTTGCAATCGGGAGTTTAATGAGGCTATAAAGGAACATTCAGTATATGCTCAAGAATCCTATCTCATAGTAAACATATTGAATAAATGGTAGAACTACTTATTTCCAAAGGAATTTGGGAGTAGTTAGAGAATTGAATTCTCTAAGGAACTATATGAGGAAGAGTATGATTTGAAATAGGACTATGAGGTTTATTGGAATCTAATAAACATGGATCAGAGCTCATGGATAGATAATTTTATCCAAATGAGGTTATTATGAAAAGAATAATAATCATACATACTAAGGGAGACCATGACAAACAAGTTGTTAAGTTTAAAATATGGTTTCAATCCATTTCAATTTGTACACATGGTAGATATAAGAGATGTTTATGATCTTGTAGATTTGATAAAGCTAGAGGAGAGAAGTGTTATTGAAGAAGATCATATTACAGCCATGCAACGAGACTTTCCCCAAGGTAAGTAGTCGAAGCCATGTAGTAGAAAGAATAAGAGATATATTGAGACAAAGATGAATAAAATATGAATAATAAGAGAAGTAGAGGAGGAAGACAAGAAGGTTATAAAATTAAAAAAAATGAAAAATAAGGAAAAAGTGAAATAGTTCCATTTGAGTTGGAGCTCAAATTTTCACACCTAGGGAGTCTGACATAGGAGCATCATCAATGCAATGTAAATTTTGGTTATTAACATAAAATTTTGGTGTTTTAAGTCAAATTAAGGTGGTAGAGATCATTTTTAGTCACTAGGTAGTATTTCCATGTTTGGTCATTTGGGCTAGTTACTAGTTTCCCACCAAAAGTAGAAATTCGAAAAAAATTGGATTATTTTAAAGAGTTTTGGATGATTTGGATATGTTTTATAGGTTTTTATCCATTTTTAGGGTTGGGGGAGGAGGGTATATCTATATTTTATATGTATCTTTCAATCATGTAACTTTCTAGAAGTTACATTAAATATATTCAAGATATGTGTAGCGTAGGTAACAGACCAAATTTGGCATGTTTGGATGAGTCTTAAGGTAGTTGAGAGATATTTTAAGAATTTATCATTAATAAACCCAAATTAGTCATTAATTTAAAATATTATAAAATAAAATTGATGTAAAATGGAGGTGGAGAAAACATGAAGACAAAAAATAAGGTCTGAGAAAGAAATAAGGAGGAAACTCAACAAAAGTCAGGGGATCTTGTATGAATATGTAAGGTTTTATATGAAAATAAATGATAATAAAGTCTTCCAATTTTCAATGACTCAATGATTTTAATTATAATGTATAATAAAATATTTTTCATTCTCTAAACTTAACATTTGTGTTTTTTATTTCATCCAAGACATGATATAGGTTTGTGTGGACTGCTACAATGGCTGAGTAGTCAAGAAATGATGTGTTTTTGTAAGACTGAGGAAGAAATTCATGTTAAAAATGTATTTAAAATTTACATATAGGAATTAAAATTATTAAAAAATATTAAATATCCCAAAATAATGTTTGAAACTTAAGTTTAGCTTTGAGTTTTGCTCGCTACCATTGTACTATCTTGTAAGGTCAAAAATAAGGTTTTGAAGGAGAAAAATGAGCTTATCTAGAAACAAACTATGGGAAAATTATGAACATTTGTGGAGAGGTGTAAAAAAATATGTTAGGAATCCATTTAAAGTGGATTGATATAATTTGTGATATTATATAAAAATTTATATCTAAAATATTGTCAAGTAGTCTTTGTAAAAACAAAGTAGAGACCCTACCTTGTACCAAATCTTGAACATCTCAAAAATAGCCAATGAAACAAGACTAAAACTTTGTGAGAATGTGAATAAATAATTTTTTAATATATTTAAGTTTATTTATATTAATTTTGATGAATATAATTAAGGTTATGGTTAAAACTCAAAAAACTAACATAATACTCAGCCTAAATCTTGTTTTATTGTTTAAAGTGTTTTTCACAAACCAAAAAAGATATAAGTGTGTTCCTTGGATTGTGTGATTTTATTAATGTTATAAATAATCATTTTAATCATTTATTCTCATTTTTTGAGTATCAAAATAATTCAATAAGTTTTATAACTATCCAAATAAGCCTAATACACTAGGCCTAAAACCCAATTGCATGTTTCTTGCATTTTATTTAAAAAAAGAAAGGTTGGATGATATGTTTTAGGATAATTGGTAATATAAAAGAAACATTTGAAGCATTTTAAAACATGTTTATTTAGAGCTAACCCATTTTAAGGTGGCTAAAAACCTTCTCAATATAGAAGGTAAAAAATAATAGGAGAGTAAGACCTTATATAAGCCCCTTCATCACATATTTAGAAGTGAAAATAAAGTGTCATATCCATAGAACCAAAGAAAGGGATAGTGAAACTCTAATATAGATAAGAATTGAGGATTAGTTTATAGAATATCAAATTATGTAAGTGCAGAGCTAGAGACCTACTATAATAAGTGTATGCTCATTTTATTCTATTCCTTAGAATGAGAGTCTTCACCATAGCTAGGGGAAGGGGAAAGTGTGACATGTGTTGTAATATCTATAATAGAAAATTAAAAAGAGTTTTTATTTACTATCTAAATCTTGTGTCATTGAGAAAATGAGAGCAAAAAAAACCACAAGGGAGTAAGGAAGCCTTCTAATTTTCCCACTTAATCCCATCTGCACCAAAAAACTTGTGAATGTTTCCCTTGTGTAACATGAGGAATTTACACATGTTACTTTGCTAATATCTCATGAGGACCAAAATATCTAATGAATTCTATAACCACATACCTGGATAAGTCATGGGGTTTTAAACCTATATTTTAGATAATGTGAAAAAAATATTTAAAATATATATTACCTAAACATGCTTTAAATCTTAAAATAGATGTCAAAAATAATTTCTTGTCTTTGTGTCCCCAAAATTTCACACTAAGAAATTTTGGTTTTCCCCCTTTTAAAATTTTTGTCTTTTGCCTTATGTGAATCAGTTATTCTTTTCAAAATTGAGTCCCATGAATGAGACTTAGATTCTTGTAGTCTTCACTACAATTGATTTCATTTTCAATTGCTTCAAATTGCTCTAGAATTAAAAACCTGAGTTACACAACCCAATTCAAATCAAAATTATCAAACAATTTTACTTCTCATCAAAAGCTATGTAAATTAGATTCAGAGTTCTAAAGTAGCATTACTTAGCCAGAGTTTCAAAGCAACATTACTTATTCAGAGTTTTGAAGCAACATTACTTATTCAGAGTTCCAAAGCAACATTACTTACCTAGAGTTATAAAGTAGCATTACTTACCTAGATTTTTGAAGCAACATTACTTACCCAGAGTTTTGAAGTAGCATTACTTACATGGAGTTCCAAAGTAACATTACTTACTCAAAGTTTTGAAGCATCATTGCTTACTCAGAGTATTCAACCCTAGAGACTTGAAGAATACCCAAACCTTCTTTGGATTGTGATACCCTATTACATTACATGAGTTTATCAGAGTTTGATTAAACTTAATATCAAGAAGGTGAAAGGTTATTGTAAGAAATTAGAAAAGTATCTGTTGAGATACAGAATGGAAGGACAATTAGTTGCCAAATCATATGATGTAGTTATCTAATTCATCATGTCTCAACACATCAAATATAGAGAGAAGTGTAAAAATAAAGTTCATAAACTAGAATGATTTCAATATTTCTTCTACTTCTTTAATTTTCTTTTTGTAACTTGTAATGTATTTAAGTAATTACTTTTAAAAGTAAGTTATTGTAAAATGTAAAACTCAAGTAACTTGAATAAATGCCATTACTTGAAGTCATTTTGTAAAATCAAATTACTTAAGATAGTTGTATGCAACATGTAAAAGAGATTGTATTTGATTTAAATAAGGAAAATAATAAGTGATAGATGTCATAAACCATTGTATGCCACACAAGAGAAATTCCAAGAAGAAACCTCTCAATGATTTTGAGTTTTTAACACAACACATAGGAATTGAATGAGTTGTCTCCTATTTGATTTTGATATCTGAAATTGTATAAATATAAGTGAAGTCTTGCATGTCTATAGATGGTAATTATTATTGAAAAGTAATTATAACTGAAGTAAGAGAGTTTAAGCATTCTAAAAATTTGTGTTTATATTTTTGAGTTTTTTTTTTTGTACGAAATTGGTTCAAAGTGAATAAGAAGGATGTTGATTTCTATGGAACTTTGAGTCCCATGATATCATTTGGTGGATTTTTTAAGATTAAAATGTTAAAATTTATGTTATCTTTAAATTTGAAAGTGAATTCCAATCTTCTTTAATCATTTGTTAAAAGGATTATCATCTTTTGAAATTTTATTTATTTGTACAGATTTAATAAGGTCTATAAGACTACTTTTTGTGAAGTGTAACTCTCTTCTTATTACATATCCTAATACTTTTCTTTCTATTTCTTGAAATTTCTTTACACATTCTTTGAAACAACTATTTACTTGTTGTAAATCACCTTTCTATGGTTCATGAACTCTACGATGAAAGTAATACCCCAAAAATAAGACAACTTGCACATAATCTATATAATCTATGAATAACTGAGATCTATGAATAATTAAAAGTAAATAGACATAAGCATATAAAAGCTTCACCATTAAATTAAGGGGATTTAACCCCATAAATACCTAAGTACTTTTGATAGCCTATAAAATATGTAGCCAATAGTTTCTAGTGACTCCACTGGGGACTCCATTTTGAGACCTTAAAATTGCCTTTGGTAGGTCTACAATTTATCTAATTTTGCCTTTGAGTCTCCTTCATAGAGAGTCTATAATTTGTCCCAAATATCCTTGGTAGACTTGCAATGGATCACTTTGTTGAACTCAACCTCAGATAGACCATAGATGATAGAATTCATAGCTTTAGAATTATTCTCACTCAAATTTTTATCAGTGACACTATTTGGAGGAGTAGCTAGTGTAGTATAACCATCGATGACATATTTTCAAGTATCAAATCCTAGAGCCATGATGTATGTCCTCATCTTTATGCTCAAGAAAGAATAATTTAACCTATTTAACAATGGTGCTTATTTTGTAAAGAAACCATGCATATGTTGACTTGTCATATTGTACCTTGGATCACCTTCAAGTGGTTAAACTTATAATGAAGGTCCTACTTTGATACTAATTGTTAAATAGGTGCTTCAATGAAGGAGGCATGGTTCTTAAATGAGATGCAAACAAGGCTAAACTAGGCAAGCACACCAAGTTTGATGCAATATGGAGTGATTTATATATTATAACTTAGTACAAAGGAGCTAATTCATTCTAGTTATCTAAGCTTGATGGATCAAAAATACCTATCCCAATCAATGGGATATATCTTAAATATTTATTTTGAGGTTGGAATTCATTCCAAAAAAATACAAATTTGTATATAATAAGGTTAGTTATGTTTTACAAATAAGTGATTTCACAAAAGTTAACTCATTAGGAATTTTGTTTCCTTAGTTTATTCTATTTTTCCCTATTTTTGTTTGGTTTAGTAAAATCCTAGTTTTGTTTTTCACCAAAAAGTTAAAGTGTGTTAAGCTTAGAATGACTCCATACCCAATGAACTAGAAGACTACTGGAAATAAAATTATTAGCAAGCAATCATCCCATAGTGGTTGCTAAAAATTTTGATATTTTTTTCCCAAAAATGACAAAATTTCATGTACCCTAAGGGAGACCCATTAATTTTTTTGAAAAATGCTTTAAATGGACATAAAACACTCATTTACCTAAGCTTATAAAAACTTGAGATTGGACTACAATTTTTAGTTTATAAAATTATAAATTGCTTCCCAGACTCTAGATCTAATAATACATTACATGATAAAAATTAGAGATATGATTGAAATTTCAAACTTATAAATTATATCCAGACCTCTACTTCTTTGTGGTATATATGTATGTAAATATATACACATATACATACATATATACACATGTAAATAAAATGCAAACTAAGACATATACACATATATAAATGCACATATTTAACATACACATACACATTGAGCACATGTAATTTATTTGTGTCTATGGATGCATGCCTTATTTTTATATATTAACAAATTAAATTTAATATACATACATGTGTGTGTATATATGATATATATATATATATATATATATATATATATATATATATATATATATATATATATATATATATATGACACGCAAATACCAGCCTTGAATGTATGCTTAAATATACATACACATACATATGGATCAAACTAAGTGCATCCCTCACTTAGGAGGAACATGAAGCTTTTACAACCCTTTTGAAAGAATTTGTTGACATATTTGCATAGGCCTATTTGAACATGCCAAGTTTGGATCCCACCTTAGTTGTACACCATCTCATTATGCATCCCCATGTTAAAAAACTCCTTCACACAAGATACTATTGGCCGACTATGTAAATTGATGCATTTGTATATGTAAAAAAGTATTTTTCTTTCTAGAAGTATGATTACCTGATTCATGTTCCATCACAAGCATTACAACCAATTTCAACTCCTTGGAAATTTTAAACATGGGGACTCTATCTCATTGGGAATATAAACCACATAGATCTTGGACTTAACACACAATCACTTAAATATTTTATTTTTAAGGATGATGCACTATTTGTTAATATAGCTAATGGTAATCTAAATCATGAAATAATGTGTCATCAAGAAGTGACATAACTCTTCTCCTATAGTATATTATAAAGGTATGAATTATATAATCATTACCTAAGTTATAAGATTTGGATAATATTAATTAAAGATTATTATTATGATATTACATTATAATTAGAAAGATAAATGGCATTGTTCTAAAGATATTGTATTTATTTAACTATCTGATTAAAAGATTTATATTCATCATAAATATAAATGAATACATTATTAATTAATTATTTAATGATTTTAGGAAATCATTGTAATTTTTATGTATGTGGGTGGATAACATTTCAACATAAACTCTAGTCTTGTTATACTTAGTTGTATTGCCAAAGTTATATTATTCTATTATGTTTAGTCATTGCATGGGGAAATACTTTAGTCATTGAAACTCATAGAAAAAATTAACTTGCTCACAGAAGTTGAGATAGGTCAAGATTGATGTCTAATTTTCCAAAAGTTCCCAAAATTTCCAAATCATGAGCCAAAATGCTACATACAGAATAATGATGTGTTTGTCTATTTAAACCTCCTTGTTCTAAAGTTAACTTGACTTACTAAAAGAGACATGTTATTTTTTATTGAATTATTGCATGTCTAGAAGCCACATTTTTTTTATACCTTGTTTATATTAATCTCACTACATGTCAAATAATTACTACCTAAGTCTTTATTTATAAACCAAATTTCTTGAGTAATCCTCAAAAGAATTTTTGATCTTCAAACTAGCAAATAGACCTTTCACCGCTCAAATCCAAACAAACAACTTATTTGAATTACAAGAACATTTTAATTTTGACTTTCCCATCCAAGCTAGAATAAGAAGAGCTAGTATATCACATGTCAAACAAGCACAAACTCTTGAGAATCAACTTCAACATAATTCTTTAGGAATAATTCAACTCGTAAACCCTCAATTCCTTATTCCTAGAATAATGGAGCTACCACTTCTTGTTCCTTGGGGGATAGTGATTGGCCCTTTGAATTTGACTCCTCCTCTCAATGAATTTCCAAAGGGGTCAAGAAGGAATTTTAAAAAGTTCATATGTGATGGAAAACAAAGTCCAGATGAGCACTTGGTTTCTTTCTGTATAGCCTATGAAGTAATTGGTGTTGAGCATGAAGATGTCTCTGTTAGACTCTTCATTGAGACCTTACATGACTTAGCTATAGAATTGTTTTACCATTTAGATCCTTGCACTATAGTTAGTTGGGCCACTATGCATGATCAATTTGAGAAGATATTTAAATCTACTAAAGACTCTCACATATTACTCACCCAACTGACTCAACTCAAAAAATTTCCAGATGAACACATGTGGGATTTCATTTCCATGTTTAATATACTACTCTGTAAAATACCTCAAGCTGCTCTACCCACTAGAGATAATTAGAAGTACTTCATTAATGCCTAGTTACCATAAGTTAGTTATCAGCTACATATAGCATATTTGACTAATTTAGTAGCAACTCAAAATCTTGCTATAGAGGTTTAAGATGACTTGATTATGGATATAAAAATAAATAAAACAACTTCTAAGGGTGATTATTCTACTTGAAGAACATCACAGACTACTGATCCCCTATTGAATAATTTGGATAATGAATTCAAATTAAGAGACAAATTTCCCAAGGTAATCATGTTGCCTTGACCAAGAATGCACCTGCACACAATTTCAATAATCAAAATCAAAACCATATTGTTGGCCCTACACAAACATTAAAAATTGAAGATGCTCCCAAGAACCACATTGAGATGAATGAAGAAGATTAGATGGATGGTGATACTAATCAAAGTCTTATTAAAGAGGTGATTTTGTAGATCATAATGGAAAATCTAATAACTACTACCTATAATATGAATAAAAAATTAAATATGAAAAAATGATTCAGGATGATCATAGCCATTATTATATAGTATTTACAAAATAAAAAAAATAGTAATATGGTAAAAAATATTTCAAGGAATAAGGGAAAGATAAAGAAGACCCCAAGTCAGATGTTAACATCCTCAATAGAGGTAGTCATTTACCCACTTCTCTTGCACCAAAATATAAGTATGTAACATCTTCTTCTCAACCTCATAAGCTATTCAATCATACTTCTGAAACTAATCCTATTTTTTCTATGTCCATCCTTTCTTTTGACATTGTTGACCACATCAAGAAAACTAAGATTCAAATGTTAGAAGCCCTAAGGGATGAAATAAGACAAAATAAGTTTCTTTGTATTAAACTCAAGAGAGAAATGATGAGATATAGGTGGAGTGAATAACCAAGTAAGTAGGTAGAATAATACAAACGACAATTTAAGATGGAAGAAATGCATGTGAGTGAAGAGAAAGAAGGTGGTTACAACCAGCTGAGTGATGGGATGATAAATAATAAGGATGTTAGTTTGGAATCCTTATAGAAGGCCTAGAAAATGAAATATAATTGATGGGTAAAGGTATAGAATTTGATTTCAAGTTTGTATATAAAAGTAGTGAGCAATTAAAGGCAGAAGTAGTAGCACTTGAATAGTCATTGCAAGGTGAAAATATGGAAGAAAAAGAGGAAGAAAAAGTTGCATCAATTGAGGGTCACATGATAGAAAACAAAGAGCATAAATATAAAACATTAATAATAACATGGCAACAAATTGAAATAGATAATCAAGCAGTTGAATTTATCTTTATAGTAAGCACGAAATTCTTGTCAAAAGAAGGCAATAGTGCAGGTTTAGTAGTAGTATGTTGAGTCATCTAAAACCCCTATGATAGATATAAAGTTGCAAGAATGAATGCACATGAAGTGAAAAATTATGGTGCAATCAAATGTTGCAGACAAAGAAGTAGGTTAGTTTATGATAGAGGCAAGGGTAAACTACCACTACCTTACAATGGGTATCAATTGAAGATTTAAAAGAATTAAGTAGTAGGGTA
This sequence comes from Torreya grandis, assembly GCA_037957365.1. Taxonomy (NCBI): domain Eukaryota; kingdom Viridiplantae; phylum Streptophyta; class Pinopsida; order Cupressales; family Taxaceae; genus Torreya; species Torreya grandis. The sequence continues at coordinate 3,478,395 of JARHVA010000383.1, forward strand.
ACACCTATATTTAAATAAATAAAACCTTAGTTTTTATTTTGTGTTGTTTTTATTTTTTCTATTCATTTATTTTATTATTTTTCATGATTGAGTATTACTTGACTTCATACCCAATAGATAAGACTCAAAACCAAAAATATTGGGATCTCACCTTTGTTTCAATCTTTCAAATTAAAAAAAAGGTGTCCTTAGTTAGAGCTAGCTAGTATCCCTAAAATTCACACTTAGAAATTTTTTTTTACCCTTTTAATTTTTTTGTCTTTTGCCTTATGTGAGTCAGTTGTCCTTGTCAAAACTCAGTCCCCTGAATATGACTTAGATTCTTATAGTCTTCACTACAATTGATTTCATTTCCAATAGATTCAAATTTATCCAAAAGATTTAAAAATGTTTGCCTGGGTCATTCTCATATAACCCATTTGCCCATCTATCCAAGAAGTTCAAAAAGATAAGTGTTTGGGTTCACTTCTAGGCCAACTCAAGTTCTCAAAGTTACTTTAATTATCAAATTAAGAAGTAAGTAGTCATCATAAACCTAAGATACATAGCCTAAGTCAAATCAAAATTATCAAACAACTATACTTCTCATCAAAATCTAAGTAAAGTAGATTCAGAGTTTTGAAAAAACATTAATTACTCAAAGTTATGAAGAAACATTACTTACCTAGAGTTTTGATGCAACATTATTTACCCAAAGCTTTGAAGTATCATTACTTATGCAAAGTTTTAAATTAGTATTACTTACCTCAAGTTTTGAAGTAGCATTACTTACCCAGAGTTCTAAAGTAGCGTTACTTACCCAGAGTTCCAAAGCAACATTACTTACCTAAATTTTTGAATCATCATTGCTTACTCATATCCTTCAACCTTAAATACTTGAGGAATATGAAGACCTTCTTAGGATTGTGATACCCTTTTACTTTCAATGAGTTTCTCAGAGTTTACTAGAACTTAATATCAAGAAGGTGAAAGGTTATTGTAAGAAGTTGAAAAGGGAGTTATTGAGATACGAAATAGAAAGGCAATAATTTTCCAAATAAGATGATGTAGCTATCCAATTCATGATGTCTCAACACATCAAATACAAAGAGAAGTGTAGAAATTAATTTCATGAACTAGAATGATTTCAATATTTCTTCTACTTATTTTATTTTCTTCTTGCAACTTATAATGTATTTAAGTAATTACTTGTAAAATTAAGTTGTTATAAAATGTAAAACTAAAGTAACTTGACTAAACGCCATTACTTGAAGTCATTATATAAAATCAAATTTATTAGGCTAGCTCTATGTAGTATAAAAAGATATTTTATTTGATTCAAATAAGGAAACTAAGAAGTGATAGATTTCATCAATTATTGTATGCCACACAGGAGAAATTTTAGGAAGATACATCTCAATGGTTTTGAGTTTTTAATGAAACACATAGGAATTGAAGGAGTTGGCTCCTATTTTATTTTGACATATAAAACTCTATAAATATAATTGAAGGCCTGTGTACCTATGGATGGTATTTCTTGAAAAAAAATTGTAACTAAAGTAAGAGATTTTAAGCAATCTAAAACTTTGTGTTTAGATTTTAGATTTTTTTCTTTTGTATGAAATTGGTTCAAAGTGAATACAAAGGATGTTGATTTATGTGGAACTTTGAGTCTCAAGAGATCATTTCGTAGATTTGTAAAGATTAAAATGGTAAAATTTGTGTTATCTTTAAATTTGAATGTGAATTACAACCTTTCTTAATCATTTGTTGAAGGATTATCATCTTTTGAATATTTATTTACCTGTACGGATTCAACAAGCTCTATAAAACTACTTATTGTGAAGTGAAACTCTTTTCTTCTCATATATCCTAGTCTTTTCATTCTCTATTTCTCAAAATTTCTTTGCACATTTTTTGAAACAACTACTTGCTTACTACAAAATCACCTTGTTATGATTCATGAACTCTGTGATTAAAGTAATACACCAAAAATAAGACAACTTGCATATAATCTATATAATATGTGAGTAACTGAGAGCTATGAATAATTAGAAGTAAATAGACATAAGCATACGAGAGTCTCACCATTAAATGAAAGGTATTTAATCCCATGACTACCTAGATACTTTTGATATCTTAAAAAATATCTAACCAATATGTCCTTTGCATTGAATCACTATCATATCATTCAATATTATCATTAAAATGCTCTACAGTAATTTACATTAAAAAAAATATTGGTTTACCAAAATACAAAGTCACATCCTTACTAGCATACTTTGTGTTGGAAAATGTCTCAACTTTTTATAATTTTTCATAATGTTATTTATGCATAATATAGTCTTTGTGCAAGGTATTTTTCATAAGAACTAGTTATGTATGATGTTCTACATGTTAATTCCACAAAATGGAATTTTTACATATTATTGCATGGATATTTACTTTGGTAGGTGTGTAATGTTGTTAGCATGTGTAAATTATAGTATAATTACATAAGATATTATGATTAGTTTCATTTCACTATGGGAGATTGAAAAATGGTGCATAGTGGTTCAGTTTTAGTAAGTTTGTAAGAGGATCTACAAAACATGCACATTAATGAAAATTTATCTGAGGTGTTCCATATAATTGTATAACTATATTTGTCAGACTAATTAATTGTTAGCAGGTCTTGGTGGCACTCTAACATGGACCTATTAAGAAGTGTTATGTGTTGTTCACTTGGCATAGTAATTGGTGAATGTAGATTGTTTTATTTTTTAGATGTTACAAGTGAAGTGCCTATTAAAGTGTTAAGAATAATTTTCCATATTTATTTTATTTTAAATTAGGTGCTAAGATTAAAATCTCAAATGCATATTCATTATAAGTCATCGTATTTTCTAATTTTAATTATCCCACAGGTATGGCATGTAGTATTTATCTTGAGTTGAATAGACTAAATAGAGATTTTTGAAAGAGTAAAAAAATGTATTAAATATTTTTTATTGAGACATGCTCAAAGGATGTTTTCCCCTTGAAAAGTCCAAAAATAATTTGTAGTGAGCTTCTATCATTTTAGTATAATATTTTTATTCTCTTTCCATTTAGTGCATATTAGTTATATTTCCTTGGTTAGATTAATTTTTCTACAAGTAGCTTCCTAAAATCTAATGTCAAAGTAATTTCACATGCCATGTTTCATAATGCTTTCAATGATTTAGATCTCCCTATAATTATTCATTGTATTCTCTCACCTTGCCCAATCAGGATCTTGGTGATTAGAAAGTGTTAATATAAGTAGCGACACTAAACATTTTGCCCCAAATCTACCCATTTCCCCCTCTTTTAAACCCCTTTTAAAATTTTAATTAGAAATTGTGTTTTATAATTTTTAAAACATACATAAATTTGTCATTTTAGGCTAAGTGGTTATTAGTTTCACCTAATTTTTTGAAGAGATGGGTTACACCCCAATACTCAACCCATTAGGCAATCATGTATAAATCATTGAGTTTTCCTATACCTTTGGATTATCAAATGGCCCCATAGTTGTTATCAAATATTTTTAGTCATAGGAGGCCTTTGGATATTTATTTCTATGATGCACTAGTAAGCAGTTAGCCCTAAGAAGTTACTTACACCATAACTTTGAGATGGCATAGTGGACTATGGGATGGTTATACTCCATAGTTAAATTTTTAAAATATTAGGCCAACACTATTTTATGAATGAGATCAATATATTTTCATGATCACAAAATAGATACACCCCATAGTAACCCTCACTATATCCTTGGAATTACTACCGTGAGAGATGAGACTCAAATGTATTTGGAAATAGTAACAATCAAAATTAGATATGGGGTGGCATATTATGAAATTTCAAACAAACATAATAACCTAATATCTAGAAGGGTTAAAATATTCCAAAATGGTTACTTGAACTGAGTACAATAGCCAACTGATAAAAATTTACAGAGCCTTTAAAATAAAAAAAATCTTATTATCCTAAATTGGTATTTTCTTTATGTTTATCATTTTGGTATAAAACTCTAAGAATACTTATCAAATAGCCTCAAAAAACCCCATATATGGAGCAACTAACCTAATCATGGTACATGGAGATAAAAATTACTAACTTTCTCACTTAGACACATTCTATATGGGATGAAATCTAATACAAACTCTCTAATATCAATGCCCAATAAACAACCATGATGGACACTCTCTAAGATCTAATTGGCCACAATTCATGGACCACACCGAACAACATTTATAAACATATATCCAATTTAGGAAGAATTACTTGTAGTCCTAAATATTATTTTCCTAAATTTTATGGTAAAGATCCCAATAGTTGTTGACGCAGTGGATTGCACCTGGGGTAGGAGGCTGAGCTCCTGCCTTCCACACGCAACAATAGAAACTCCCCTCTCACCTGTGGGACCGAAAAAGCTAGAGGGGAGAGTCTCTAGGTAAGGGCTAGCTCCCTTTGATGCATTTGATTTGTTTTCATAAGTGCTAACATATATATAGATATAGATATATAATGGGGGGGATGAAAAGGGAGAAAGATTGCAGGAAAACAAACTACTCTAAGGAGGTGATGCACCAAAATAAATCGACCTTCTCACATTCACACTTAAATCAGACAAACACATACATACACTTCAGACTTAGCAGAAGGACCAAGCTACAAGAAACTTGGTAGGGAGGCTCTAATGGAAAATACAAAAAATAGAGATTCACCAAGGTGCTGTGAAATGCACATTTTAAGCAATTTCTTCTATTTCTACACTTCCAAATATAGTTCTCCTTGTCAGCTACAAAAATGGCACCTTGTAGACAATAGGTATGTTGGTGTCAAACCTATGAAAGCATCAATAAACAATGATTAAACACAAACTTACACTCAAGACATACTCAGAAATATCTATCCAAGATAGAGGTAAAAAATGTGTTTATTGATTCAGGTGAAATTTTGCCAGGGCTACGCCTTACAAATGTGGAAGATGATTACAAAAATGACAAGTCCTCAATATATAGGAGAAGAAAGGAGGCCTTCTGGCACCCCTTTTACAAGTGACCCATGTGCCTTACGAGCATTGGAAAGAGCAAGCTACTTAAACATAAATGATGTGTCAGCCCTGGCTTTGACTTTAGGCCCTTTTTTGACATGGATGCACTATTTCCTATTGGATCGAGACTGCTCCTTGAAGGAACCTACATAGTTTCTTTGCTCATAAATATGAAATGAAGAAAAAGGGTCACACGGTTGGCCATTCGTGCCTTCTAATGGCCAATTCACAGCCACTGTTTCACCTACTGGAGTAATTTTTGGAATCAACACCTTCTTTCACCACTTAGACTATATGTACGTTCCTACACTTGGCATGTTTGTCTTTTCCCTATCTTGTTTCTTTCTGGCTCTTTCGGCCCTCAGGCTATCTTCTGGTGGATCACTGCATTTCTAGGCCTTTTCCATGGTTAGTGCTCCTTTGGATTGAAATCAAATAGCTCTTTCACTGTGTTAAAATTGACGTTCACACAACTGTCATCACTTTGAAAACCAACGGCTAATTCACTTCCTTATATTTGATGGCTCTTGAGATGTCATCATCCTTGGAAAATTCCTTTGGGCTTTTCCCTTTCTAATTTTTTGGTGGGTCTTTCCTCTATTTCAAACCTTTTCTCATAGACAAAAGTCCATGAGAATTGGTGCTTTGACCTTCCTGATTCTTTGTTTCGGCCCCTCATTGAACCAAGCCATTGAAATCTACATAGAACTTAGCTGATTGAACCAAAGATGAAGAACTTGAAGCTTGAACCAAGCACCTGTAGAGTCTGTAGAAACTCCTGGACTTGTGCAAAATCAAAAAATGGATTGGCCTTAAATAGTAGGGGAAGAAGGGGACCGATTTTTTTCCCTATTGGGCAAAAATGGTCAACATATTGGCACCTCCCAAGGGAAGCATGCCTGCCATGCTTATAAGCCAGTTGCCTTAAAATCCATTGGGCACAGAGTCAGATTGTAATTTTAAAATCAGTAATAGCCTTGATAAATTATAGAATCAATCATGCAGATTCACCTTAAAGGAAATGAAAACACACATAAAGCTAAGAAAACTACTTTTGCAAACAACACTTAGAGAAAATGGGGAAAGAAAACTAAAAGCAACCTACTATATATAAGTAACCAGGTATTTGTGATTGCCTCTTGGATCAAAGGGAAAGCTTTTAACATCTCCATCCTGGTAAGAAGACTTATGGTGCCAGGCAAGTAGCTAAATGAAAAGGAGAGCTAGTGACCTACTCCTCTTGCCTATCACCTGATTTGGCTTGTATCTGAGTGGAGATTCAAACATGCTTCCAATGTATACATACTCTATTTGTTCTTGGAAGCTTGCCTCCTATTGGTTCTTCAGGCTGGTGTATCTCATCAAGAAATCAATTATTGCCAGCTCATCACCATAAGCCCCTTGATATGTACCCTTTCCTAGCTTTCTCTCTTTTTCCTCATGCTCGAGTTCCATGGTAAGACCATCTTCCTTGATGATTTCAAAGAAGATATCTTCAGATTCACTAACCTCCTGAAGAGGTAAATTTGAAAAACTACAACCTCCTTGCATGCTTGTTTGAACCCCAATGTTGCCTTCTCCGCTCTTATCCAACTCATAGCCTCCTTGAAGAATAGAGCAGCCTACCCCCATAACTTCAAACAAATAATTCAAATCATGAACAAGAGATTGCCCATGCTCCTCCATGTCACCTAAGGTGATCTCCTCCTCATCCATACTCATGAAGTCTCCCTGGTCAATCATAAACTGAGCATACTCTATATCAAGGAAGGCCTGATAGCTTTCTTGGAGGTGTATGGATGGAGTGTATTCAGACATGAAATCTACTATTTGGTTTGAAACATCCATCACACATTCACTAAGGAGACCTACTCTAGACTTCAACTCTGTAATCCACCTATCTATATCTTCTTGGAAAATCCTTTCTCGGAAGTCACAATCATCATCAAGAGTAGGAGCAGCCCCATCTTCTTCAAGGTTTTGAGCAAAACCTTTCTCTTCTTCTTCCTTTCTAGCCTAAGATTCCAATGTTTGCTTACAGCTCATGATCTTGGGATTGGAATCTTGCTTCTGTAAATAGGTAGCAACTTTATAATTTTCCAGGTCCTGAGCTGGTTCATGATGTTCCTTCTTCCAGCTTGGAATTTGGAGATCATTTTGAAAGACTTGAGGAGGTTGGGGAAGATTTGGGAGGGTCTGCTCATGTACAGGAAGAGTTGTTTGAAAAGAGGTGTGCTAAAAAGCTAGGCACATGGGATTGAGGGTAGGATCGATAGATACATCAGATGAGTTAGAATGAGTAAGTGCCATTTGATAAAAAGGATTTGGAACACAAGAGGGATCTTTCTCTAAAATAGGAGAGGGCAGACCTTGGGCCAAAATTTCTTGATTTTCATCCCTCCACTTCACCAACACTTCATCAATATTGAAATCAGCTTGTGGATTGGTGGAAGGGGTGTTTTTTGGCATCGTCTCCTCTATAGGGTCTGAAAGCTCCAACACTCTTTCTCTAAGCAGTCTCATCTTCTTTTCTAATTCCTCAATCCACCTAGCCAGATCATCCTCATTTTGTAATTCTTGGAGCTCGTGGGAAACACCATAGAGATGGGGAGTGCATGAAGATTGCCATGAAATGTAAGGAGCTTCCCAAGGAAGGGTGGGGGGAACTTGAAAAGGACTAACCTCATCTTGTACCTCACACTCTTGGATAATGTCTTTAACCCCATGGCTATTCCATGACTCAACCACTTTATTCTAGCTCAAGAAATTTGGACTGGGCATCTCTTTTGGGGGTGATGGGGCCATAATGTGAGAGGGTAGTGAAGATTTAGATTCCACTTCCCTTGCTGCCAAAATGGACTGCTACATCTGAAGGTCTACCAATTCGATCTATCTATCAAGATTAGCCTTAAACACAAGGTTTGTTGTTTCAAAACTCTCCTCAACATAATTGGGGAAAGGACTTTGACAGGCTTGACTTGGCTTATAAGCAGGGGTTGTGTATGACTGATATGATGCTCAGGTAGTGAATATGCAGGTTGATAGAATTGGTAAGGCTGCCTCTCATGAATACTTAGCTTCTCCTCCAAAGATGCAATCAAACCCCTCACATCTAGCATCTCATTTGTAAGCCTATGCCAATTGGCTCTTTCAATAGGATCCCATTGCTGCTTAAGCTGATCCAGTGCATTCCTCACTTGATGGATGATATGATCAGGAATTTCTCAGCCACATCCCCTTCTAGTGTCAAGATATATTACATATTTTTTGTATCCCATTAGTGCTCATTTGAAGGCAAAAATGGGTTGATTGGCAAAGAGACTGGGTTGAGTAGGAGAAGTGACATATTGAGAAGACTAGGCATAAGGCTGATATAGCTTATGGCAGGGTTGAAATTGGCCATATTGAACTTGATAAGGATCAACATAAGTATGGTAAGGATCATAGCCATGCTATCCAAGGAAAATAGGGTCCATGGCTCTAAATGATGGGGGTATACATACCAGAATATTATTTCTTGATGGTATGGTACCATAACTACTTAACCAATTGATTTAACTCAGAGTCACCATTGGTGTTTCATTCAAAAGCCTCCAAAGGCTGGTTGGTCGAAGAACACACCAAAATTTCTTCAACATTGTGGACATAACCTGTCCTAGTTAGTCCCACTGGGTGTGCTAGAAACTATTGATGCAGTGGATTGCACCTGAGGTAGGAGGCTGAGCTCCTGCCTTCCACACGCAACAATGGAAACTCCCCTCTCACCTATAGGACTAGCGAAGCTGGAGGGGAGAGTCTCTAGGTAAGGGCTATCTCCCTTTGATGCATCTGATTTGTTTCCATAAGTGATAACATATATATATATATATATATATATATATATATATATATATATATATATATATAATGGGGGGGGATGAAAAGGGAGAAATATTGTAGGAAAACAAACTACTCGAAGGAGGTGATGCACCAAAATAAATTGACCTTCTCACATTCACACTTAAATCAGACAAACACATATATGCACTTCAAACTTGGCAGAAGGACTAGGCTGCAAGAAACTCGACAGGGAGGCTCTAATGGAAAATATAGAAAATAGAGATTCACCAAGGTGATATGAAATGCACACTATAAGTAATTTCTTCTATTTTTGCACTTCCAAATACAGTTTTCCTTGTCAGCTATAAAAATGGTACCTTGTAGACAATAGGTATGTTGGTGTCAAACCTATGAAAGCATCAAGAAATAATGACTCAACACAAACTAACAATCAAGACATACTCAGAAATATCTATCCAAGATAGAGGTAAAAAATGCATTTATTGATTCAAGTGAAATTTTGCCAGGGCTACGCCTTACAAATGTGGAAGATGATTACAAAAATGACAAGTCCTTAATATATAGGAGAAGAAAGGAGGCCTTCTAGTGCCCCTTTTACAAGTGACCCATGTGCCTTACGAGCATTGGGAAGAGTAGGCTACTTAAACATAAATGATGTGTCAGCCCTGGCTTTGACTTTAGGCCCTTTTTTTACATGGCTGCATTGTTTCCTCTTAGACCGAGACTACTCCTTGAAGGCACCTACATAGTTTGTCTTCTCATAAATATGAAATGAATAAAAAGGGTTTCATGGTTGGCCATTCGTGCCTTTTAATGGCTAATTCATAGCCACTGTTTCACCTGCTAGAGTAATTTTTGGAATCAATGCTTTTCTTCACCACTTAGACTATCTATCTACTCCTACACTTGGCACTTTTGTCTTTTACCTATCTTGTCTCTTTCTAGCTCTTTCAGCCCTCAGGCTATCTTCTAGTGGGTCGCTACATTTCTAGGCCTTTTCCATGGTTAGCACTCCTTTGGTTTGAAAGCAAAAGGCTCTTTCACTGTGTTAGAATTGACATTCACACGGCCATCATCGCTTTGAAAATGAATGGCTAATTTTCTTCCTTATATTTGACAGCTCTCAGGATGTCATCGTCCTTTGGAAAATTCCTTTAGGCTTTTCCCTTTCTGATTTTTTCATGGGTCTTTCCTCTATTTCAGACCTTTTCCCATGGACAAAATTCCATGGGAATTGGTGTTTTGACCTTCCCAGGTCTTTGTTTCAGCCCCTCGTTGAACCAATCCATTGAAATCTGCATTGAACTTAGCTAATTAAACCAAAGCTGAAGAACTTGAAGATTGAACCAAGTGCCTCTAGAGTCTGTAGAAACTACTGGACTTGTGCAAAATCAAAAAATGGATTGGCCTTAAATATCAGGGGAAGAAGGGGACTAATTTTTTGCCCTATTGGGAAAAAATGGTCAACACTTGTATCTATAGGATAGAAAAATCTTCCCATTTTCATGACACCCCATCCCAAACAAAGTTCTTATAGCCTCTTTCAACCTATAGAAATAATTTTACCAGAGGTTTTACTAGCACAAAAAAATCAATGGTATTATGACATGGTACACTTTGGCCCAAGTGCCTTTGAATATTTCATGGGATCCCTCACCAAATTGTAATATTGTGGTTCTATTTAGGTATATCAAATAAAATTTGAGAAACATGATAATAGAACCAAATGGTTGAGATATGAATTATTATAAATTTATTTTTTTAATGTCCTAAAATAGGAAATTTGATCAAAGGTGAAAATTTTCAAACTATAGGACACAATGGTAACTAATAGGATATCTAAATTGGCCAAATAAAATTTCATAGTCAACATAAGTCTTCCAAATCCCAACCATTCAAGAATTCCTTTCCACTAAGATCAAAATCATTTGTCAACCTAAAAACTAAACCCATCAAAAACCAAACAAAGGTTCAGATGCTAGAACAAATAGAAAATGGATTATGTTAAAATTGCTACTAAATTTACTCTAGGCCACCAATGTGTGGAACAAAAACTATACCTATTGTAAGAAGAGTTCCCTCCAAATTTTAAAAATAGTAAGTTGCACCAAAAACCCTATAGGAATGAAATGAATAAGACCCTATTATTTGGGATGATTGAATATAATAAAAAATAGTATTTACATTAGTTGGTGTCACCACTTCTCAAATAAGGGTTATCTAAAAAACACTCCCCAAAAAAAAAAATCCTCATTAACTCTAGCATCACACAACTTAATTAATTGTTGGCTATCCAAACTAGTCAATTATTATGTGTATCTTGTTAAATTTTTGATGTCATGATATCTAATGGAGGAATTTTACCATGTAAAGAAATTTTTTGTAATGTTTAATATTGCCATGGTATATTATAATTATAAATTAGATATGTTTTTCTACCTCTAGGAGGTTATGACATAGATTTGGGAGCACAATGGATTTAGATGCTTAGCCCTATTCCATATGAATTTTATGAACTCTAGATATAATTAATTTATAATGGTCATCAAAAACACATAAATAAGCCTCAATTCTATCTCGACTAGTGTCATTATCTCTTGTTACACCGAGAAGATACTAAAAATGGGATCTTATCAGATTGTTTTCCATATTTTAAACATCCAAATCAATGAATCATCTAATTCTAACCACCTATAAGATTTATTAATTTTTTTTTTAGGCATGCAATTATATTTGAGAAACCTAAAGAGTTACCCTGATAATGGCTAGAAGATCATGTAATCTAGATGGTTATAGGTAATGCACCTCTAAACATTTTTCCTTACCAATACCTTTTCTATAAAATAATGAAATATAAAAAAATGGTAAAATAATTGTTAAAGGTTTTAGTTTTAGACATCCAATGTTGAAATTATCAATCTTACTCTAAATTTGTAAAAATGCATAAATTATGCCAAAATCAATTAAATGTGCTAAATGGTTCGAGATTATTGTATATAAGTGCCAATTTAGGATAATGTATCCCTAAATGGTATAATTTATTTGATGTGATTATTAACTTTGATCAAAACATTTTGATTTAAAATGATGAAAATGCATTTTGGTGCTCTAGATCATTCTTTTCTTCTAATTCAAAAGCACACAACATGTGCATGTATTATTTTGTGTCAAGAAAATCATAAATGGGATGATGGTCCATATGCAACTAACATCACCTTCTAATTATTCTCTAGTTAAATTATGACCCAATAATATGGCATTCTAACCAGTTTGATTAATGAAGTGCATCCAATTTCCAAATAATTACATAAAAATTGATTAATCTTACTTAGGTAAATTAAACCAAATTATTAGCTTAAGTAAGAATTCCATTAAAGTTACAAAATATTTATTTATTGAAACTTGATTCATATTAACTACATCATCAAGTGAGGTCATTTATGGGGTGGCATCCATAAGCCATAAATACAAAAATATCAAGATTATGGCCTCTCATGCCTCTTTAATGCCCCTTCCTTCCAAATATTGATGAGGGTATTTATGGATATTATTTACATAGTTGGATTGATTCATATCCACACATCTTGATCTCAAGATTGATGGTCATGATTGATCTTGATCAATTTAGAAAATCTATAAATAAGAGTGATAAGACCACTTTGATTAATCTTAATTTGTGTAAACTTATAATGTAGGATTATCTCTACAAGACATTGAAATGTAGTTTGATAATGCTTTATTTTCAATAGGATAAATTCATTGATAGGAATAACATTGATATTAGTATCATGAGCCTAGTTTAAATGGTGTTCTTGAGATGGTGGAGGATCTTGGCCTTGCACCATTTTTGAAGACTTGAGCACCAAATCAAGGCAATTTTAGCTAAATTTGTGTGATGGGAAGTTCTTGAGAAGGTAACTTGTGTTTTATATCTTTCATTTTCTCTTAATTGTCATTTACACACCCCATTGAATAGGTTAGCCTACATTGTTAGTTATTTATGCATTTTTATTGGTTTTCATTACTAATTCTTGATCTAAACATATTTGTAATCCATATCTACATCTTGGCATGCCTATTGGGATAAATATAGCACATTCAATGAAGGGAGATTCTTTTGCATTTCTAAAAATTCTAAAAAGTCTTTAAAAGTCATTAATAATCAATCTTTAGCTTCATTTTCCCATGTTTTTGACATTTTTTTATTGATACACAAGTCACACAGTGACTGACATTAGTTTTGTGTAATTGGCATCAATCAAGGCTAACCAACATCAGTTAGGTTATGGGGAAAAACATGTTTAAAATTTGCATTTTAGGGCTTTATTTAGAATTATAGTTATTTTAAGTTTATAAGTCTCTATTTGAACATTTATTACTTGATCCAAAAGTTTATTTTTGAGATTTTATTCTAACCTTAGGCTAAAAAAATGTTTTTGTCAAAATCATTTTTGCCTAAGGGTTCATGTGACCATTGTTAGTCATTTTTTATCATCATCAGTTATGTTTATGACTAGCATTGGTCACTATTAATCGATGTTGATATCTATGTGTAAAAAAAATAGATAACCCAAGAGCAAGAATTCCAAACTTTATTATTTATTATATTTTATGCTTCTAAGAAGGGGGAAACTCTTTAACCATGTAGGATACGTGTGGAAAAGTGATCAAAATTTGAAGCATGATTTAAGTCATATACCTTCTATTTAGTGTTTGAAAGGAACATACATGGTTTGATTTAATTATTTTGTGAGTTTTTTAAATTTTTTGAAAACTAAGGATAAGGGGCCAAGAACTTCATTAAATCTTTAAATTTAGTAATTAAAATGAACATTCACTCAAATTTCAAATTTTTTAAAGTGTTGTTTTATGCAAAATCATCTATTTCTTATATGTTCTTTGAGCAAAACAAAGAGTGCATGTATGCTCTCCCTCCCCACCCCCCCACCCCCCACCCATCCCCTATAGGGAACTTGGGTGACAAAAATCACCTTTTCATTGTGATTATGCCTTTGTCCAAGTCATGAAAAATAAGTTGTCTAGGCTCTCCCCAAAACCCATATGGTTTGGGTGATCTAAAAATAACCTCTAAAGCCTTTTTACTTAGATCATTTATTTTATGCAATTTGGATTATAGAGGGGAGTTCATAGCCTCTTCATGAGTTCTTTAGGGAATATTTGACCTAGAGATTCATCTCCCATTATTGTTTCAACCTTGTTCCATGATGGGGTATTTAAATTAGGGTATACATATTACAATAACTAGGGGGTTAAGCAGCTAACCTCTCCTTTCATAATTGTTGATGATGTGGATTGTATCCTTAGAAAGAAGGCTCATCTTCTCTCTTCCACGTGGAAATGTGGAGACATTCCTCCTATTGTGGGCTTGGAAAATTTGAGGAATGAATCTCTAGATATGGGATAACTCCCCATGATGCATCCTTGATGGTCCTTAACTACTAATGTTAATAATGGGGTGGTGAAAAGAGAGAAGGATATAACAAAAGCAGAACTTATCTAAAATGGTGATGCACACTTCATCTGAATAAAATACCAGATTGTATGGGTGCTTTAACAAGGGGCTTAATGAAGATACAAAGAAAAAGAACTTACCATAGGCATTGCAGAAGCACACTGTCAGATAATTGCACTTTTGTCTCTATGCTCTAACTTGTGCACATCCTATTAACCTATAGAAATAGTCTTGGATATACTAGATATATTGGTGTCAACCTATGAAAGCATCAAGATGAAATGACTAAACACAAGTTGATACACAAACATATTCAGAAGTATAACTAGTCAGATAGAGGTAAAACACATTCTTTTGATTGAAAGGTAAAATTGGTAAGGCTTCACCTTACATAAGTGAGAGATATCCTTTTCAAGCTAAGAGGTTACAATATGTATATCATTAAGAGAAAGACTATTGGTCCCTTCAAGAACAGGTGGCCCATACTATATTAAACACCTAGGAGAGAGGAATTCTCTCATGATGGTGTCATCATTCTATAAATGGCCTGAAAGAACCATGTTGTAGATGTCACAAGTATTGAATTTTCTACTTAAATCATATTAAATGTTCTTGCTAGAGGATGGGTCACTTTATTTTTTGAATGACAATACTACCTCTCTATGAATCTTATGCAACTATTTGCTCATTAAGGCTAAATGAAGAAAAATGGGCCACTATATTGAATGCTTGTGCTCCCTTTGATGACTGCTTAGTGGAGACTATTTCATTTGCAGTAATAACTTCTCCTACAGACCCTTGTTATGCTACCTAGATTGCTCTATTCTTCCTATGCTACTTCTTATCTTTTCTTGGCAATTCAGCCCTTAGGGCTATTATT
Source organism: Torreya grandis (assembly GCA_037957365.1). Classification (NCBI taxonomy): domain Eukaryota; kingdom Viridiplantae; phylum Streptophyta; class Pinopsida; order Cupressales; family Taxaceae; genus Torreya; species Torreya grandis. The sequence continues at coordinate 3,493,629 of JARHVA010000383.1, forward strand.
TGTCTCCTCTTAGCTCCTTTCCTAGTGGGTCACTGAGTCTTCATTGGGTCTTCAAGCCTTCAAATTTCCTTAAACAAATCATCTAAAGGAAATCCCTCAGACACTTATTCGAAGGAATTATATCTTCCTTCAAGCTTTATCATCTAATTTCGGTGATGCTTAGGCATTCTAGAATTCTTTTAAACATCTTATCTCAAAGAAATCTCCTTTATCCTTTTATTCAATTGTTAACCCATTTCATGCATGGGCCCATCCTTAAACATTTGAAAATAAATGGCTATTTTATCATTATAAAATTGATGTCTATAGGCCTATCACCATTTGAAAACTAATGGCTATTTCAATATCTTGATTTTGACATTTGTGGGCATTCACTAGACATTTGAACCTCTAACAGCTAGTTCACCATGATAAAGTTGACGTTCTCAGGTCCATCATCATCTTTGGTAATTCCTTCAACCTTTTACAAATTGAAACTTCCCAAAGGGAAGGTAACCCTTCAAGCAAATGGAGAAATCCCCTTTTCCTTTCCTGAGATCCCTCCACAAGGGCACTTTCCCTTCAGACTCCTTTGTCTTCTCAATTCCTTCAGGAAAAATGTCCAAAGGAATTCCTTCAAACATTTTGCCCAAAGGAAATCTTGCCTTCACATCTTGGCCTTCCTTTGCTGAATTTCTTTAGACAAAAGTCTAAAGGAATTCCTTCAGACATTTTGTTTGAAGGAATTCACCTTTGATTCTACATGGATTTTCTTTGGAAAAAAATTCCAAATAAATCCTTGGTTTTTCCTTGTCATTTTTTTGAAGGAAACTTCTCTTTCATCCTTCTACCTTGATCTCTTTCAAATGCATTCTCTACCCTCTGCAAGGGCACCCTAGGTCTGAAATTGTCCTTCGAAGCTTACTTGAATGGTCCCATTTGCCACCTTCTTTCCCTCTATAAGGGCACTTGACCTTTGGAGTCTTGTGAAAGACTTGCATCTCTTTTAAAATAGCCCATTCCTTTGCCAAAAAAGACTTATCCAAGGTAATTTTCTCAAATCCAAAATAAGCCCCAATTCAACCTAAAAACCTACAGGACTCTAATCTCTCAGCTCTTTATAAGAGTAGGCCTATTACAAAGGGGAAAACCCACAATTGCAGTAAGGTAAAGACATCAAATACTGACTAATCAGGATAGCAAGGAAAAAGGTAAGACCAATTTTTGACCTGTAGGACTGAAAATGGGCAAAAAATTTCGTAATTAATATGGGAAGCATGCTTGCTATGCTTCAAAGAAATAGTGGCTTACAAGTCCATTAGGAATGGAGTCAGAATATAGCCTAAAAGGCTAAAAATAACCTTGAGAGACTAAAGAATCAACATGAAGCTTTTACCCCAAATGGTAAACAAAACACACACAAGGTTGAAAAACTATGAACATGTACAAAAGCACTTATGAAAAATAGGAAAAATATGTACATAACAAGATGAGGCTCAGTGATAATGCTTAAGATATATCCTATTAATTGGGATATGTAATTCCCCACCATCTAATCTGGAGAATTGGAATGTGTTATGTTTTTTGCACTGAGTGATGATATAGGGACTACTCCATAAGGTGTCAAACTTCATGTGCTTTCTAGGTTTAGCTCGGTCTTCATCAAATTTCAAGATAATTTCACCTTTTGAGAAGCCTTTTAATGAGGATTTATTATCAAAATGCTTCTTTATTTATTTTTGATGTCTGGTCATGAAAACCATGGCTTGACCTCTTGTCTCCTGAAGCTCCATTAATTCACAAAGTCTGACCTCCATACTATCAATTTATTCTAATTTTAGCTTGTGGGCAAGATCCAAGGCTAGAAATTCAAGTGAAATAGGAATTTTAGCTTCCCTTCCATACACAAGTGTGCATGGTGAATTACTAACTACTCTTTTTGGAGTGACCCTGTCTACCCACAGGGCTATTTTTAGCTTGGCGTGCCAAGTTCTCTAATTTTCTTCCATTATCCTTCTAATGCTCCTGATCAGATTCTTATTAGTGGACTTAGCCAACCCATTTCCTTATGGATATTAATTATAAGTACTAAGGTAGATGTCATATCCTAATGCCCACTCACTTGTTTTGGTTCCTAAGAAAGCCATTGCATTATCTGAGATGATGGTAGCTAAGACTCCAAATCTTGTCACCAAGCCCTCATAAAAGTCTAGGACTACACTTTTGTTGGATTCCTTCAAAGTAATAGCTTCTACCCATCTCGTGAAGTAATTTTTAGCAGTCAAGGCCCACTTGTGGCCAGCACTAGAAGGAGGGTTGATCATTCCTCTAAAGTCTAGGCCCCATTGCATAAATGATTGCTCTACTTGAATAGGTTATAGAGGAATTATAGCTAGCCATTACTTTCCATCAAATAGAGAACATTTATAGCACTTTCATACCAAGGCATGGGTATCTTTGAATAAAGTGGGCCAAAAGTAACCAGCTCTCATAATTCTTGTAGTTTTAGGCTTAGGAGTAAAGTGGCCACTAGTTGGCCTATCATGAAATTTAGATAGTACCCTATTGACCTGGCTTAAGTCTATGCATCTCAAGAGCACTCCTAATAAATATTTTCTAAATAGTACCCCATCAATTAGGACATAACAAAGTGACTGGAGCCTAAAATACTTCCTCTTATTCCTATCAAGGCCCTGTGGGCACTCACTAGTGAGAAGGAAATGAGTCATGTCTTGTGTCTAGTTCTTTATGATTGTAGGTTCCTCTATTGCAGCTTCATCATGGAGTAGTAAAATGCTCTCTTTATATTGTTTAGGGTTAGTAGTGAGGTGTTCACATAGCCCTCTTCCTTTTACCTGCTTGGTGGTTTTGATATCTACGTCATATTCCATTACCTTGGTGATCCATCTTGCTCTCTTTTCATTTAGATCATGACTAATCAAGAAATCTTTGACACTAGGATATGGCACCATGACATGAACCTTGTTGTTTAACAATGTATGTCTAAATTTATTCAAGCTCTATATGACCGCAATCACTTACTTTTCAACATATGTGTACCTAATTTTTAAACCTTCTAGACCTTGGCTGAAGAATGTGAGAGGCTATTCAAGGTTTTCATCATTTTCTTGAGTGAGCATGGCAGAGATTACCTCTTCATTTTTGAAGTTGTAAAGGTTAAAATCCTTGGAAAAGTCAAGACTGATCAAGGTGGGAGCCTAGGTAATAGCTTGCTTAATCCCTTCAAAACTATACTTCCTTTGTGATATCCATGCAATCTTCTCATCCTTATTTAGCATGAAAGTTAGTGGCTTGACTATCTTGGAAAAATTAGGGATAAACCTCCTAATAGAATTTATTCTACCAAAGAAGATTTGTAGACCCTTCTTGTGCTTAGGTAAGGATAGTGCTAGGATGGCGCGTACTCTTTCTAGATCAATGGTCAAGCCCCATTTTGAAACAACATGACCAAGGAGTTTACCTTCATGGATAACGAACACATATTTCTTGGGGTTGAGAGAGATAAAAAAACTCTCTACACCTCTCAAATATTTTCCTCAGGTGTTTTAGGTGTTGACATACATCCTTAGAGAAAATTGTCACTTCATCAAGGTAGACCAATATAATATTATTTGTCAGGCCCTAGAAAGCCATGTCCATGGCTCATTTAAAGGTGTATCCAACATTTTATAGTCTGAATGACATCTTCCTACAAGCAAAAGTTCCCCACTTGATAGTGAAGACTATCTTGTACTGATCATAGTCTTACACTAGAATCTGATTGTACCCTAAATATCCATCTAGGAGGGAGAAATATTCACTACTTATCACCATTTGGAGGATCTATTCCATACTTGGGAGGGGGTAGTGATCTTTTAATGAAACTTTATTGAGGTCTCTAAAATATACATAGATTCTAATCTCCCCATTCTTTTTCCTAATAGGGACTAGATTAGCTAGCCAAGAAGAGTGTTTGATAGGAAAAATAATTCTGGACTCAATTAGCTTGGTGAGTTCCTTTCACATGAGAAGCTCAATATTTAGATTAATAGGCCATTATTTTTTATGGGTTTGGAACCTTCCTCTAGTTCAATGGTGTGTTGGGCCAAGCTTGGGTTTAAACCCTTTAGGTCATTATACTCCCAAGCAAAAACATTGGCAAACTCTTGGCATAACAAAATGAAAGAATGCCTTTCCTCAAATGTACATAACTTCCCAAGTGCAAGCATCCTATCCTTGAATATTTTTACTCTTTCATAATTTTATTTCTTGGTTTTGATGTTTTTTTTGTCATTCTTTAGTTGGTCATCCTCATTGAAGATGCTTTTGAGAGTGACCAAACCTTTGGGAAGTTTTTTATTCTTCAGTTGAACAATCTAGCCATCGTACTACTACTACAACTTGGATTGATTCTTAGAATCAAACTCAGCCTCATCTTGCAAGAAGAGTGTTATCTACTAATCACTATCAAAAACTTGCCAATTGGTGACATTATCAAGTATGGAAGGTCTTATTATCACTTTTAAATGGCATCGACTATTGTCCTAACCTATTTCCTTAGGAATGTCGAACTGAACACCAACTTCTACTAGTCTATCTACTTGCTTATTCTATTCTCTTGAAATGGAAATAATGTTAAAAGCTAGAAAACTTTCTATTAGGTCCCACACCCTATGCTTGTAATACTTAAGCAAGGAATTTTTGGTCAAGTTTCACCCTCTCACCTGGTTTACAATTTACTCACTATCTCCAAAAACATACAATTTTTTATTCCCCTTTTCCTTTCCCACTCTAAACCATGAATGAGAGACTCATATTCTACAACATTTCAAGTGCAAGAAAATTGGAACCTGAAAGTTAAGAAGTATCTCTCCTTTGAGGGTGAAATTAACATTACTCCACCACTAGCTCCCAATTTACTTCTTGAGCCATCGAAGAAGAGTTACCATAAACCCATGCTCTCTTGGTTTGCTTTCACCAAATTTGGCATGAAAGTGCCTTCTTCATGCATGTAATAAATTTCAAGATGTGCCTCTTTGATGAACTTGTATGGGTTATGTTCAAAATTGTCACTTCCCCATTTGTCTAAGAGTAGGTCAGTAAATCCTTCAAGGGAAGAGGGTGGAGATTTGTCTATTTGGAATTATTCTTCATCAATGATGGTGTAATTAACATTTTCCACCTTGAGTGAGTATGGCTCTAGATGATCTCTATAGATGGGCTCTAACTCAATCTTCACTTTAGTTCCATATTTGGTTGTAAAAACCATGTAAGACTAGTTTTTGCTAAGTACCTACCTATTTTAGACATGAAATCCCTGGATAAGTATAGAGAAAAGTAGGGAGGAACATCCACCACTACAACATCATGGGGAATGGAGAAGGTTGGATAGGTGTGAAGAATTAGATTTATGCCTCTTACCACTCCTAATGTTTTATCTGGTAAGCCATCTAACTATAGAAATCCCTTGGTCATTTCCTCATATTTGAGTCCCAACTTATTCGCTATGCATTTAGGCATCACTGAGGTGCTTGATCAACTATCAATAATGCAATTGTGAACCAAAAAATCTCTAATGACTAAGGATAGATAGAAAGGAGGAACCTTTTCATCCTTCTTTAGTTGACCTAATATGGAAGGGTGCTCATTATTAATCAACACATTATTGGCCTTTGCTAGGATAGCTTGTTCATTTAGCCTATGCAATTCCTTCTAGAGTATATCCTTTTGCCTCATGATTGCTAAGGTGTCCCACAATGAGATATGTGTAACTTCTTCATCTAGTCCACCACATTGATCTGAGGGTTATCCCATTTTGGATTTTCTTTAGGGGTATTTATAGCTTGAGGTGTAAGTTAAGGAGTTGAGGATGCAATAGATAATGTATGATTTTGAAACTTCTAGTTCACTTGTGATGAAGAAAATGTTGTGGACACTTGATTAGTTACTTATGCTTCCCCCATATCTCTCTTTTTGGACCTAGTATTGGCTATAACATAATCACCTTGGTTATTCAGACTCCTCACATAATTGATTGCATAGAATTCTCCTTCCAAGTGATTCGTGGGAGTGGAATCAGACTGAGCCTACCTATTGTCCATCTCAAGGTATACTAAAGCCTCAAAACTTGAGAATTGGGATATTTTATTGTCTTGTGTGGTTATATATTTATTTGTAAATTCATTAGTATAAGCGACCTATTCTTGACCATACCCCAAGGGTGGGCAATTAGGCTATTCCTGTACCAAGTTATTTTGAGTGGGAACAAGAGATTTGGATGATGAAGGGGCACCTAGATTATAACCTTGTTATGGTCTGGATTGGGTAATCTTACCCTATCCTTGGTTATAATTTTGGAAAGGAGGCCTATTCATTTGTCCAAATTCTTGGTATCCCTAATTTGCTGAATAGATTTGAGCTTGTTGCCTCTTAAGAGCCACTAATTCATTGATTACACTTTTTAACAAGCTCTTGACTTCATGGAGGTCATTTGGTGAGGTAGAAATAAACTTTATTACACTAGGTAGAAGAGTTAAGGTGGGTGTAGTAGTCTAATCTGGGGGTGGTAATTGGGGAAAGAGAAACATATGAGGTCTAGGGGCTATCTTTCCTACTTGTACTAGACAATTTTTGGTGGATATAGCTATTTCATAGGTAGCTAGTAACACTTGTCCTCCCATGGACTATATCATGACAATAATATTGATTTTCAAAGCTTTTAAGTGATAAAAGAAAGCATAGCTTGGGGTCAACCTCACTAAAATGGGGATTCTATCCTAAGTCTTTTGGAATTTGGTATTAAAATCTTGCATAAATTCATGCATAACTCTTTTCATGGTGGTCAATTACTCAGCAAGAGAGAGATGGTCACTCTTCTCTATAAATCTATTTGTCAAGAGGGTACCTAATTCATTCCACGAGCCAACTAAATTCATAGGCAAGGTTCCATACCAGTCTAAAACTTTAAGCTTAAGAGACAATGCCAGTAACCTAATGGCTATGTTCTCTTCAGTGACATTATGAATGTTACAGAGGTTGGCTATATTTTTGATATGTTTAATAGTGGTAATAAGACCCTCTCCATTAAAAGGAGGAATACTCTTAAGGGCTATCCCTAGGATTGGGTCATAATGTAGAAGGTTTAAAGGGTTCTAGCCCAGCAGGTGTGCCAAAAATTGTTGACATTGTGGATTTCACCCTTAGAAAGAAGGCTCAACTTCTCTCTTTCACGTGGCACAATGGAGACATTCCTCCTACTGTGGGCTTGGAAAACTTGAGGAATGAATCTCTAGATATGGGCTAGCTCCCCATGATGCATATTTGATGGTCCTTAACAACTACTGTTAATAATGGGGGGGGTGAAAAGAGAGAAGGATATAACAAAAGTAGAACCTATCTAAAATGGTGATGCACTAAATGCTTTGATCTACTCAGCTTATATCAACACTTTAGACCAAAAGGGTAGATAGACACTTTATCTAAATAAAAGAATAGACTATATAGGTGCTTTAACAAGGGGATTAATGAAGATACAAAGAAAGAGAACTTACCATAGGTGTTGTCAAAGCACACTATCAGATAATTGCTCTTCTATCTCTATGCTCTAACTTGCACACTTCCTATTAACCTACAAAAATGGTCTTGGATATACTAGATATGTTGGTGTCAACCTATGAAAGCATCAAGATGAAATGACTAAACACAAAGTTGATACACAAACATATTCAGAAGTATAACCCATCAAATTGAGGTAAAATTCATTCTTTCTATTCAAAGGTAAAATTGGTAGGGTTTCACCTTACACAAGTGAGAGATATCCTTTTCAAGCTGAGAGTTTACAATATATATAGCATTAAGAGAAATACTATTGGTCCCTTTAATAATAGGTGGCCCATACTATATTAAACATTTAGGAGAGAGGAATTCACTCATGTTGGTGTCATCCTTCCATAAATGGCCTACAAGAACCATGTTATAGATGTCATAGGTATTGACTTTGTTGCTTAAACCATATTAAATGTTCCTACTAGAGCATGGGTCGCTTTGTTTTTTAAATTACAAGGCCACCTCTCTATGAAGCTTATGTAAATATCTTTTCATTAAGTCTAAATGAAGAAAAATGGGTTTCTCTATTAAAGGCTTGTGTTCCCTTTGATGACTACTTGGTGGAGACTATTTCATCTACAACAATAACTTCTCCTACCGACACTTCTTGTACCACCTGGATTACTCTATTCTTCATGTGCTACTTCTTTTCTTTTCTTGGCAACTCATCCTTCAAGGTTATTGTTTGTCTCCTCCTGGCTCCTTTCCTAGCGGGGCACTAAGTCTTCATTAGGTCTTTGAGCCTTCAAATTTCCTTAAACAAATCATCAAAAGGAAATCCTTCAAACACTTATTTGAAGGAATTCCTTCAAGCTTTATCATCTACTTTCAGTGATGCTTAGGCATTCTAGAATTCTTTTGAACATCTTGTCTAAAAGAAATATCCTTTAGCCTTTTCTTCAACTGTTAACCCATTTCATGCACAGGCTCATCTTTAAACATTTGAAAATCAATGGCTATTTTATCATCATAAAATTGAAATCTTCAAGCTCATCACCATTTGAAAACTAATGGCTATTTTAATCTCTTTATTTTGACATCTATGGGCACATCACTAGATGTTTAAACCTCCAACGGCTAGTTCACCATGTTGAAGTTGACGTTCTTAGGCCCATCATCATCTTTGGTAATTCCTTTGGCCTTTTTTAAAATGAAACTTCCTAATGGGAAGGTAACTCTTTAGGAAAATTAAGAAAGCCCTTTCATTGGTTGAGAGCCCTCCACAAGGGCATTTGCACTTCGGGCTCCATTATCTTCTCAATTCCTTCAGACTTTTGTCTAAAGATATTCACCAAAGGAAGGCCAAGATGTGAAGGAAAAAAAACTATTGATGATGTAGATTGTACCCTTAAAAATAAGGCTCGACTTCTCTCTTCCACATGGCACAATGGAGACATTCCTCCTGATGTGGGCTTGGCAAATTTGAGGAATTAATCTCTAGATATGGGCTAGCTCCCCATGATGCATCTTTGATGGTCCTTACCTACTATTGTTAATAATTGGGGGGGGGGGTGTGAAAAGAGATCAGGATATAACAAAATCAAAGCCTATCTAAAATGGTGATGCACCAAATGTTTTGATCTACTCAGCTTATATCAACACTTTAGACCAAAAGGGAAAACAAACACTTCATCTAAACAAAATACCAAATTGTATGGGTGCTTTAACAAGGGGCTTAATGAAGATACAAAGAAAAATAACTTACCATAGGTGTTACATAATCACACTATTAGATAACTACTCTTTTGTCTCTATGCTCTAACTTGGGCACTTCCTATTAACCTTTAGAAATGGTCTTGGATATACTAGCTATGTTGGTGTCAACCTATAAAATCATCAAGATGAAATGACTAAACACCAATTTGATACACATACATATTCAGAAGTATAACCAGTCAAATAGAGGTAAAAAATGCTCTTTTGCTTCAAGGGTAAAATTGGCAGGGCTTTGCCTTAAACAAGTGAGAGATATCCTTTTCAAGATGAGAGGTTACAATATATATAGAATTAAGAGAAAGACTATTGGTCCCTTCAAGAACAAGCAGCCCATACTCTATTAAACACCTAAGAGAGAGGAATTCACTTATGCTGGTGTCATCCTTACATAAATGGCCTGAAAGAACCATGTTGTAGATGTCATAGGTATTGAATTTACTACTTAAACTATATTAAATGTTCCTACTAGAGCATGGGTCACTTTGTTTTTTGAATGACAAGGCCACGTCTCTATCAAGATTACACAACTATCTACTCATTAAGGCTAAATGAAGAAAAATGGGCCACTCTATTGAATGCTTGCGCTCCTTTTGATGACTACTTGGTGGAGACTATTTCATTTGTTGTAATAAATTCTCCTACTAACACTTCTTGTGCTACCTAGACTTCTCTATTCTTTCTGTGCTACTTATCTTTTTCTAGCAACTCAACCCTCAGGGCTATTGCTTGTCTCCTCCTAGCTCCTTCCTAGTGGGTCATTGAGTCTTCATTCGGTCTTTGAGCCTTTGAATTTCCTTAGACAAATCATCTAAAGGAAATCCTTCAAACACTTGTCTAAAGGAATTATATCTTCTTTTGAGATTTATCATCTACTTTTGATGATGCTTAGGCATTCTAGAATTCTTTCAGACAATTTGTCTGAAAGAAATCTCCTTTAGCCTTTTATTCAACTGTTAACCCATTTCATGCATGGGCCCATCCTTAAACATTTGAAAATCAATAATTATTTTATCACCATAAAATTGATGTCTATAGGCCCATCACCATTTTAAAACTAATTGCTATTTCACTATCTTAATTTTGACATTTGTGGGCATATCACCAGACATTTGAACCTCCAACGGCTAGTTCACCATGCTGAAGTTGATGTTATCAAGCCCCTCATCATCTTTGGTAATTCCTTCAGCCTTTTTCAAAATGAAACTTCTTAAAGGGAAGGTGACCCTTTAATAAAATAGAAAAAACCACTTTTCCTTAGCTGAGATCCCTTCGCAAGGGCACTTTCCCTTCAGGCTCCTGTATCTTCTCAATTACTTTAGACAAAATGTCTAAAGGAATTCCTTCAAACATTTTGCTCGAAGTAAATCTTGCCTTCACATATTTTCCTTCCTTTGGTGAATTTTTTTAGACAAAAGTCTGAAGGAATTCACCTTTGATTCTACATGGATTTTCTTTAGACAAAAAGTTTGAAGAAATCCTTGGTTTTGCCTTGTCATTTTTTTGAAGGAAACTTCTCTTTCAGCCTTCTACCTTGATCTCTTTCAAATTCATTCTCTACACTCCACAATGGCACCTTAAGTCTAAAATTGTCCTTTAAATCTTGCTTGAATGGTCCCATTTGTCACCTTCTTGCCTTCCATAAGGGCACTTAACCTTTAGAGTCTTGTGAAAGACTTGCATCTCTTTAAAATTTGGCCATTCCTTTACCAAAAAAGGCTTATCCAAGGTAATTTTCTCAAAGCTAAAATAAGCCCTAGATCAACCTAAAAACCTATAGGACTCCAATCACTTATCTCTTTATAAGAATATGCCTATTAGAAAGGTAAAAAACCATAATTGTAGTAAGGTGAAGACATCAAAGACTGACTAATCAAGACATCAAGGAAAAAGGTAAGACTGATTTTTGGCCTATAGGACCAAAAATGGTCAACAATAATGAAAACCTGAGTCAGATCTGGTTAAAAAAGGATTCCACTAGGTAGTATATGGATGGAATCACTATGCAAATGAATAAACCTTTGCATAGTAAGTTAATCAATGTGAACTCAATTGATGTGTTGCATCTCTAGCATTAGCCATGCTTAGGACCATCCAGATAGTCATAAATCTAAGTTTTAGATGACCCCACTTGCCATGAAGTATTGTTGATGCAAGGTGAATAAATTTAAATTCCATGTCACCATACAATATCTTGGGATAAGGGGGGTGTAAAATACCCTACCAACTCATGCACTTTTATTTTTGAATTAATAATTAAAATCCTCCCAAGAGCATGTATATAGATGGAATTCAAAAATACAATGCAACCTTGTCATTTTAGGCATTAATTTGATTTAATTAGTTTTAGTTAGTATTTTTAGTCTTTACTTGGTTTTGATTTGAGTCTAAAACTTATTTGTATGCAACACATCATAACCAAACACATTTATTGTCCACCATTTCTTGAACAAGGAGGCATTACATTAGTCAAATCCAAATCACCTTTGCCTTGTTCAAATTCTCATCTTAAACATTTGTTTTTTTATTTTCTAAACATCATGGTTATGCTACCATTTTAGTCTAAACCATTTTCCAAAAAATTTCAAGTACTTCATTGATAATTTAAATTCAGAATTGCACCTTTCTACGTTCTAGGTTAACATGTTAATTGGTTTTACCATTTACACTTGACTTGAGTTAACTTGGGTTAAATTTCCTATTTTGATTGAAGGATATTTATATATTCATCATCATTTGATCATTATGTACTTAGGTCATCTTATGTGTCACTAATGCTCTAAGTTTTATAAAACATTTTATTTTACCTCTTATTACCATGTGGTGGTATTGTGTTGCTCATCTAGTCTTATTTTTATACTTAGGAATTCTTGCATGTTTTCACATCTTGAGTTCCTTATTTCACATTGTCACCTTCCTAATCCAAAGGTATTTCTTCTAATTTCCTAGTAGAAACTTTTTGAAGTTGAACTAGCTTTTACAGTATTAACATATCTCTCAACCTATGTTTGGTGTACTAGTTTACACTTAGGTTTTTGAGTTATCATACCCTCTTCTAATTTATACAATTTTTACCCACCCAAGGTTGAGTAAATTCATGAACACATTCTTATAGTTATGTGGCACTACACCACCTCCTTTCGATTATAGTCTCTTTGGTACCTTGTCACTTATTTAGGGAAGATCAAAACACATACATTGTTTAAATATTTTCAAAAAAAATTCTAAATCTTTCCAAACGTATAAAACAAACCCTTTTAGACATAACTCAAAGGTACACTTGTATTTGGGTCTCTTATATCCCTAGCTATGAGGAGGAGCACTTTTATGATGGTAAAGATAATTAGGTGGTCTTTGAAGACATTCCCAAAACTATAGGATCTGAGGAGGACTATTTTGAACATCAACCCTAAGGGGACAAGGATGAATCACTCCTAAGGTTGATTAAATTTGGTGCTAGATTACCCTCAATTTTTCCTATGGAATAATTACATACCTTAGTTAGAGAAGGAGAGAAATAGTGAGAACAATCCTTCATTAGTGTTGCTAAAATGAACATACCTTCTTCTAGAAAGAGGTAAGGAAATACTTATAGAGTCAAAACCAAATGATCAAGATATTATCACCAAGATTAAGAAGATAAGTTAATGATATGTAGTCCAACTTATTTTGGACTTGACATACTCTTTAATTACCACTTTAATCCATAATGATGCTTCTAAGGAATAAGGGAATGTGGTTGAACCAATGCAAACTTAGTTGAGAAATCAACAATGATGAATCAAGATGTCTCAATCAAACAAATTAATTATCAAGAGGCCCTACAACATGATTGACTAGACATGGAGCATACATTTTTCAATCAGGAAGAACCTCTTGTTACTTTGAAGAACTAAAAACCAAAACATTTAACACACATTGAAGAAATCATACAAAAAAATTTGTCTAGTTCATCTCAACCAACATGTACTTTGGTAAATATACCATAGACTCCCAAAAATAAACAAAACATGTATAATTCAAGGCAACCAATTTTTTGGAATGTTAATTATCTTATAAAGTAATGACTTAGTCAACTCAAAGAATGAACCAAAACTAAGTTGTATACTATAGGGTGTATATCCCTAACAAATCCATATAACAATAGGGTCACATACCACCCCAAAAATGGAAAAGGCACATACCACCCCAAAAAAATTATATTCCACCCATGAGTGCACCAAACATACAAGAGTGGAATTCTATGAAAGAGACTGTGTCATGATTGGAGACTAGAAACATAATTAAGAAGTAAAAATTTGATGAGATATGTCCATATCTATTTAATTTAATGATTATCCAAGTCCCCTTTCCATCTCATTTTAAGGCACCTAAATTTGATAAATACAAAGGAAAGGGTGACCCTCATGAACACATTTATGCATTCTTTGTATTATGCCAAGAGGTTACTTATAGTAGCATTTACTTGCTTTGTTTGTTTCCACAAAGTTTAATGGGACAAAATCTAGATTATCTACTTAAGTTATCAAAGGTATCATTTTTGGATTAAAATAATGTAGAGTAAAAAATACTCTACATTTTAGTAGCATGATCCAAATTGCTATCCCCACACACTTTGGTTCAGGACGTCAAAGTTTTGAAACAGAACACGGGCTCTAATTTCCTTTTGATTTATTTTTCTCTAAGTGTTGAAGTCAGGCAGAAGCTTCCAAGTGTCATTAACTGAGGCATCTTTTACAATTTTTATAAGTAAAGTGGATATTTCCATGTATCTCATAGTAACTCAATGGAATGCGACAAGTGTCAGCATCCACTTTTCATATCAACATCTGCATTTCAAATCTCTTTTCAGCGGAAGGTTTCAACAAGATAAGTATCAAGATTAGGAAGAAAGTGCCAAGTGGTAATCATGAAAGGTTTAAATTTGCTTTTATAAAAGTGATGGAAGATGCCACATATCCCAACTAAAGAGAGAAGAAGCCACCACGTGTCAAGATCTGAATCATCTTCATATTGTTTCACCAATATAACAAAGACTATGGTGGGTCTCAGGTTTTGTTTCTAAAGCAAGTGAAAGCTACCAAGTGTCATTGTCTATGTAAATATGAAATGAGGCCTGATTGTTTCTATAATATAAATAGAGCAATGAAGAGACCAACACGTGTCACCTTCCGTAGGTTTCTCAGAAGCTGGCTAAAAGAAGTGGAGATCACCACATACCCTAGTTAAGTAAAGTAGAGATTGCCACATGTCATTTATTGAGGCAAGCAGAGATTGCCACCTGTCCTTATGCCCCTTTTAAAAGTTACTCAGGAAAGAAATGTTGTGGGTATTATTTTTTTATAATTTGTTAAATTTTCAAAGAAGCGGATTGCGATAGGTGTCAAAGGTGGAACACTCCTGAGAAAAGACACAAAAGGAGTATAAGTTACATGAAAAGTGCCACATGTCTTCAGTAAATATTATAGAACATGCAAAGTGTCATCCTCTAATGTCTCCTAAGTAATAAGAAGGTTTTCAAGGAATTGGCTAAGTGTCCTCTTCCATTTAAGATAAGGGAGTGTCCTGTGATCTATTCCAGCCAATGAATTACCAGAAGATAGAGCATTTCAAAATCTAAGAAATATCTTCTGTTGAACACTTCTAGTTCAGTTAGATTTTAGTTGGGCCATTAGATTGGGAACATGCAAACAATCTAGAGTGAATCAAGCTATAAATAGGGGTACAGAGATACCAAAAAGATCATCATCAGATACCAGAGAGAATTTTTTGAGAGAATTATTGTCAACAGTTTAGACTTTTTAGAGATGTGATTAGGAATATCATTTGCCTTTGTTCTATTTTCTTAAGCTGAAAAGTTTATGTAACTGTGCATGTTTCTGTGCATCTTGTGTGACTGGAGAATTAATAAGAAGATTTAATCTTGTGCCTTTGTTGATATTTTTTGTGTCATTGCAAAAGTATTCTAAGTTGTGTTGTCAAGAGTTTAAGACTTTTTAGAGCTATGATTAAGAATGTCATTTGCCTTTGTTCTATTTTATTGAGTTGGAAAGTTTATGTAATTGTGCATGTTTCTGTGCCTCTTATGTGACTAGAAAATTCAAATAAGACGATTGAATCGTGTGCCTTTGTTGATATTTTCTATAGCACTGCAAAAGAAGTCTAAGCTGTGAGCCTCTATTTCTATTGTTTTCATCTTTTACATTGATCATGCCTTTGTTTCTCTTAAATGTAATTGAATTTTAAAAATAGTTCTATTGTGCTCAAATTAAGGGTCAAATTAAATTTAGGCACATCATCATAGTTAGATTTTATTTCTTTGAATTTGTGTTTCTATTAAAATTCCTATCCCTTTTCGTAGTATACACTTAATACAAAGAAGATACCAGCTTCTTAAAAATCTGTAGGTTGTTTCAAGTTACAAGTCCCAAATCTTGAAACTTCCCATTGTTGGTGTTAGAAACAAGTGCAATTTTAACCATCAACAGTTTTTGGCATGCCCGATGGGACCAATCTTGAAGTTTCTTTTAAGATTTTATGAACCAAAGAGCTACGAGGAGTCAGAGTTATGGACCAGTAACCAGATCATAATCTACTGTAAATCTAGGTATTCTTTTGCCACCTTTGGTAACTAGTCCAAGAAGAAGATTCAACAAGTTTATACCAATACCAAGAGTAAATATGGGATCCCCTATACCCCCAAGAAATTATGCAAGTTGGAACACTGGTAGTCTATTGATTCTCCTAATACCACCAGCCACTTTGGACCCTATCCCAGTGAATTCCCTAAAAGCTCTACCCAAATTTAGTGGGCAAGACTTTAAAACACCTGAAGAACATCTGCAGGATGTATCAAATGTCTGTACTATACATGTTGTCACACAGAAAAATTTGGCCATAAGATTATTAGCAGCTTATTTTAAATGGAAGGCTCTAAAATGATATCAATCTTTGACCCCAAATACCATATCTACATGGGATCAGCTCAAAGATCTTTTCTTTGAAAGATTTGAAGAGAAGGGTGATAAGTCTTCTTTGTTATAGCAATTGATTACCATCCAAAGGGCACCACAAGAAGCAATGACTGACTTCAATTCCATATTTCAAAGTACTTGGGAAAGAATCCCTGCTATATCTAGACCATTACTAGGTATGGCTATAGGGTTTTATCTTAAGGCTTTAAATTTAAACATATCTATTATGATTCAGTCACTTGGAGGTCAGACTCTGCCAGAGGCTTATGACTATGCAGTCAGAGCTGAAAATAATTTGATAGATGCTAGAAAGTTATCTCCAAGGCCTCCCATGCCCATGTTTCCAGAGATTTCCTTGCCATTACCTCAAGAATCCCCTAAATTTGTAGCCCCACCTATGTCTATATACACATATCCTCAACCACCTGCTTAAGAAATTATCCCCGCTCAGTCATCTAAGCTGGATGATATCAAGAATATCTTGAGGACATTTTCTAATGAGCTGATTAATATAAAAAGATAGAAAAATACTTATATTAAACCCCAATACTAGGGATATCAAGGAAATAAATTTTCATCTTAGCCAAACCAATATCATGGTCCTCCAAGGAAAAATAACCCTCAGCCAACAAACCAATTAGTTGCAATCCCTACACGCTCACAGACTATTCCTCCCAATTCAAATAGGGAGATTGTTTTAGGGTAAAATAATTATGCAGATGGTACCAATGCTTGGTGTTTCCCTTTAAATAATGCTCATACACCTAGATATTGTCCCATGGGTAATCTATAACAAAATGTAGCAGAGCAAAGAAGAATGGATGGATAATTTGCAAGTGCTAGTGATAATCAAACCTACCAGTCTCATGGTATGCAAAATTTAGTCCTAGTGGCTTAGATGCAACGGATGTCTTTGCAAAAAGAGGAAGAAATAACCCTAGAGTATGCTTTGTTCTCATGGGTTAAAGAGGAAGAATCAGTATTCTTGAATGAAGTTTCTACTTTTAAGGACCTAGTGGTGCAAACAGACTACTATACTAGATCTAAGAGAAGAATTCAAACTTTGGGATCAATGAATGTGGTTGATCAACTGAAGATGAATCTAGCACAAGTATAAATTTGGGACATATTAGCTATTCTTGAACAAAGGAAATTTTTAAAAGAATCTCTTCAAGGCCAAGCAATGCCCAAATGTACTGGTATCAAAGGACATGTTGATAAAATAAAGCTCAAAGACACAGTGCATCTACAGATAATAGCCTTAGTGAACAATGCACCAGAGGTAAGAAAATCTAAACTAGATCCCTTCTATTTAAATTTGATATTTGGCAAGAAACTGCTGCATAATGCAATGATAGATTCAGAGGCTAGTACTATAGTAATGCCAAAGTAAATAGCAGATGCTTTAAAGATAAAATATGAGCCACTCACTAAAGGAGTTATGTAGTTAAATGGAAAATTAGTGCAAATAATAGGGAGAATTAAATAGCTACCATTGCAATTATATACTTGTTCAAATATAATTGTAAATCAAGATGTAGTAGTTATAGATATACCTCCTGTATTTGGCCTATGTTTATCAAGAGACTTTATAGCCAAGATAGGAGATATGTCTCTTGATTGGTCTCACTTAATTCTAAAAACTAAATATTGTTCAAAGATGAAAATTCTATCTGAACCACTATTAAAAGATCATGTCACAAATGAACCAACATCAAAATTAGAGGTAGATTAGGCTATGATAAATAAGGAATAAAGGGGTTTTGTTGAAAAGTTAGGCGACTGGACTAAGCATCATCAAAGAAAAATAACCAGTTGTTAGCTATAATGAAAATTGACCCATATGGAAATTATGACTCTACTGGTCTGGGTACTTATGTTATTTTTGATGAAGACCATGAAATCCCAAATGTTTTAAGGGAAGAAATGCTAGCTAATCAAAAATCTGAAAAAGATTCAGAAATCTAGACATTAAATTTTGATGGGCCTAGAAGTAAAAATGTTGTTGGAGTAGGAATTTGTCTTACTGTTCCAAATGGTGAAAACATTTTAAGAGCTATCCATTTTCAATTTTCTTATACTAATAATGATGCTAAGTATGAATCTTTAGTACATGGGCTCCTATTAGCCAAGAAAAAGGGGATAAATAATCTAATAGTAAAAAGAGATTCAGAACTAGTAGTAAAGCAAATTAGAGAAAAGGCAATAGCAAAGAATGTAAGGATGAAATCCTATAAGCATAGAATTTGGGACTTAATAGAAGATTTTTAAGCTTTCAGTATTGAATTAGTTCCTAAGATTCAAAATTTTGAAGCTGATAGGATGGCACAAATTGGTTCGCATTTTGATCCAAAAACTTGCTTATTAGTTAACAATGAGTTAGTAAAGGTTATAGTAAGGCCAACTATTCCAGAAAATGATGAGAATTGGCAAGTATTTGAGAATTATTTTAAAGTACTCTCACTCTTGCAACAATCAAGGGAATTCGTTAATCAATTGCAATCAAATATTGAAGAGCCATATGGGGATCAAATTATACAATTAAAAAATAATAAGCTGCCCAAAGGTTTAATCACTTTAGAGAACCTTTTTGATCCAGAAGATGTAAGTCTGGAGAAGAAAAAGTTCCAAGAAAACAAAGCAGATTATTTTGAAATAGAGGTGAGTGAAGGGAAAAAATTAAAAGTTGGAAATTTTGTAACTCAAGTAGAAAAAGAAAGGCTAATTGAATTATGCAAAAAATATGACAGAGTCATAGCCTGGAGCTATGAAGACCTTCATGGATATAATAGAGACATCATTCAACACACTATAGAACTGACTAAAGGATCTAAGCCTGTCAGATAGAAATAGAGGCTAGTGAATCCAAGGATTGAGCCTCTAATGGTGGATGAGTTGTAAAAACTTTTAGATTCTAAAATAATTTTTCCAATCAAACACTCAACCTGGGTATCAAATCTAGTACCAGTTAGAAAAAAGAATGGCGATATAAGACTTTGTGTAGATTTCAGAGATCGAAAGAAAGCATCTTTGAATGATCACTATCCCTTTCCCTCCATGGAACAAATTCTACAAACTATGGCTAGATCAGAGAGATTCTCTTTGCTAGATGGTTTCTCTAGATACAATTAGATTTAGTTGGCTAAAGAAGATCAATACAAGACTGCTTTTACTACCAAATGGGGAACATTTGCATATGCTAAGATGCCATTTGGCCTATCAAATGTTGGAGCCACTTTTTAGAGAGCTATGGATGTTGCATTTGGGGAATTGATAAATAAAATCATCCTAATTTATCTTAATGATCTTACTATTTTTTCAAAGAATGTTGTTGATCATTTTGATCATTTAGAAGCTGTGTTTAAAAAATGTCAAGAATTTGGAATATCCTTGAATCCTAAGAAATGTATCTTTGTTGTCCCTCAAGGAAAATTATTGGGACATATAGTATCTAAAGAAGGGGTTTCCATAGATCCAGAAAGAGTGGAAGTTATAATGAATTTACCTCTTCCAGTAAATAAGAAAGTAATTCAATCTTTTTGTGGAAAGATTAATTTTGTCAGTAAGTTCATATCCGACTTTGCAGGCTTAGTATGACTAGTGACACTTGCTAAAAAAATACCTAATTTTCAAGTGGACTATGAAAGGAAGGCAAGCCTTTGAAGAGGTCAAGAAAGCTATCTCAACAGCTCTAGTGCTTAGAAACCCAGACTTTTCTAAGCCTTTTGTAATGTATGTATATGGAGGAGAGCTCAGTATTGTTGTTGTCTTAACAAAGAAAGATGATAGATAGGAGGGAGAACATCCAATAGCCTTTTTCTCAAGAACTCTTAGGGAATATGAAACTAGATATAACTTTGTGGAAAAAGAAACATATGCTATGGTAAAAGCCCTCGAAAAGTTTAGGCATATAGTATCAGGAAGTAAAATTATGATACTTGTAGCTCATCCAAGTGTCAGAGAATATATCATGGAGGGTGAAATTACTGAAAAAAGAGCAAACTAGATAACTAACATTCTTGAATATGATGTAGAAGTCAAACCCACTAAATTAGTTAGAGGTAGGGATTTGTGCCAATATATGACTCAAGAGCTTGAAAAGATGATACTTGAAGAGACAAATTCAAGAACAGAAAAAGAAATTGTATTAAGAATACAAGAAGTTGATCATGAATCCTGGGTTACAAGCAGGATTCATTTTATGAAAAATGGGATTTACTTAGGGGAACTCCCTCCGAATAAGAGAAGATACTATAAGATGTAAGGAGTTTAATTTATTTTAATTGAACAGGTTCTTTTCAAAAGAAATTCTGATGGTAAATTGTTAAGATGTGTAGAAAAGGATGAGGCTAATAAAATATTACATGAAATGCATCATGGAATATCAGGTGGACATGTTTTTTGTAAAGACCATAGCTATAAAGATAAGTGAGGTAGGTTATTTATAGCCTACTTTATTTGAAGATTGTTATCAGTTGATTAGAAAATGTCAATCCTGTCAATATTGTGTAGGGATGAGAAGGAATGCAACAATGCCCCTTAGTCCTATAATTGTAGATGAACATTTTTCTCAATGGGGTCTTGACTTCATTGGAATGATAAATCTAGTGTCTAGCATGGGTCACAAATGGATATTAACTACCAAAGATTATTTCACTAGATGGACTAAGGCTGTGCCACTTAAAGAAGCAACAAAAAATGTGATCCTAGATTTTCTAGGTAGTATCACTACTCATTTTGGGGTTCCTTGCACCATACTTTTAGATAATGCTAAAGCATTTTTAGGGTCTAAAGTATCCGAATTTGCATTAAAGCATGGAATATATTTGAAAACTTCATCTAACTATTACCATCAAGGTAATGGTTTGGTAGAATCAACTAATAAGAACCTGATTAGACTCATCAAAAGAATGGGGACTGATCATCACAAAGAGTGGCATAAAGTGCTTAATTTAACACTATGGGCTGATATAATCACACCTAAATAGGTGATCAAAATGTCCCCATATGAATTGGTATATGGGAAATCTACTGTAATTCCCTTAAGCTTGGAGATTCCTGCTCTCCAGCTGATCAAACAGATTGTAATTGAAGAAAATGGCCCCATGCAGGTCAGACTCGTAGAACTTCTAGAAGTTCAAGAAAAAAGGGATGCAGCACATGATTCATTGGTAAAACATCAAAAAATAGTTAAATAATCTTTTGATAAAAGAACTTCCAATCCATAGTTCAAAATAGGCTCAATTGTTTAAAAATGGGATGCAAGAGCCACCAAGCTGGGTCAACACACTAAGTTTGAAGCATTATGGACTGGCCCTTATAGAATTCATGTGTGTAAACATCAAAATTATTTTGAGCTAGAAACAATGGAAGGTGAACCTGAAGATATTCCTATGAATGGAATCTATTTGAAACATTTTAGTTAAGCTATGTTTTTTTAGCAATTTTTTATCGTGTGGGAGTTGTAGGTTCTCTTTGAGTAGGCTCAAAATTCCTTGAGGTCACCAATAACTATAGAGTTAAAAATACTCTACGTTTTATTAGCATGATCCAAATCACTATCCTTACACACTTTGGTTTGGGATGGTGAAGTTTTGAAATAGAATGTGGGCTCTAATTTCCTTTTGATTCATTTTTCTCTAAGTGTTGAAGTCAGGTAGAAGCTTCCAAGTGTCATCAGCTGAGGCATCTTTTACAATTTTTATAAGTAAATTAGAGATTTCAATGTATCTCATAGTAACTTATCAGAACACGACAAGTGTCAGCATCCACTTTTCATATCGGCATCCACATTTCAAATCTCTTTTCAGTGGAAGGTTTCAACAAGCTAAGTATTAGGATCAAGCAGAAAGTGCCAAGTGGCAATCACGAAAGGTTTCAATTTGCTTTTCTAAATGTGATGAAAGATGCCAAATATCCCAGCTAAAGAGAGTGGAAGCCACCATGTGTTGAGATTTGAATCATCTTCATTTTGTTTCACCAATATAGCAAAGATTGTGGTGGGTCTCAAGTTTTATTTTTGAAGCAAGTGGAAGCTGGCAAGTGTCGCTATCCATGTAAATATGAAATGAGGCCCAATTGTTTCTATAATATAAATAGAGTGATGCAGAGACCAACATGTGTCACCTTCTGTAGGTTTCTCATAAGGTGGCTAAAAGTAGTGGAGATCGCCACATACCCCTAGTTAAGTAAAGCATAGATTTCCACATGTCCTTTATTGAGGCAAGTGGAGATTGCCACCTGTCTTTATGCCCCTTTTAAAATTTTCTTGGGTAAGAAATGTTGTGGGTCTTATTTTCTGATAAGTTGTTAAAGTTTTGAAGAAGTGGATTATGATAGGTGTCAAAGGTGGAACATTCCTGAGCAAAGACACAAAAGGAGTATCAGTTACACGGAAAGTGGCACGTGTCTTCAGTAAGTATTGTGGAACATGCCAAGTGTCATCCTCCAGTGTCTCCTAAGTAATAAGAAGGTTTTTAAGGAATTGGCTAAGTGTTCTCTTTCATTTAAGAGAAAGGAGTGTCCTACGATCTGTTCCAGCTAATGAACTACCAAAAGATAGAGAATTTTAGAATCTAAGAAATATCTTCTGTTGGACACTTCCAGTTTGGTTAGATTTTAGTTGGGCCGTTAGATTGGGAACACGCAGACAATTCAGAGTGAATCAGGGTATAAATAGGGGTACATAGATACCAAAAAGATCATCATCAAATACCAGAGAGAATTTTTTGAGAGAATTATTGTCAAGAGTTTAGACTTTCTAGAGCTGTGATTAGAAATATCATTTGCCTTTGTTCCATTTTCTTAAGTTGGAAAGTTTATGTAATTTTGCATGTTTTTGTGCCTCTTATGTGACTAGAGAATTAATAATAATATTGAATCCTGTGCCTTTGTTGATATTTTCTGTGTCATTACAAAAGTAGTCTAAGCTATGTTGTCAAGAGTTTTAGACTTTCTAGAGCTGTGATTAGGAATGTCATTTGCCTTTGTTCTATTTTCTTGAGTTCTAAAGTTTATGTAACTGTGCATGTTTCTATGCCTCTTATGTGACTAGAGAATTAAAATAAGATTGAATCATGTGCCTTTGTTGATATTTTTTGTATCACTGTAAAAGCAGTCTAAGTTGTGAGCCTCTATTTCTATTGTTTTCATCTTTTACATTGATCATGCCTTTGTTGCTCTTAAATGTAATTGAATTTTACAAATATTTATACTATGCTCAGATTAAGGGTCAAATTGCATTCAGGTGCATCACCATAGTTAGATTTTCTTTCTTTGCATTTGTGTTTCTGCTAAAATTCCTATCCCTTTTCCCAATATACACTCAATATAAAGAAGAGACTAGCTTCTTAAAAATCTAGAGATTGTTTCAAGTCACAAGTCCCACATCTTGAAACTTCCCATTGTTGGTTTTAGAAACAAGCACAATTTTAACCATCAACAAATAACTTATCTAAAAATTTCATCAACCACTTCTCATACAACATTAAACATGAATTGACCATTATTGACTTGTACAAAGCCAAACAACATGATGTAAAAGTTTTGCAACATATCTACAGAGGTGGAGAGTATTAGTTGGTTGCTTTCAACATAATTTACTAGATAAATAGTTGGTAGACATATTTACATAAAACTTACACCCTGAGGTGGCACATAATATATGGCTTTCTTGCACAAACACATTTAAATAAATCATAAACAAAGGGGTAAAAATTGAGAAGGATCTTATTACCAAAGTATTTGTCAAGATTTACATGTAGGGTCTAACATCAAATTAAACCTAATCACTAGTTTAAATATTTATGTAAGCGAAACCTAAGGTTTCAACAAGAATAAGAACATGGTAGAGAATGGAGTAATTAAATCAAGACACATGAAAATGGTGTAGGCTTCATTAGCTCTAAACCTACAATTAGCTCCCCCTAATCCACTAGCCAATTTTCAAAGACAACCTCCATGGAGGACATTCCATAATAAATTTAAAATCTTTAGAAAATTGGGAGATCTTGTTGAAATAGTGTGCCAAAATCTTGTAGTAGCTAACTTTATTTTATGGCCTATACCAAAGCCGTTTTTGGTAGATCAATTGAAGCTAGATTGGTACAAAGAAAACAAAATGGTACAACTTTTATTATGTTTTTGGTCATTTTAATCATCATTGCATCTAACTAAGACACCTTGTTGAAGATTTGATTGAGAGTGGTAAAGTTTAAATCAAGCTTGATCCACAAAGAACTAATTAGGATATAGGAATCTACCAAGATCCATTTCCATGACATAATCAAAAACCACCAAAGAATAATCAAAACCAAAATCAGGGTCAAAATTTCAATCAACATGATCATAGTCAGGATCATAATACCCATGCTAACAACCTAGGTTACAACAACATTAATTATGACTAAAAAAAACCATGGGATTCATTTATCCGACCCACATTACCATTATTACTATTAAATCCCATGGATCATCTCATGATCCCCATAGTATAGGACCCATATTATAGTGTCAATACCCTCTCCCTCTAGTAACACTGCATTGAGTTCATGTAATTCTGTTATGACTTTGTTTACATCGGTTACTATTTCTAGAACCCATCCTTACTCTAATTATGATGTCTCCTTGTTGACTTGAAATATATCCAATGTAAATAGATGCTCATGAGTCACCCTCTAAGGCCCTTCACCTTCATCATTTAATTATAATGGCTAATTTCACCTTCAAATTGTACAATCACAACTAAACACTTGTGATTTACTCTCTACAACACTTTTCCCTCTTATTCCATTGAACCCAACTTGAACATTGTGTCTTCGAATCCAAAGACAAATACTGTGCCAACCAAGGCTAAGTCATCTCATCCTAATGTTGAGAAGCCTTATAGTCTATCAAATGAACTGAGTAAAACACCTATGTATAATTCCATTTTGGATCTCTTAAATACGTCTAAAGTCCATAGAACTATTTTAAACAACCTTTTATAAGAATCAATTATTCCCAAAGATATTAAACTTGAATAGTTCCAAACACTAGTTAGACACTTGTCTTCATTTAAATAGCTCACATTTGATAAAAAAATATGTCTTCCCTAGGTTTGAATCTTAATAACCCACTGTATACTAAGGTCATCATTGAAAACCATAAGGTCAAATAGGTTCGTATAGATAATGGTTTAGGGTTAAACATAATGTCCCTCAAAATGGTATATAGATTGGGTGACATTTTGAAGGACATTCAACTAGAAATGATCACTATAAAGGCTTATGATAATATCGAGAGGTAGTTTTCTGGTACCATTTATTTACCAATAATTGTTGGGCCTATTTCCCACCACACATTATTACATACTATGGACATTAAGCTCTTTTATAACATACTTCTTGGTCATCCTTGGATCCATGAAGTATAAGCCATTCCATCCACCTTACATCAATTCCTTAATTTTCCCCATGATGGGATCGAGGTTATTATTCTCATTGATCTACAACCTTATCATTATTTTAAACATCTAGAGGATGAATATCATAATTATAACTATTGTCAAAGTTTTAAATTTGTTGTAAAGAAGAATAAGGTGATAGTTTCACATCCACTACCATCTAATTACATCAACCCTAGCTACCTTACATCCACTTTGGATGATCTATTTCCCATAACCCTTGTAAAATAGGTTGTTATAGAAGATGTGGGCATTTCCATGTACCATTTTACAGACTCCTTCCATGTTGCTAAGTTGTCAAATTCTCCTAAAACATTTGGTAAACCCAAAACTTCTAAAATCCCAATACATACCCAACTTAATTTGGAAACATAAGAAATAACAACTAAAACCACCTATGGTATTTATAATTACTACTTTGCCAAAATAGGATTAAGAGGATTTCACTAAAGGAGACTGGTTATATTCTGATGGCATTACTGTTTGCTTTCAAAATCTAAAATATCTATCCCTAATTGGATAATGGAAAATTTTTTTTACACAGGTAGAGGCTTGGCCTATGATTTCAATGAATCTTAAAACCTTTATCAGTTGGAGTACCTAATTTAAATCATGGTATTATATTTATATTTCTTGAGAGTGACCTTGTGACTTTTTTTAGTGATTATTCTAAATTGACTAGTGATGAGACACTAGTAACAATGTAGCATCCCATTATAGCCTTTTTGTTGTTCTTGCTAACTAAATTAATACCGCATTGTTCCCTATGCCTTTTCCATCCCAAACTCATTGATTGGAACTAACAAAATTTTAACATACACCTTAAAAAAATTTAGAATGAAGAATCAAGTGTATAATACATGGGCCTAAGAGATGGATTACCCATTGACAATCACAAATAAGGCTTTGATTTTTCATTGGATACTTCTACCTACTTTGGAGATAAGTTAAAATTTGTTGGTCATAAAAAATATAAAAAATTGAGATATTTAGGTGAAAACCCCTTTGAGGCACTTGTTAATCAAGGAAAAATTAAAGAAAAAGACAAGCCCTTGAGTGAAAACCTATTTTAGGCATTCTTGGATGGGAAAGTTTAATCATCCCCAAAAGACACTCAAGGTCCATCAAGTCCTAGCTCTATATCTAGTATAAGAATCTTCATAACAACAACAAATGTTTGAGCATCTCACTCCTGAGTTTCCTAAGATTTTTATTATTTGGCCATTACCTAAGATGGCAGATTTAGATTCATCATATTAGTCAAATCTTTGGGAGGAATAATAAGAAAATGCAGTAGAAGATGATGATCATGATCACACATTTCCTACTATTATTGAATATGGTTCTAAACTTATTATAGAGAACACAATTGAAGTAAACTTGGGAACATATGATGATCTCAAAAAAAATTATCTTGGAGCTTACCTTATTGAAGGAAAACATGAACACATTATATCCATTTTGATGGATTTTATTGACATTTTTTCATGGGCATATTTGGATATGTTAGGCTTAGACCCTCACTTGGTAGTGCATCACCTTATTATTCATCCAAATGCCAAACTAGTCAAACAAAAATTGAGAAAGATACATCTATGCATTGCTCTATTGGTAAACGCTGAACTAGAGAAGTTATTAGGAGCAAGCTTCATCAGACCATTGGACTATTATGAATGGATATCAAACATATTTATAGTTATAAAGAAGCCACAAGGCATACATATTCATACATATTTTAGAGATATTAACAAAGCATGACCAAAAGATGATTTTCCTCTGGCCAACATCTACATGATCATTGATTCTACTACTGGGTATGAGATGTTATCCCTCATGGATGGATTTTATGGATACAATAAGATCAAGATAGCCTAGTAAGATCAACATAATACTACATTAACCACTTCATGAGGAACATTCTATTATCAAGTCATACCATTTGTCTTGAATAACTTTGGAGCTACATATCAATATGCCATGATTGTCACCTTCCATGACATGATGCATGATATTTTTGAGGACTATGTTGATGACATACTAGTAAAATCATGAACACATGTTAGACATCCTAATTTTCTATGAACAATCTTTGAGAGGCTTTTTGAATATAAATTCCACCTAAATCATAAGAAGTGTGTCTTTGGTATCACTTCTAGGAAATTGTTAGGGTTCAATGTCTCACAAAGAGAGATATAATTTAACCATAGTAAGGTTAAGAATATTGTTGAAATTCCTCCACCTTCAAATCTTAAACAACTCTGAAGCCTATAAGGAAAGATTTAGTCTATTTGTAGGTTCATTTTTGAATTGGGAGATAAGTGCCACCCATTTACTCATCTCTTGAATAAAGGGGTCATGTTTCAATGGCATGAAGACTATCAATTAGCATTTGTGAAGCTCAAAACATATTTGGCCAACCACTAGTTTTGAGACTGCCAACATTTGGATAACCATTACTTCTTTATATATCAGCAACTGAGCATGCACTGGGGCACTTTTAGCCCAATTTGATGATCAAGGTATAGAACATGTAGTTTATTATTTAAGATGCACACTGGTGGATTATGAACATAATTATATTCCTATTGATAAGGTGCATTTAATTATGATTTTTACTTCCCAAAAGTTGTGACATCATATACTGAACAATAAAATAATTATCATCACTAAGGTAGATTCTCTCAAATATTTATTATCCAATGTAGCTCTCTTAGGACATATGGATAAATGGGTCATGCTCTTAAGCAATTTTTATGTTGAGTATCAGAATAAAAATTCTATCAAAGGGTAGGTTATTACTAATCAACTTGTAGAATTCCCTATTATAGACACCTAAACACTCATATTTGACTTTCTAGATGATTCTATCATGATAGTGGAAGAAATGCAGCATGAACATGAATAATGGAAGATATATTTTGATGGTTCCTTGACTTATCATGGATTTTAATCCATAATATTATTGATTACACTACAAGTGGATCTGATTACCAAAGTATTCCACATCAATTTTAATTATACTAATAATATGGCCAAGTATGAGGAACTTATTGTAGGACTTCATCTTATAGTTGAGTGGGACATTAAGCACTTAATGGTCTATGGTGATTCCCAATTAATCATCAATTAAACCACTAATCAGTATCAAACTAGAGATGACAAGCTTGTACCCTAAAAAAAATCATGGATAATATCAAATTTCATTTTAAATCTTTATAGTTTGAATAGGTACCAAAGGCCAACAATATATCTATTGATGTAATGGAAATAATTGGGTCTATGACATAGATTAATGGTAGTGCTAGAGGGTATCCATTTTTAATTGAATATCTTATATAGCCTACACATATTATGCAAGATTCATAAAGGGTATGATCCATTTCTAGTCCTAATCCCTAATCTGAACTACCTTGGTGTCAAGACTATTAAAATTATTTTCATGATCACATTTTTCTATGACTTATCCAATAACTAATAGAAACTATTTATTCATCATCTATCCTATTAAACCCTCCTTGGAAACATGTTTTATCATAAAGTCAATGCTATAATGCTACTTCATTATTTATCTTTAGGAGAATTCAAGATAACTCTGAAGGAGGTTCATGAAGGAATGTGTGGGGCCCACACCAAAAATGTAGTCTTAGCTAAGTATCTCCTTAGAATAGGCTATTATTGGATAAAAATGGAGATAGATGTTTTCAATTATGTAAGGAGTTATGTTCCTTGTTAGAAACATGGAAATTTGATACACGCATTTTCCTTATTGCTACATCTAATCATGATACCATGATCATTTTATACTTAGAGCCTCAATCTCATTGAGAAAATAAACCCTACATCTTTAGATGGCCATAAGCACATTTTAAGTTATTACAATTATTTTACTAAGTGGATTGAGGCCAATCCTCTCACTTATGTCACTAGGAAGGAGATAGAAAAATTCATTCATTATCATATCAACTATCGATATGGCATCCCATCATGCATTATATTCGATAATCAAAGATCCTTTATAAATAGTGATGTTAAAGACATTTGTGAAAAATTCAAAATTAAGCACAAGAAATCCATACCATATAACCCATAAGGCAACAGACAAGATGAGGCATCAAACAAGACCATTATAGCCATTTTAAAGAATATTATCAATGATGTTGGCCATAATTGATAGTTGAAAATATTTTCTTCCCTTTGGGCTTATTGAACCAGTCATCGAACCCTATAAGAGCCACTCCATACTCCCTTTTTTATGGCACATAAGCTATTATCATGACTGAGATCAAACCACCTTCATTATGAGTATATCTAGAACATATTAAAGATGATGAGGAATAATGAGTCTCAAGGTTATAAGAAATAGAAATTTTTGATGTAAATCATTTGGATACCCTAGAAAACTTGTAAGCCTATCATAACATATTATGAAAAAGATGAAACATGCACATTCTCCCTTGGGAGTTTGAGATTGGTGATTTGGTCTTAAAAGAGAACCAAAAGAACAGAAATGTTAAACAAAATAAAAAGGGCAAATTATAACCTAATTGGCTAGGACCATATGTTATCATGCCAAATAATGGATCAAGGGCATATCAACTGGCTACTCTAAATGGTGAAGAACTTCTAGAGCCCATGAACAATGTGCATCATAAGAAGTTATATGCTTGATAGATTTGAACCATTATCTACAAGACCCCTTACTTAGGGGTAGCTTATGCTAAATTAATTTTATCCTACCATTATATATTGGGTCATCCCATGTTGGACCACATTTTTTTGACCTATCTTGGACCATTCTTTCAATAACCATATTCTTTTTAGGACTCTGGATAGTGAAATCTTTAGATGGTTGGTACTTTGAATACATTATATCTCACCTTGGACCATCCTATTTTAGACCATATTTATTCTAGACAATTCTCCTAAATAAACTCATTTTTATACCACCCTAGACCATCCTCTCATGGACCATATTCATTCTAGACCATTCTCTTTGAGAACCACATTATTTTCATGTCTTGGGTTATTTTAACATGAACCTCTTTTATCCCTTGACCAATTATGATCTTGATTATGACTCATAGGAATTATGAACATGTCCAATCCCATTTATTTAAATTAGATCAACATGGATAATATTTGGTAGCATATTCTATAGACAAGTGAACATGGACACCTTTTCAATTCAGGATATTTTCCTACTGGATAGTTATTTAGAGTTATCTCTTGTTGCATATAGTTCTATTATTTTAATGTTATTTGGTAGGTATTATTGCCTTAAACATGATCTTCACTCTCGTTGATTTGTGATCATGTGTTGTTGCAACCAACTTATCTATTATTGGATATTATACTCTTGGATGAGCATCTCCTCAGCTAGGTAGTTCCCCTTGGACATTTTTGTACATATTTTCTCCCAAAAACACCAAAAATATTAGAAAACTATCCAAAAAATAATAAAAACATTATCTTAAATTTTTGTGTATTCTAATCCCCATGCTATTATCATTTTTCAAGTAATTATCCCACATGCTTGTCATTTTTCAAGACCATTCTAATTTTTTCCACTATCTTGTAATTTTGGCAAGACCATTCCCCCCCAACATAAATCATGTTTGTTGATAATCACTTTTTCTTATATCCCACTTCATGGGAGAACTAAATTTGCCCTAAATTTTATGTTGGACCTTGCATCCATGGAACTATGTAGGTAGTGTCCACTTGTCTTGTACATCTAGAGTCAACTCGACCGCCCCTTTCCTTGTCTTCTCTTCTCCCATTTCTTATGTGTTTTTATCCTATCATCTTGGGGGAAACTTTGTGTCCTTATTCTTATTACGTTATTGTATAAAGTAACACCTCTACCTCATGTGCCTGAATAACTATTTTTAAATTACACTAACATTAGTTTTGTTTGTGTGTGTTTATTTTATTTTTATTGTTGCTTTGTGCTTTATTGTCTCTTCTTTTATTTTATTTCCCTTCCATTTTTTTTCTTCTCGTTTCTTCCTAGTCTTTAATTTTATTTTTTTACCTTGTTCTTCTATTTTGTTTTTCCATGTACATCTTGATGGTCCACATAGATATTGATTATTTATATCTTGATCTCATGTTGTTAAGATGTTCTTGCTTTGTTTTTATGCATTCTTGTTCTTAATTAAGTCTCTATTTCTAATATTTTGATTTTAAGTTGGGTTTATTTATGTATTATTTTTCTTTGTCTTTGATTTTTGTTTAAATGTAAATGGTTTTAACTCTAGTATTGGTATTTCTTATCATTATCCTTAGTTATAAGTATTCACATTTGAATTGGCTCAACGTAATTAAAATGCTATGTCATTATAAGTTCCTCATACTTATGATGCACAATTCATTTTTTTATATCAATCACTATGTGCTTTGGTTCCAAGTCTCAACATTGATATCACTCTGATGAACAACTCTCAAGAACACTAATGAAACTAGGTACCAATGGCTTATCATATACATGACTCTATGTAAGACATGCATCTCTTAGAATACATCATGAGTCTAATCAAACATTGGTCAGTTTTCTTCATCCCTCATTCCTTTCTCTCCCACTTCTAGGTGAACTACATTGGCTTGAGGTCCATCTGGAATATGTAGGCAATGCTTGGATATATGATGTATCTCAGGTTAGCTCAGCCACCTTTATTTTTATTTTCATTTCTTTCATCACTTTGTGCATATAAATATGCCTAATTTTTTTTGTCTTTTATGTTCATTACACTATCACGTCTATGTTTTTAGCCACTCATATTTAATCTATGTAATAGATTATATCCTTGTGATATTACTTGCCAATTTCGCCTATCAGGGGCACAACATTTGAACTAGTCATAGATCTAAACCAACCCTATAGGGGAAAACCATTCTTTATCAGTGATCAAAATCAATCCTACTAGGGTAAAATTATTTATCACATGATCATGTCTTCTCTACAATAGAACATTATTATTTCCTTCTCTCTTTAGATGCATGATTCTCCTTTTTCTTTTAATTCCAAGATCTATAAACTTTTTCCCTCATTTTAGCAATATTTGAATGTGCAACTTGTCTCGATATTGATCATTCCATAAGCATGCAACTTACAACATAGATTTAGGTGTGTTAAAAGTGTGTCACTTATATTTTTGGATTGTATCCTTCCCATTACCCCCATCATTGGGGCCCATTATACTCTAATTATATTTTTATCATTGATAAAATCAATGTGTGCAAGCATTAGCTCATCTAGATTTAATCTATTCCATGGGATAATTTCATTTTTTATCTCTTTTCAAGAGTCCATCCTTCTCCTTCATCCTTGTATGTCCTCTTGAGGGAGCATCATGGGTCATTTCCTTCCAATTTCTTATTGATAACTCTTTTATTTGAAAATACATTTCTTCATTAAATGTCTCACCACACCTTCTCAAATAGGGGCAAAATGTATACATCTAATTCCTAATAGCATTTGTGTTAAAATTTTCAATCTTACTTAGAATTTTTGAAAATGTACAAATTGGGCCAAAATCACTTATACACACTAAATGGTTCAATCTTGTTGTATATAAGTTCTAATTTATGCTAATGTATCCCGAAATGGGGTAATGCATTTTATGTGATTATTAACTTTGATCAAATAATTTTGAGTCAAAATGATTCGTAAACTAGGTAAATAGTTTCTGAAAATGGATACTAAAACTCTCAATTCCATTTTAAGTAAAAATAGAAATTGGAATGCAAAATTCTAAGAATGAATAAAAGTGTTTATAAAACTTTGAATATTTATTTCCTGATTTAAAACTCCCTATTTTGTGTCATATTTTAACTTTCCACAATTCATTATATTATTCCATTAATTTATTCACAAACTAAATAAAATAAAACTAGAATAAACTGAAATTGAATAGTTGATACAAGACATGATAATGGAGTTCACCATCATTCACACTACATCTCTGGGATTAATCAACTATAATCTGATCCATTATAAAATATGTAAATATACATTTACCAACTTACATTAGAAATGGATTTTTGGGAACTTATAATTTAATGTTGAAACTTGATAGTGAAATATCTAAGCCTATCAACAAACATCCTTCTTCTTCAGTAGCATTTATATTTCCTCTCCATGCATGCATGAAACTTTTTCCATTAAGATTATCTGCAAAAATCTTAAAAATTAGGCATAATAATAATTATGAGTACCTCTAGATATTATAATCTTGCAACTTTGATAATAATCCTTATAACTATATGCATCCCTCCATAGCCAAAAGGGCAGATACAATAATAGAGATAATAAAATTATACAATCATGGGTCTCTCCATGTATCCATACATAGTTTCACAATTACATTTCTTCCTTGCCTATCATGGTTTCTCTATGTGTTTTAAATAAACTTTAAGGAAAAGAATACTTGTGCTTTTGGCGATAAAGCCATATAAAATCAGCATTTTATCTCCTTGCAACAGTTACTCAAATATTTCTTCCATAATCATAGACCATACAAAAATATAAGAAACAATATAATATTGGTTTGTAAGGAACACATACCATGCAATATCATAATATAAATGTATTACCTCTCGAGACTATTTCTAACTAGTATGTAGTCATGAATCAACCTTCATGGCCAACACTTAAAATAAAATAAAAACATGATCACAAATATAACCTAAATAGTAGACAACATCAAATTAGGTTTGATCTCTCTTTCCTAAAATGGATTCAAATATAAAATGACTTAGTATTTGGGTCTATGTCTCCCCACACATCTTTGTCTCTTTAAATTAGGCTTGTGTAATGTAATTTTTACATTCATCTGTGGCCATGGCTCTAATTGACCAAAATAGATGAATATGTCCATACTATGGACTTGATGATTCTACATAAGGAATTAATATTGTGCTATAGTAAATAGATCATTCCCAGATGGGCATAGACATACATAGACTTGGTCTACAAATAGATAATTCCTAGATGACCTTTCAAATAACTGATATACACCATATACATAATTATGTATTGATTAATGACCATATCTCAGATCTATCCACCCATCCCATCTAAGTCTACATCATAAAGTAAACCCCATATTTGACCATATCTTAACCTTGCATTCCTGTAATCTTTCTAGGCACCCAAATTACATAACTGAAGTAATAGTAAATGTCTATATTCATATAATAGACTCTTGGATATAGAGGCTTTCCATGATAGCCATGGTTAACTCATAATTCTATAGTTAAATGATGTTTGTATATTTCCTAGGGAGGTTACCTTTTTTTTAATGGTTTTCATCACATGGAGAGTGCCTTCCAAATGGAAGAATAACATTCTTTCATATATACTCAGATCTCCCATGGCCAAAGGCCATTCCAATAGAAGCCTCTAACATTCTTTTGCCTTAGCTTACTAATAGTTGATCCCCATCACATCTAAGGATAAAAATCCTTTTAATAGATGTATCTCATATGCATTACATTCATATCCTCTGTAATGGCCTTCCATGGGCTACCCAATGAAAATTGTATGTTTTTATTTATTTCAACAACTACCTTTTTTCTAGACTCTATGATCCCACAGATTTATTTATCATTCAAATACTCTCATCTTGGAAATATATTTTGGGGAATAATAAAAATCCCACATTTACAGATATAATATTTTAAAAAGGATTTAAATATCCTAAAGCTTATCAAATAGCTTGTTGATCTGAGTAATATTTCAGGTGACAGTTTTACCCCAATTTGTGGTAGAACTTTTGGGAGCCATAACTTTTACACCATAGCTCCATTTGACTCCCCATTTGAAATATTGGAAATACAAGAATGAGGGGAACATCATGAGATGGATTTAATCTTTAGTTAATGTGTTTTGACCCTCAAAAACCAAATGGAAGTTCCCCAAATTTTAATTTTAATAATGCAATCTAAAAATAGTAAGTTCCTAAAAATAGTAATTCCTCAAATTTTGTATTGTTGTAAATCAAGGAATTCAAACCACTTAATCTCCCTCGAGATTGGTGACCTTCCACATCCTCACCCTACCTTAAAAATGTGTATATATGAAGATGTAACCCAAAATGGAAATCATACATCTCTTCCTAGAGATAAGTATATGTTGTATCTACAATTTTGAGCAATAAAACATCTCTTCTCACAGATAGCTTTATTATAATTGTATTGTTCTTGTTTCTTGAATTATCTTTCAACCAAAGCTTTTGATTTTTGGATCACTTATGGCTTCAACAACATATTAATCCTTTTATTTTAACAACTTTGAGCTTGATTGGAGAAAATCTCAGCCTAGCCAAACTTAGATAAGGTTGGAATTAGGATCAACATTAGCTATAACTTGGGTTGACTTTGAGTTGGGTTGGACTTTAAGTTGGGTTACCATGTTGAGTTTATAGTTTATTTGGTACTCCATTGTAATTTTTAACAAGTGTCTTAGTAATTTGGTAACATAGAAAATAGAGGATGTGGTGGCAAGCCATGTGGTGGCCTGAGGACCTGCCACATGGACCTCTTCAAATGCTCCTCATCCTGACATGTAAGAAGCACTAAAATAATAATATATGGTAAATTATAGTGTAATTTTGAAATTAAATACACCATTATCATATATGGTGGCAACATCCCCTTCTATTAGAAAAGTGGGATCTATTAGCTATGATTTCCATAGTTGGTCTTTTTAATTACCAACAAAAATGGTGACTATAATCCTCTGGATCAAACCACCCCACAAAGAAGTTTTTGGTCTCCAAAAATTCTAAATATTCTAATATATCTAATAAGTGGCTCTTTGTATTTTAACAACATATATAAACTTGTAAGAAGTTAACTATCCAACTACAATTATAAATTTTGTATCCATTCTACTAAACTGACCTATTTACCCAAAATAGTCATTGCACCTAGAAAATTTTCTCAACCCCTACACTGTATGAAGGTTAAGGTATTCTCCTTATTATCACACAAGGGAAATCACATTGTGCTACATAAACCTATAGGGTTTATAAATAAATACACATATGTATAGTTGTATTACAAACATGGCCCATTTATGGGTATTTGGAAAGTACATCTACATGATGTGCATAACAAACATACATGTGTATACGAGAGGTTTGTAATACAAACATTTCTGATATTACTGTGGGACTTAGATGTATATAATGTCAAGTATAAAAATGTGTAATGAATTTGTCTATCTTAGGATGACTAATGCATAATACTTGAAATCATAATCAAGGAAACTATAAATAACATAGTTAACTATTGTGTCCCATAAATATTTCCCTATACCTATCAAAATCCAATGTCAACTTAGAGACTTTCCATTACAAGAGCTTCTTTACAAACTCACAAATTTACAAGGAATTGTAAGCAAATATCATATAAAGGTGAGGAGAAACCAATAATTTTAAACCTATCTTGAGGTTTGTGTCACCTTCTAGATGCTCCCTGATTCATATTTCCACACTCATCCAACTAAGTTAGTTTCCCAAAAATTTATCATAATGGAAAACTAAAATAGAAGATAATAATTTAACATCATTCTAAACACAAGGGTTATCAAATTTATTTCATCAATCTAAGTGATTAGGAAATACTTGAAATATTGTTTGAATAATACTGAGCATACTATATTCCATACCATAAATTTGCTAAGCAAAACTATCCAATTAAACCATAAAATCTATAAGGGTTGTTCCCTTTTCATGATTTCAATCAACTGAATAGTATGTGGTTTCATCTTTTATAAAACTCTATCTTATTAATATTTATATGATCCATGTTCCATTTTCAATAGGCTTAAAAATAATGTTTTCATAAAGGTATATTTTACTCCCAAAGTAACCCACATAAAGGTTTTCCTAGATTTAAACCAAAATTGTGCAAATATAGTTACATTGAAAATAACTCAAACCTCTTTAAAAACTGTGAAGTGCACATGTATTGAGTATTGGTTGGTATTTTGTTGGTCTTTATAAAACATCATGTTTTCTTCCTATAACTCTCAAAAAAGTTGTGAAAATATAACCAACTTATCAACCAATTACAAACTCAAACTCAAAGTGAAATTAATTGTTCAATACTAAACAATGCATTATTGCCATTTCCATATCTTACCATGGAACTATAATATTCACTTGTTCCTATCATGAAGGACATAATAATCCATAATATAATTAATAATCTAAAATATAAATGCTGCATAATTGGTTATCAAAGACTAAAATATTATGTCAATACCAATATTAAATCAAACCATAACCATACCTCAATTTGCCCTCTATGTATGATTGGTAATCAAACTGTAACTAATTCCTCTTAGATGTTCAGTAATAAAAATTCCTTGAATTTTAACTAAATTATTTCTAAGATATAATTTTTTTCCTTTCACAACACCATCTCACACCTCAAGTGGCCATGTGTTGTGTTCTTCATCCATGTTGATCTCATAGGGCTAGTGGTTCCATAACCTTGGTTGTTAGAATCTTGTCTTCTTATAGAGAATTAGAACACATTCCAATTTACCTTTACACTATCCTTCCTACATGGTTAACTCAAATATAAGAATCATAAAGCAAGAATATGATAAAAACTCTAAATTAAAGTATATCTAGCAACTGAAGCTAATCCCTGTATTCACCTTCTCTAATACCAAATTTGATCTGTAAACTAGGTAAATAGTTTCTGATAATGGATAATGAAACTCTCAATTCCTTTTTAAGTAAAAATAGAAATTATAATGTGGAATTATAATAATGAGTAAAAGTGCTTATAAAACTTTGAATATTCATTTCTTGATTTAAAATTCCCTATTTTGTGTCATATTTTAACTTTTCATAATTCATTATATTATTCCATTAATTCATTCATGAACTAAATTTAATGAAACCAAAATACAATAAAATGGAATACTTGATACAATACATGATAATGGAGTTCATCCATCATTTGGGTTAGGTCTCTAGGATTGTTCAACTACAATATGATCCATTATAAAATATGTAAATATATATTTATTAGCTTACATCAAAAATGGATTTTTGAGAACCTATAATTTAATGCTTAAAATTTATAGTGAAATATATGAACCTATCAACAAACATCCTTCTTCATCGAAAACATTTATATTTCCTCTTTGTGCATGTGTGTAACTTTCTCTATTAACAATATTTGTAAAACTCTTAAAAAATGGGCATAACAACAATTATGAGGACCTCTAAATATTACAATCCTACAACTCTGATAATAATCCTTATAAATATATAAATCCATCCATATCCAAAAATGAAGATAGAATAATAGAGGCAATAAATTTACACAGTCATAGGTCCCTCTCTGTATCATACATATTGCACAATTACATTTCTTCTTTACCTATCACGGTTCTCTATGTGTTTTAAATAAACTGTAAGGAAAAGAATACTTCTATTCATGGCCATAAAGCCATACAAAATTATCATGTCATGTCCTTATAATAGTTACTCAAATATTTATTCCATAGTCATAGACTATATAAAAATAGAAGAAATAATATAGGCCTGGTTTGTAAAGAACGCATACCATGAAATGCCATACTATAAACAAATTACCTCTTGAGACTGTGTCTGAATAGTGTGTAGTCATGAATCAACCTTTCATGTCCAACACTTAAAACAAAAGAAAAATGGGATCAAAAATCTAACCCAAATATAAGACAACATCAAATGAGGTTTGGTCTCTCTTTCCTGAAATGGACTCAAATATGTAGTGACTTAGTATTCGGGTATGTGTCTCCCTACACATCTCTATCCCTTCAAATTGGGCCTATGTAATTTAGTTTTTACATTCATCTATGGCCATGGCTCTAATTGACCAAAATAGATGAATATGTCCATACTATGGACTCAATTATTCTAAATAGGGAATTAATCTTGTGTTACATCAAATAGATCATTACCAAATGGTTATAAACATACATAGACTTAGTTTGAAAATAAATCATTCCTAGATGACCTTGAAAATAAATTATGTGTGCCATATACATAACTATTTATTGATCAATGGACACATATTATATTTAACCACCCATATCATCTCGATCTACATCACAAATTAAACCCCGTCTTCACCCATGGCTCACTCCTACATGCCTGCAATCATTTTAGGCACTCATATTACATAATTGAAACAACATTAAATGTCTACATTCATCTCATAGACTCTTGGATCTAGAGGCTTTCCACAATATCTGTGGTGAACTCACCAATATTTAAGTAAATGATTTTTGTATATTTCCCAATGAGCTTCACTTTTTCTAATGGTTTTGATCACATGGTGAGTGCCTTCCAAAATAGAAGAAAAACATTCTTCTATATATACTCATATCTCCCATGGTTAAAGGCCATTCCAATAAAATCCTTTGACATTCTTCTGATGTATCTTACTCATAGTTGATTTGCATCATATCTAAGGCTTAAAAGCCTTTCAATAGATGTATCTCATATACTTTACATTTTCAACCTCTATAATGGCCTTCCATGGGTTGTCCAATTAAAAGTGTATGTTCTTGTTTGTTTCAAAAACAAATAACATTTTTTTTGGACTATGTGATCCCATGGATTTATTTATCATTCAAATCCTCTCATCTTAGCAATATCTTTTAGGGAATAATAAAAATCCCACATTTACAAAGATAAGATTTTATAAAGGATTTAAATGGCCTAAAGCTTATCAAATATCTTATGGCTTTATCCATTTATTAAGAATTTTATTTTAACAACTTTGAGCTCGGTTAGAGAAGATCTTGACTCAACTAAATTTAAACAATTTTGGAGTTAGAATCATCATGAGCTAGAACTCAAGCTGCACTTCTAGTTGGGTTAGACTTCAAGTTGGGTTGGACTTTGAGTTAGGTTTCTATGCTAAGTTGATAGATGAGTTAGTACTCGATTGTAATTTTTTACAAGTGTCGCGATAGGCTAGTAACTCAAAAAATAGAGGATGTGATGGTAAGCCATATGGTGGCCTGAGGACCTACCATGTGAACCTCTTTAAAATATCCTCATCTTGACATGTAAGAAGCACCAAAATAATAATAAATGGTAAATTATGGTGTAATTATGAAATTAAAAAACTATTACCATATACAATGATAGCATCCCCTCTGTTATAAAAGTGGGCTCCACTGGCTACAGTCTCCACAGTCAACCTTTTTAATTACTAATGAAAATGGTGACTATAATCCTCCAAATCACAAAATTATGAAAATGCATTTTGGTGTTATAGATCACTTTTTTCTCTAATTCAAAAGCACATGACATGTGCATGTGTTATTTTGTGTCAACAACATCCTCAATGGGATGACAGTCCATATGAAACTAACTCACCTTCTAATTCTTCTCCAGTTAAATTATGAGCTAGTAATATGACATTTTGACCAATTTTATTAATGAAGTGCATCTAATTTCAAAATAACTACATAAAAATTGATTAACCTTACTTGGGAAAATTAAACTAAATTATGAGCTTAAGTAAGAATTCCATGAAAGTTATTGAATATTTATTTATTATAAATTGATTCCTATTAACCTCATCATCATGTGAGGTCATTTGTGTGGTGGAATCCATAAGCCATAAATGCAAAAAATATTAGGATTATGGCCTCTCATGACTCTTTAATGTCCCTTCCTTCAAAATATTGATCAGGGAATTTGTGGATATTATTTACAAAATTGGATTAATTCATGGCCACACATCTTGATCTCAAGATGGATGGTCATGGTTGATCCTGATCAACTTAGAAAATAAATAATAGGGGGGCCAAGACCACTTTGATTAAACTTAATTTGTGTAAACTTATAATGTAATATTCTCTCTACAAGCCATTTGAGTGTATTTTGATAATGCTTTATTTCTAATACAATAGCATCATTGATAGGCATAACATTGATATTCATATCATAAGCCTATTTTAATTGGTGTTCTTGAGATGTTGGAGTATCTTGGGCTTGCACCATTATTGAATACTTGAGCACCAATTCAAGGGGAAAATCATGTTTTGAGCTATATGTGTGTGATGGGAAGATCTTGAGAAGGTAACTTGTGTTTGATTTCTTTCATTTGCTCTTTATTGTCATTTACACACCCTATTGAATAGTTTGGCCTAGACTATTAGTTAATTATGCACTTTTATTGGTTTTTATGACTAATGATTAATGTAAGCATCTTTTTAATCCATATCTATAGGATTCATTATATAAAGTATCAATATTTACTCATTTTCTATGTCATTATTATGGGAAAATATGGGGCTTGGTTTCTATGTATAGAATTTCTTGCAATGAATAAAATCATAATCAAGGACAATTTTCCCATTCCAATGATTGATGATATGTTTTATGAATTTTATGTATCCCAATTATTCTTAAATATTGACATGTGATCAAACTATCATCAAATATACTTCAAAAAATATATAATTCCTAAGATAACCTTACAAACTCATGATGATTATTGTTATATTCTCATCATTTACTTTAGATTCACCAAATATCTATCAATGTTTCAAGACTTGATGAAAAATATCCTCTACCATTTATCTAAAATTTCATCCTAGTATTACTTCATGACATCCTTGTCTATAGCCATACATAGGAAGAGAATCTATTACATTTGGAACAAAAATTCTAAAATAATTGCTAATAAACACTTATGTGTGAAATGGTTTAAGTGTGATTTTTGAAAAATTAAAATTAATTATCTTAGACACATAATATATAAATAAAGTGATAAATTATATCCTTAAAAAATTAAGTCTATGAAAAATGATCTAAACCCAAAATAATCAAGAGCCTTCATAAGTTTTTGGGCTTGGCTAGGTATTATAGAAAGTTTTTATATGATTATAGGAAAATTATATATCCATTGTTAGACATGTTAAAAAAATATGTATTTCAATGGTCTAAGGTAGCCAAAAACTCCTTCA
The DNA here is from genome assembly GCA_037957365.1 of Torreya grandis. NCBI lineage: Eukaryota > Viridiplantae > Streptophyta > Pinopsida > Cupressales > Taxaceae > Torreya > Torreya grandis. Next base: position 3,536,338 of record JARHVA010000383.1, read on the forward strand.
AAATATTTAATCCCATAATGTTTACTATGCCATTTTTGGCTATGCTCCACTTCTAAAAATCTTGGATAATTTACAATAAAGCCTCAATAAGTGGCATTGGATATTTTACAATGAAATAATGTCAATAAAAGGCACTTATAAGTAAAAAAAATTTATATCTCTAAATATGACAAGGAAATGTTATTCATCCTTCATGTCATCAACAAATGGTTCCCATATCTAGTCAACAAGCACTTTTATATCAAAATCAATCACCATATCCTCAATTAATTCTTGGAGAAAAGAGTATTTTCACCTAAAATGGGTAACAAAAATTATGGGACATGACTCTGAAGTTACCTACAATAAAGATAAGGAAAATGTTTTTACATATGTGTTATCTCACTAGTATGAAGAATAGATAACCATGTGTACACTTTCCTTCCCCTTGCTAGAGTGGTACATAAACCATAACAAGAATGGTCCTAACACACCCAAATAAATTGAATCATTTAGGTAGTGATCAATGACACACTATACTTACAAAATTACTCTTCATATTTTCACTATGTATGACATAAAGGACATATCGTATTGGCACCCAACTCAACATAAAGAGAGATAATTACACTATAAATGCACACCTACTCATCATCTAACCATTTAGGTTTTGTAAAAACTTACGTAAGGGTAAAAATTTTTTTTATCATATTATTAAACAAGACATGAATTTTTTTTTAAGAATATGATGCTTTTCAAAACAATAAATAGTAAATCATCTCCACACTAGGCATGTCGCAATCCTTATCCACATTTAAGTATGGATAGATATTTATATGGAATTTATTGAAGGTGTACCAAAGTTAGGTATAAAATCAATGATTATTATGGTGGTGGATTGGTTCTCCAAGTATCTGAATTTATGTAACCTTTCTCGATAAAATCTTTCGTCTCCATGGGATACCTAATTCAATATTTTTTACCAGGATTCCAATTTTGCTAGTCACTTATCTAAGGAAATTTTCTAGTACTCTAGCATCTTATTTAAAATGAGTTCCACCTACCATTTTCAAACTAAAGGATAAATGGAAAATGTGAAAAAATGTTTGGAGACCCATCTGCATTATTATTTCTTTGATCAACAAACTCATTGGGTCAACTAGTTTCCATTTGTTGAACGGTGGCAAACTCTACATACCACACTACCACCAAGATGAATACATATGAATTTATTTATGGTAAATAATTGTCCTCTCTTCAAACATAACTTCTATATAGTTCAAAGGTGTATTAATTGTATGCCACACTTAGCACATGATAAATTATCCTTCAAAATCTCAAGGATAACCTCCATTTGGCACATAACTACATGAATCAAGATGTCAATCAACACCACCTGGAATAAGATTTGGTTTTTATCTATCTCCAACCATATTAATATTCCTCCTTTAATATAAAGGGTCATAAAAAAATCACACCTAAGTTTTATGATCTTTATGAAGAGTTTTAAAAGATTGGTCCCATGGCATACAAGTTGGAGTTTCCCTCATCCTCTAAGATCCATCTAGTTTTCCATGTCTAATATTTAAAAAAGGTCATTGGTCAACATGTTCAAGCATAAATAAAACTCCCAAAACTCAACACTAAACTATGTATCCTACTATACTTGAGTCTATTTTGGACAAGTGCTTTAGCTCCAAACCAATACTATCATATAGATTATAGTAGAGTGGCTTTCCATCCAACTCAAAGACATAAAATTCTAACCTTTACTCATGTTACAATATAAATTTCCTCACCTCAAGCTCTGAGTACAAATATTTTCTTAAGTAGGAAGTCATGTTAGGACATCTTTATCCTATTTTTTTTAGTTTGTATCAAGCATTATAAAAAAATCTCATGTTCATATGCTTTGTAAGTAATATAATTTTCTAATTTAACTAACCCATATGTATTTGAGGTAGTAGTTGTCTTGTGTAGGATAGCTTAAATACATAACTTTTGTAAGAGTAAAAACATCTAGTGAATATTTTGAATTGGGATATGCTCAAAAGATATTTCCCCCTTAGAGAGGCATGTAATACTTTGTAGTGAGATTTTGTCATTTCAATAAATTATTGTTATTTTCTTTCCATTTAGTGCATATTGGCTATATTTCTATTGTTAGGTTAATTTTTATGAAAGCACATTCCTACCATAAAATCATTTTTCTTCAAAGGAATACATAAAATGCAAAAATGAAAAATCAATGCAATTAAATAGAATCATATGTTGTCAAACATATGTGAAACAAAGGTTGTCGAGTCTTGAATACACATATTCAAGTGTTTGAATTGTAATATATAGTAAAACATTATATGAAAGTTACAAAACCTTTAAGCTTGGTTTTGCCATTCTAAAATGGTTAACTTTATATGTTATATTAAAAAAAGTGATTATGTTGGGTTTTTAATTGAAATGTGTTTCCCACATGAAAAAATAATGTTTATATGTGTGTTTTACATCATATTTCATTGTGTTATATGTGAATGACATAATTGTCATATGTATTCATTTATCATGAACCAAATTTATTCCCAACATCTGATATGTTAGAGCTTAGTTGTGAGCTTTATAGAAGTTGGAATATATTTTGATAAACAATTTCCTTCAAGTGGAAGTTTTTACATGAGAATATTGTGCAAAAAAATTACTGAAAGCACAAAAATAAAAATTGATAAATTTATTGGTCAAAATATTGAGATATGGAAACTCAAAATGGAAGATATCGTAGTAGATAGAGAATAATGTATTGTTATTGTAGAAACAACACCAACTAGAATAACACCATAAGATTTCTAGGAAAATAATAACCACTATCAAATTATGTTTTCTAGATTCATTTATACTAAATGTCTTGATTGAAAATATGATAAAACTTTTTTGAAATAATAGTGGAACATTGTACTCGACCAAGTCACTAGTAAACAAGGGTTTTATGTGATATATTTTGTACTCATTTTGAATGAATGATGATGACTTGGTTATAGAGAACTTGAATTAATTAAACATTGTATTCATTTAGTTGTCATTAATGGATGTTAAAATGAGTGATGAAAAATGGTTTTCCATTCTTGTATGGTCTTTTCTAGATTCATGGGATAATCTAGTGATGGAAATCACTAGTAACACATCATAGATAGAATTGGAAGATGAGGTCATAAATATATTATTAGAGGATATGAGGAACAAGTATTTGAAAAGATATCAGATGAATGGAACCTTAAATTTATGAGGTCACTCAAATGAAAAAGGCAAGAAAAAGACTATGGATAAGGGCTCAAAATCTAAAGTCTTTGGAGACATTTTGGAATTATGAAAGGATGAGGCATTCAAAAAGGAATACAAATCAAAAAATATGGAATAGGTAAAACCACTAGATATTACACAATCCTTGAGTAGGAATTTATATACTGATGGATATGGAGACTATATCTAGTATCCTAAATCTCACATGCTTTCAATGATGCTTGGCTAACTGATTTTGAAGCCTCTTATCATATAAATATTACAAGGGGTTGGTTATTTGAATAAGAATAATATGATGTTGGTGATGTATTTATTATAGAAAACTCAACCTAAGAGGTTTTAGGTAGAGGAAGGGTGAATCTAATATTAGGAGATAGAAGGATCAAAACTCTCCCAAGTGTTTTACACATTCTTGGCCTTATGGGGAATCATATTTCTATGATCAAGATGAATGATGTTAGTGTGTATACATCATTAGAATAGACATGTGAAAAATTATGTACTAAGCTATGGTTTTGACAAGGGATGTATACACAAGTACTCTATTAAAGCTTTGATGCAACTATGGTAAGCAACACATGTAAACAACACTAGTGTTCTTTATTTTAAGGTTGAATCTAAAATAAACACATTGATTCTAATAGAGGAAGTGATGTTTTGGAATTAGATGTTGTGCCAAAATTAGTGAAAAAGTTATGTGTATACTATTGACTAAGGATATAGTGAAAGGGGTGGATAATTTTCTGTTGGACTTCAACATGAATGAAAATTTCATTTAAAATTAGAGTTAGGTGGAATTCCATACAAATGTTGTGCGAGTAAGAAAAATCTTACATGTCATCCATAATGATGTGTTTGGATTGACAGATGTCCCATCACTAAATTATTATGTTTTCTATATGCACTTCATAGATGACTAATCTTACAAGACTTATATACACTTTATCGTAAATAAATTTGAAGATTCGAATAAATTCAATGAATTAAAAACCCATGTGGAGAACTAGACTAAAATTTAGATCAAAGTGTTACACATGAACAATAAGGTTGATTACTAATCAATATACTTTTAATTATTTTTCAAGAATAATTGTATTAAAAGGTATAGGACATTCTATAGACAACACAACATAATGGATTTGAAAACTAGATGAATAGGATGTTGATGAAATAAGGTCCAAGTATGTTGAGATGTGCATACTTAGAGAATAAGTAATTGGTACTACTTGTTACCTTGTAATCACGTGTCTTGAATCACTATTGGTTGAGAAGACTCTAGTGCAACATGTATTGGTGTTAAAGTGGATCCTTAAAAAATTATGGCTATGAAAAATTAGTCTAAAACTAAAACACTCAAGAACCTTTGTAGGTTTTTAGGCTTGACTAGGTATTATATAAAATTTCTCGAGGATTATGTGAGAATTTTATCTCCATTAACAACCATGTTAAAAATATATTCTTTTTAGTGGTCTGAAGTAGTCAAAATACTATGAAATATTGAATCCCATAATGTTTGATATGCCAGTTTTGGCTATGCTCAACTTCTACAAATCTTGGGTCATTAAAAATGAAGTCTCAAGAAGAAACATTGGATATTTTACAATAAAATTATATATTAGTGTGATACACTATTGTCAAAGGAACTATTATATTGTCCTTTTGTGGATAGGAGCCTTGAAAATTCTAGGGATGCTATGAGAGGTTTCCTAAGTCCTTTATGTGTCTTATAGAACTTTCAATCATCTTTTTGTGTCACCATTTTTATCTTATTTATTTAAAACCCTGATGAATAATTACACACATGACATAACAATGGAATAAAATATAAAAATAAGGTGAAAAAGTGGCTTGTGGGATGTTATGATCAAATAACCTAAAACCCCTCCTATTCTGGATACTATCTACATTAACCCCAATGGTCAAGGTCTCAAATTGAATGTAGTTCTCCCTTAGTGAACGTGCATAATTAACATGCATAGTATGCAAGAATGACTTTAACTTAGGCCCTTATTTGATTAAACATGAAAATTTATGTGTGATACTAAGTAAATATGAAGAATGTTTAACTATAATATTGATTGATTCTATGTAATTATGTGCCAAATTAGTAATTTGTAGATGTGAAATGCCCTGTGAATTTCTTTGGATAGAAGGATATTTATTTTAAATGTGAGACACTTGTTCGTAGGATGAGAAGGTAAAAATATAGATAACATCATAAGAGGAGACCCAAAGGAGGGTAAGGACCTAAAACAAGTTAACAATTGACCATTTAAAAATAGAGTTAAGGTGGAAAATAGCATGGTGTGATCCTATCCAAGACTGCTCTATTATCCTATGTGCACAAAATAGGGTTATGATTGGGACAAACAAGCCAAGGGCCCCTATGACTGGAAAAGGGATGACATGAAATTGTTGAGGGTGTAAAAATAGGGAAAATAAGCCACAATAAGGATCAAAATACCAAATTTACCATATGAACAAATTTATCATTCATCATTAAGAACTTCCTATGAAAGAGCCACAAAATACTTAGTACTTGTGTTTACTTGACCAAATTAATGAGTGTACATTTTCACCCATTTTAATCTAATAATTCAATGGAATGAAAGTGTATACACCTAAATCAATTTACCCTAACCATTTTAATAATCTTGTTATTTATCTTAATTAATCCCATAACCATAGTCCTAATTAAATAATTAAATCCCATCCTCCTTCATTATTCATCATCATACTAACCTTACCCCTTCCCACTTCTTCATCAACTCATCTAACTAGCCATTATCTATTAACTAATCCCACTTATCTAATATTTGGGAATTTTAAATTCCCATGACACACCTACCTACCTACTCCTAGGCTTCCCTATAAGCCTAGCCACTAATCTTCACCTAATCCCTTTCTAATCTTCAATTAGTCTTAACATGAAACTAAAGGCTTATACTCTCTAGAAGCATCCCTCATCCTCCACATTTTCTATAAATCTCCATTTCTAGATAACTCTATGGAATTTTAAATTCTTTAGAATTCCCCCTTTTTTCTAAATTTTTCTTCTCTAGAAACCTCCAATGAATTTTTAATTCATTGGGAAATCCTCTCTCTTGGCCTATTTAAACCCACCATCTCCCTCCATTATAACTAACTACATGAACTAGAAACTAGCTACATGAATCCATAAGAACTCCATGTCAATATAATCAATTAATCCATGCTATAATCAAAGCCATTTATCAAGCTATCATTATGTCAAAATTTTGAGTCTATCCATTTTAATCCACATCAAAATCAAGAATCATTGAAAATTGGTTTGAAAATCTTGGAGAGAGGATAAGAGGAGCAAGGAAATGGTAAGAAGCTCCAAATTATTTCTAATTTGATTCCATAATCTCTCCCTTTGATGTTATTATGTTTTAGGTTAGATTTATTAGACATGATAGTTTAAATTCATAAGCTCAAAAATAGAATCATACAAAAATTACTAGAGTAAAATAAAAATAAAATGAATATCTATACTTACTTATGTGATCCATCTAAGTGGATAATGGATGTGCTTTAGACCCGACCCATTTTTTGGGCAAAAAAATGGACATGCATTGGAATAACATTTGTGAAGATAAAATCCATAATGTGGTTGTCCCCTATACTGAATTTGAGTAACCAACTAGATTATGAGAAATAATCCTTATTTTATTGCACTTTGATCTGTGACTAAGTCTACAAATTAATCTATAAATGTGGAGAAATAAACCATGCTTCCCCCACTCTGATATGTAATTAAGTCTAATAAGTAGTCTATAAATGTGGAGAAACAAGGCATGTTTTCCCTAATTATGATATGTGAATTGAGTCTAAAAAGTAAATGTGTTCTAAGGTCAAAAACCATTGCTTGACCCATGTTCTACACAAATTGGTGTAATATGGGTCTAGTGCAAACTATGGATTAACCATTGTAGATAGCTCTATTACCAATTTTTTTGAATTCCTAATGACATCTTATTGACAACTTGAGTGTAATACAATTATTTGAGGATAAAGAGTGGTATAGTTTTCCATTCCATTATTATAACCTAATGAAATCTTATGGGATTGAGGACATGTGCCATACATCATGCTCCCTAACCTAATATCTAAGTAATGTAGCTATGTAATATGTGCCTAAAATTATATTTATATAAGGAATGTGTATTGTGTATGTGACCATATAGTCATAATATGAGTCTAGAACTATATAAAAATCCTATGTAAAAACTAAGTATCTAAACCAATATCTAACAAAACCATGGAAACCTAAAATCTGAGCCAAACTATGTATATGTATATCTGAGTGTCTAAATATACAAATTATATATATATAAATAAATTAGTGTGATTGTATATCTAATATTGAGTATCTAAGTAAATATATGTAACTATATATCTAATCCTAAGTATCTAAGTAAATATATGTAACTATATATCTGAGCCTGGGCATCTAAGTAAATTTGTGTAACTGTATATCTGAGCCTAAGTATCTGACTAAAATTGTATGACTATATGGGTGTATATGTAGATAAACCATATATTTGAACCTAAGTATTTGAGTGTATGAATAAATCTATATATTTAAGCTTGAGTATCTGAATCATTGAATTGAGAAATTTGAGTCAAACTATGTGTCTATATATCTAAGCCTGAGTATTTGAGTAAATTTATTTTAGTGTGAATAGTGTATGTATGCCCCCTTTTGATGAGGAAAAATAAACCATGGTAAGGCTATAAAACCAAAAGTGATACTAGAAGACATGTTAGTGGGTAGTTAGCATTGATAAGGTGGTACAAGATTGATTGTAGTGATAATTGTAGAAGGGTTGTTGATAGATTGAGACTAACATAGACCCATTGTGTATATTGAGTTTCTTAAGGAGATATGAGTTTTTTTTTATAGATTCAAATTTATTAGGATAAAAATTTAATTATTATGGGTTAGGGGATATCATCATAAATTTACATATATAAGACACATATCATAAATTGGATCTATGATTCTCAAGATATCGCTATTGGAAGATCTTGGTAGTAGTTAGAGAAATTTGTCCATAGGGCAAACCTTAGGTAGGTGGCATTTTGAAAAACATGTTTTAAATAGGTTTGATTGATTTATTTTAAAATCATTTAAAATTTTAAATTTTGAGACAATTATTGTTTCAAGCTAATAAAACATGTTGAGGAGGTAAGGTGCAAATGTGACTTGCTATGAGGAGGTGGAAGCACTGATTCATGCAAGCAAAGAGGTTGTGTTGGTAAGGATTTTACCCTTTTTCATGTATTTAGACATTTTGGTTAAATTTTTCATCATTTTCATATAAAAAATGATAGATTAGGGCTTTTGGGTTAGGCCACACTATCATCCTAAGGACATCACTAGTGTCTAAGCCTACTATGCTACTATTCGTAGACTGCATTATAGTCTTGTATGCAGTGATATTATCCTATATACTAAAATAGTGTTTTTTTCAATTTTAATATGTATTTAATGATTATTTTGGCACATATACTTGATATTTGGAGATGTTGATGTCAAATTTTGAGTGTTTTTTAGGCAAATGTATGCATGAAGGAGTTTTGGAGTAGTTAGATGATGGAGTGTTTAGGTGGGCTAATCTTGATAGATGATCAAAGAGCAATAGTGGATAGGGATATTTTGGGGTATGTAACATCACTGATACTAATGCCCTAGGACTATCACATGATGATACACTATGTGAGTGGTGGAATGTTGATACATGTAATTTTTGGATGCCCATTAGAGAGATGATTATTATTTTGGAGGACATGTTTAGGATACTGAGGATACCTATTACTGGTTAACAAGTGGTATTTTAGGAGGTACATAGATAGAGAGATATTACCCATTCTTGTAAGGACACATTATCAAAGAAGTAGTAATGATGTACTATTGTTTATCATTGTTAAGGTTAATGTTCTATGATTGTGGAAGTTTTTGGAAGTGTTAATGGCTTCATTTTTCCTATGAATGGTAGTTATGCATCAATTGGATATATGATACACATCATTATTTAAGATGTAGAGGAACATGGGACCATATACTCATTGTTTCATACCATGATAGCCCACATATATTAGGATTTGTACCATTTTAATTAAGAGTTATGTAGTGGTGGGATTGGGTCATTCACATTGTTACATTATTGGGCTTATAAGCATATTGTAGTGGATAAATCAAAGGGTTTTCCATATATACATTGGTCACAACCCTAGGTATTTATAGAGAGGTGGATACATAAATCCCCCATGCATTTTATGAGCACAATGTAGTCAATAAGTACTGGATCGAGTTACAGATTGAGATATTATTTAGAGACCATATAGGTTATTTCAAGGGTGACTTGAGGATGGGGTTTAGTTGAGATGGATTCAGGTGAGTTGTTGGCTTCACAATTTATGGACTACTATGTTTTAGATATTCTAGTATGAGTGGGTTATAAATTAGTTTAGTGTGGTGCAAGATGTGTCCCCTACACCATGGATGTGGGTGAGGAGTACTCAGGCTATGATGAGACTAGGTAAAAGAGCTAGACCCATAGTGGTCGAGTTGGCTCTAATTCTTGTGACAGAAAGAGATGATATGAAAGAGACACTTGATATCAATGATGTGGGGGCCATAAATACCTACATACTATGGTGGGGGTGATATAGATGGTGGCCACTATTTCTAGGAGATAGGGCCATTATAAAGGATGTACTAGATATAGAGCCCATTAAAGTAGTTAAAGGTATGTTTTTATTATAGATTTTTATGCTTGGTTTGTTTAGTATTGGTTTATGGAGTAGATATATAATATACTATGTTGGTTTGTTTAGGTGCAAAAGATTATGAGAACTAAGAGACTATTATTTAGGTGGTACTATGAGAGATTATATGACACATTCCTAATGATGTTGTGGATAATGGGATAGTTGAGCGAGTGATAATAGTTGTAGGTATTCATGCACATTTGTTTGATTGAAAAACCATTTCCACTACAACATATAGGTGGAAAGCAATAGATAGAAATGAGAAACGTGTGGAATTGCATATATGAGCTTTGCCCCCACCTAATGGTCTTGGTGGGGTAGGTGGTAGGATAGTGGATGATTATATTTATATTTAATGTGATAATATAGAGGTTATGGTTGATCTCATAGTGTTTCAAGAGAGAGATCCTAAGCATAGGTCTTAGTATAAGTTTAGAGGGGATGCAGGTGCATTAAGTTCTAGTGGGTATGGATATGAGAGTGAGGGTGATGATATGGGTCCTGGGGACCAAACTCCCATTATTGAGTGATTATGTAACATTGTATGAAAATTATATATATATATATGGGCATCATATTATATGGTATTTTGATTGTGGCATTGTTTATTTGATTATGTTCATTGTTTATATGTTGACATAGAAATGTGTATAATTTATTAGATAATGATAATTGATTTGATTTGCATATATAGATGTTGAGTAGATATTGATATTAGATATAAAATGTTAATTGTTATTATGGTGACATGGAAGTATCATATTATATGTTAGTGTTGATCTTGTGATTGAGACATGAACTATCTAAATCCTAATGGAAGAGTTAACAATTGACCATAATTATCATGTTGTGTAGGAGTATAAATAGCCTTAGGAATTGATATTGATCTTGGTGCACTAGTGATAGCTAGATTTGTAGTTTTTATAATGAATACCTTAATTGGTTATTGTACTGAAACTATACTTTGGTGTGCATTATCTCTTAAAAATATCTTAATTGGTTGTTGTAATAAAATTGGTGGTTGAGTTGTATTCCATTTTTTCACCATGATGTTATAATTAGGTTGATCTCTTTGAAATAGCTTCCATCTATACTAACTCTATGGTGTATGAGATCTCATATAAGTAGGTGCCCTAGAAACCACATTGCTCATACTATGAGTAACCATGGCTCCTTGAAAGGAATGTCTTAAGATAAGTTAGTTATAGAGGAATGTGATATAGGGAATTGAAAATAAGGAGATATCAATACCCCATATGTAAATGCTATAATGCCTTTGTTGACATACTAGTCAATACAATCTCTGATTGCACAAAATTTATTATCCCAATGTCCATTGATTTGATGATAATTACAATATGTTTTATTTCATATTATATCTAAATGATGTGCTAGATGATGATGAGTAGGAGGAAGTGTGATCATCCTCATATCTAATAATGTAAATAAGATACCATGAGGCTTATCTTTGTCTAAAAATTATATGGCCCCTCTGTTGGTGTCCTATGCTCTATTCACTATGGGAGATGCTCTATGAAGTGGCTCTTTGCCTTTGTTGAGTATCTTTATTGGTGGTTTTAGTGCCACTTTTTCCTTAAGCATATGTATATTAGGTTTTTGGACCATGTTGGATGATTGTGGTTGTGAGAGATCTAAATCAAAATTTGCCTCTAAATGTGTGTCAACTAGTCCCAACTTATTTTCTAATGTGATATTATTAAGGCATATATGTAAAAATAATCTTAATGTCTCATATAAAAATTTCTAATAAAGAGGAAAAATGAGGCCTTTATCAAATATGTATTATACCTCCAAATCTATTGGCTAATAGATCAACTATCGCATACATCATTTGAATAATAGAATGTAATCTATTACTAGTTATAACTTACCTTGGTGTAGTGAATGAAAATTATCATATATGACTCGAGGTCCCTTATTATGAACATAATGAATGAGAAATATTTATTCTAAGTCATCATATGTATGTATTGAACCATTGAGGAGTGAATGATGGAATCAATTTAGTCTCTCATCCTCTAGAATTTTGGGAAATAATTGTAGGATAGTCAAAGTACCAGTGGTATGTGCCATAACCTTTCTATAGGATTTGAGATGTAAGTATGGATCTCCATGTCCATTAAACTTAGGTAATATTGGTATATAAAACTTCTTTGGTAGTTCTATATTAACAGTTGTGCATGGCATTGGATTTCCATGGATGACATTGAAATCAACCCAAAAATAAAATATTTACTTCCCAAGGTAAGTTGTTGATGCAGAGCTCTTCTTAATAGCTTGCAATTCTCCTTCACTTTTCCTATAAACTTGCAAAGCTTCCTTTAGCCAAAACTAGAACAATCTTATCCAAAAGGACCAAAGCTCAAAAATATGATTTAATAAAGTTACAATACACTTAAAACACTCTAACACACTATTTCAAAGAATATCAAGCCACTTTCATCATCTATCTCCTTTATTTTCACTCAAAAGTCATTTTTTTGCTTTCACATACTATTAGCCCTATTTCAGGGCAATTTCATTATTTTGTTCCATACAAAAACTCTTAAGGAAAAAAAATATTTTTGAGTACCCTTTATCAAGCTAATGCTAAAAAAAATTAGGTTAGGTCACTTTTAAAACTTTAGTACTTGTAAAGTTGAGTTGTTGATGCAGAGCTCTTCTTAATAGGTTGCAATTCTCCTTCACTTTACCTGTAAACTTGCAAAGCTTCCCTTAGCCAAAACTAGGCCAATCTTATCCAAAAGGAGCAAAGCTAAAAAATATGATTTAATCAAGTTACAATATATGTAAAACACTTTAACACACTATTTCAAAGCATATCAAACCACTTTCATCATTTGTCTCCTTTATTTTCATTTAAAAGTCATTTTTTTGCTTTCACATACTATTAGCCCTGTTTCAGAACAATTTCATTATTTTGTTCTATACAAAAACTCTTAAGGAAAAAAAATATTTATGAGTACCCTTTATCAAGATAATGCTAAAAAAAATTAGGTTAGGTCACTTTTAAAACTTTAGTACTTGTAAAGGTGAGTTGTTGATGCAGAGCTCTTCTTAATAGCTTGCAATTCTCCTTCACTTTCCCTATAAACTTGCAAAGCTTCCCTTAGCCAAAACGAGGCCAATCTTATCCAAAAGGACCAAAGCTCAAAAATATGATTTAATAAATGTAAAATACACTTAAAACACTCTAACACACTATTTCAAAGCATATCAAACCACTTTCATCATCTATCTCCTTTATTTTCACTCAAAAGTCATTTTTTTGCTTTCACATACTATTAGTCCTGTTTCAGGACAATTTCATTATTTTGTTCCATACAAAAACTCTTAAGGAAAAAAATATTTTTGAGTACCCTTTATCAAGTTAATGCTAAGAAAAATTAGCTTAGGTCACTTTTAAAACTTTATCAACTGTTGCATACATCGTTTGAATCATAGAATGTAATCTATTACTAGTTCTAACTTACCTTGGTGTAGTGAATGAAAATTATCATATATGACTCAAGGTCCCTTATTATGAACATAATACACAAGAAATATTTGTTCTAATTCATCATATGTATGTATTGAACCATTGAGGAGTTAATGATGGAACCAATTTAGTCTCTCATCCTCTAGAATTTTGGAAATAATTGTAGGATAGTCAAAGTACCAGTGGTATGTGCCATAACCTTTCTATAGGATTTGAGATGTAATTATGGATCTCCATGTCCATTAAACTTAGGTAATATTGGTATATAAAACTTCTTTGGTAGTTCTATATTAACATTTGTGCATGGAATTGGATTGCCATGGACGACATTGAAATCAACCTAAAAAATAAAATATTTACTTTCCAAGGTGAGTTGTTGATGTAGAGCTCTTCTTAATAGCTTGCAATTCTCCTTCACTTTTCCTGTAAACATGCAAAGCTTTGCTTAGCCAAAACTAGTCCAATCTTATCCAAAAGTACCAAAGCTCAGAAATATGATTTAATAAAGTTACAATACACTTAAAACACTCTAACACACTATTTCAAAGCATATCAAACCACTTTCATCATCTATCTCCTTTATTTTCACTCAAAAGTCATTTTTTTTGCTTTCACATACTATTATCCCTATTTCAAGACAATTTCATTATTTTGTTCCATACAAAAACTCTTAAGGAAAAAATATTTTTGAGTACCCTTTATCAAGATAATGCTAAAAATAATTATGTTAGGTCACTTTTAAAACTTTAGTACTTGTAGGCTTTCCTAGCTTCCTAATGAGCCCTTTAAATGGAAAAACCTCCTTTATTTGATCAAAGTATGGCCAATATATGGAAAATAATGACCTTTTTTGGCACTCATTATCATCCTCTATCTTAATCAACCCTTTTTTAAATCTCAAACTCAAAAAAAATAATCTTTCCTTCTTCCACCTATCTCACTAGGTCTCTCATAGGCCTAAACCAACTTAGTTCCTCAAAATCCATGCATATGTGGCCATATACCTTTGAAACCATAAAAATTAGTTATGTCAAATAAATATTGTTAATAATACATATTTTGGTGATATTTGGAGGGTTAAAACTAAATATATTGTTTAAACCCTAGTTTAGGGTTTCTAAGGGCCTCTCAACACCCAAAAGCAATCCAAAAGGCATAAATTTTATTTTTTTAGGTTTGAAAACCCAAAGTCACCTTTTATAAGTATTTATTAATTAGTTTCACCTTTATACTTATGATATATTCCTTTTCTAATCTATTCCATATTGAAAATCATCCAATCTTAGTCAGCTAACTCTGTATTTTGCCACCTAAAATAGGGTTGGGTAGGGTTTCATGGTCATTTCATCTCCAAAGTATTAAAAAAACTATAATAATGTTATAAATACCTTCCAAAAATAATACAAACCCATTCTTAATCATCTTTAATTCAAAACAATCTCTCATGTAAAGAAGATAATACACAGAATATTGATCATTCCTTCCACACAGGCAACTGGGTTCTTTATTCAGACTACAATAGATTTCATTGAATTAATGAATGAAATACATAATAAAAAAAACTTAAGTTTCATAACATACTTTTATTTTATTCCACAATACATATTACCACTATTGTGATTCCTCACATAATCTTCCTTACTTATAAACATAGAGTACAGACCATTTCTCTTACACAATAATAGGGTACCTTTATTTAGTTCACAGTCATGGACTTTGAACTCAATTTTTAAATTGATTTTAATTAAAAATAATTTTATGCTTCCACTCTCTATTCAATAATTCCTTCATAATATTTCTAGTACAAATACTTCACATTAACCTTCTCATAGTTCATAAACATAGAAACATACAACAATAAAGGGTAAACAAACTCATTAATGCATACTCTTATTCTGAGATTAATATCTCATCATGAAAATATTATCAAAGATCCATTTAGACACAAAAATTCCATCACTATTATATTTATTTAAATATTTTTTGAAAATAAAAGGAGACTTACATAGTCCATTCTATCACCTTGGTAAACCTTCTTTCAATTACAGTCATATATGTCATGTTTCTACTCATGTCCTCCTTCCTATGGACTCTTTCACACTATAACACTTTTATACTATCAAATAGACTCTATATAAATACTCCTATAACCATTTATTAAAACAATAAACTTCCATTTACTCTAAAACCCATGTAGGGTGGTGAACACACTAGCTGCCACCTCACATAATAACTTGACTTGAAATGAAACACCACATAAAAACAAACTCATATTATCTCCATATATCTTATATGTCCCCTCACATAAATTTATTTCTTACATTCCCTTATATACCTAAATACACCATCATTCTCCTTTTAAAACTTAGAATTTTTGAATTAGACAAAAATGGTGGGAAACACTTTCAATTAAATTTTACTTAGAATCATGGCTCCTTACCAACACCACACCTTTCTTAGGACTCTTAGAAATATCCTATACTAACCATTGGGCAATATAAATATGACCCTGCATCATACTCCTAAGGGGAGAAAATATTAAAGTCCTCTTCCCTCAAATGCTCATATAAATGGGTGTACTTTTGACTACCACATTTGTACTTTATCTTCTTTATTATCCTTTGCTTCTCTTCATGAATTTATCTGCTTCCTTTTTCACTTCACACCTCTAATTTCATCTTTTATTACTTTTTATTCATTGTTTTCTTTCAAAATCCTCTTAAATATCCATGGCATTTAGAATGTGTTGTAGTTTCTTGTCCTTTAACACCTATATTTTTGTCCTCTCATCAGCGTATGCTCTAACAGTAGAAAACTTTGGATTTACCTTTAATTATTTAATGGGATACTATATGTTTTTCCTTTTCTCCATTTTTCCTTACTTTACAACTTATCTCATGTGATCCACTATCACTTATCTTTCTTGTATGCTTTCCAAGGCATCAATGAATTCTACTTTATCTTTTATTTCTTCATGGAGTGATTGAATGACTCCCTTGACATCATATTTTCCTTTTTTTACCTCTATACTATGCCTTTCTCTTTAAGGAACAATTGTAAACTATATTTTATTATCTTTACACTCTGTTTGTTGCATGGGTACTATTATTTCCCCATCTTTTGCAAACTATAGACTTGACTCTTGACTTGGCTACTCACTATCTTCATACTTACATATAAAAACTCAAATACAATGTTATGTATGAAATAAAGAGACCATAATGTCCCTTTAAGTGCCTCTTTAATGGACACATTTTTCTTTCCTTTATCTTATTATTCAAGTTCTTTCTTTGTCATTATTTTTTCTTCCTTCCTCATCTTCTCCACTATGAGAACTCTTTTTTCTACTTCATCCTCATTAGCTTTCTTGGTAATTTTCTTTTCTCTAAACCTCCATGGGATTTTATATTCATATTTTCCTTCTTCAAGGAATTCATCTCATGTCTTCTCCTATTCATAATCAGCTCTATTGGCCACTTCACTCTTTTCTTCATCACCCATCCTTGTCATGGGCCTTTTGCCTCTTGTTTCCAAACCCATTATTCACATTATTCTAATAATTCCATCATCTTAATCTCTAGATTCATCAAATATTTCTTCAATTCACTCATTTCTCTATCCATTTTTATCTCTTATTTTTCTCTTCCTGACCTCTCTCTTGTGGATATTCATGTGAACCTTGTTTATCTTTTCTTTTCTCTTTTCACTCACCATTTTTTGTTTTCTTTTCTTGATCCTCACTTGGATTCAAACTCTACCTCTCACTCTTATCCCTTGATTACCCCTAGAACTTCCTTTATTGTCCTCCCCTGGGACTATCTCACTTCTATTCTAGAACTCACTTGGGCCTTTCAATCTCTTTGTCCCTCACACTAGGATTGTCTCTCTATATTTTTCAAGCTCTCTTTATGAGCTTGTCTCTTCCTTGAGCTTGTTAATATCTCTCATTTATTCAGGACTGCCATTTCACCATTCACTATTTTATATCAGTCATAAATTCAAATCAATAAATCAATCACTAAATACAACATACCTTCTTGAACTGCTATCTCAACTCTATCCTTTCAAAGTCTCCTTCCAAACTATTCTCTTTCATACTTACCTATAGGATCTTGTTGAACATGTAACATGCATTAAATAACACATTCATACTTGTACTAACCTATTCCCAAATCATCTGGATTTTTTTTATACCAAATGATGTAGAGCTCTTCCCAATATCTTGCAATTATGTTTCACTTTGTCTATAAACTTGTAAAGCTTTCCTTAGCCAACACTAGACCAATCTTGTCCAAAAGGACCACAACTCAAACATATAATTTAAAAATGTTCCAATTCACTTAAAACACTATAACACACTATTTGAAATCACATCAAACCACATTCATCATATATCTCCTTTCTTTTCACTCAAATGTCATTCTCTTACTTTCATATTCTACTAGCCCTATTTTAGGACAAATTCACTATTATGTTCCATAAAAAAAATCTTCAGGGAAACAAAAATAATTTTTTGAGTACCCTTTATCAATATCATGCTACACACAAAATTTTAGGTTAGGTCACTTTAAAATGTTTAATACTTGTAAGCTTACCTAACTTCCCAATTAAGCCTCCAAATGAATAAACCTCCTTAGCCTGAGCAAGGTAAAGTCAATATAGGTAAAATAATGACCTTTTTGGTAACCCATTATCCTCCTAAATCTTAATAAAACCTTTTTTAAATCTCAAACTCAACACAAATACTTTTTCCTTCTTTGGCCTATCTCACTAAGTTTGTTTTAGGCCTAAACCAACTCAGTTCTTCAAAATCCATACATATGTGGTCGTACACCTCTAAAACCATCAAAATAAATTAGGGAAAATAAATATTTTTAAGAATAAAAAATTGAGATTTGGATGGTTAAAAGTAAATATATTTTCTAAACCCTAGTTTAGGGTTTTTAATGGCTTGTCAACACCCAAGATCAATCCCAAAGACAAATTTTATTGTGTTAGGTTTAAAAACACCAAATCACCTTTGTAAAATTTTTATTCATAAATCTCACATTTTTAATTATGATATATTCAGTTTTTAATCCATTCCATATTGAAAATCATCTAATCTCAATCAGCTAACTCTGTATTCTACCACCTAAAATAGGGTTGGGTAGGGTTTCATGGTCCTTTCATCCCCAAAGTATTCAAACAACTATATTTAGGTTCTTAGTAACTTAAAAAAATAATATAAACCCAAAATTAATCATCTTTAATTCAAAACAATCTATCATGCAAATAATATAATAAACAAAATTCTAATCATTCCTTCCACAGAGGTAACTGGGTTCTTTATTCAGATTACAATAGAATTCATTGAATTAATGAATGAAATAAATAATCACAAAAAACTTCAGTTTAATAAGATAATTTTAATTTATTCAAAAATACATCTCGCTATCATTTTGGTGCCTCACATAATCTTCCTTACTTATAAACATAGAGTACATACCATTTCTTTTACATAGTAATAGGGTGCCTTTGTTTAGTTAGCACTCATGGACTTTGAACTCAATCAGTAAATTGATTTGAATTAAAAAAATTTTATACTTCCATTCTCTAGTCACGAATTCCTTCAAAATATTTTTGGTAAAAATCCTTCACATTAACCTTCCCATAGTTCATAAACATAGAAACATACAATAATACTAGGTAAACAAATTCATTAATGTATACTCTTGTTATAAGAGTAATATCTCATCATGCAAATATTATCAAAGATCCATTTGGACATAGCAAGTCCATCACTATTATATTTATTCAAATATTTTTTTCAAAATAAAAGAAAAATTGCATAATCTATTCTATCACCTTGGCAGACCTTTTTCCAATTATAGTCATGTCTACCCTATTTCTACCCATGTTCTCCTTCTTATGGACTCCTGCACACTCTATCACCTTTCTACTATCAAATAAACTCTAAATAAATATTCTTATAATTGTTTCATGAAATAAGAAACTTTTATTTACTCTAAAACCCATGTATGGTGGTGAACACACTAGTTGCCACCTCACATAATAACTTGACTTGACATGAAACACCGCATAACAACAAACTCATATTAATGTTTCAGTTACTTTCACTCATTTCTTAATTTTGAAAGTAAGTAATGAAACTAGTAATAGGGTGTGTAGAAGAATACCTGGTAAAATTTCACATGTGAATCTAGATGATAATGGAAACTCTTCTTTGGCTAGGAAGGAATACCCTGTAAATAAGAAAGACACTAAAAATGGGGGTCATTAGATGGATGGTTGAGTGTACTGCCTAGAATGAGCTAGATCCAGGAAGCATATTGCTTTCTAGGAGGCTATCAATCCACTATTATAACAATTAAGTTGATATAAATGAAAATAAAAGATACTTGCCTTCAAAAATATGAAAGTAAATTCATGCAAGAAAGAGAAAGTGAATGCTTAATCAAATAAAACAACTAAAATAGTAAAATTGGGTTAATACTTATGTAAAATAGTTGGGGTCTAGTCTAGGAAATTAGAAAGGTTATTGTAATCAAGTAGAAACTAAAAAAAATTGGGTTTGGATGGGGCCTAAGGGCTAAAAATAACTTGCTATGTTTTCATGCCACTGTGATAGTTAGTAATTAGTTGAACCATTAGTGGTTTAGGATTATCATTGATGGTTAGGTAACTATCAATAGTTGAGGTGACCATTGACAATTATGCTAACCATCGGTAGTTACCTATGTAAATCTAGATATGATTAGAATAGAAGGTGTACATTGGGTATTTGGTCAAATAGAGGTTTGTTACGGGGTTGAGGGGTGGAAAATAAGATATTGATGGGTCTAGTAGGGTAGTGAGGTTAAAAATCATTGAAAATAATCAAAATATACTTGAAACTTGATGGTGGAATGCTGAAGTGATTTGGCCAGAGTGATAGTACTTTAGCTTTCATAAATTATTCCAATAGAGCTTTGAGTCTTTGAATATATTGCTCACTTGCTGAAAGGATGTTGAATACTTATATGCAAGAGAGCTTGGATACAAGATTTTGGATAGTGGATTCCCTTTTACTTCCTCATCTTCTCCTTTTATAGGATAAAGTTGCTAATTGGGATGGAGGAAGTTTTTAATTTGATAAGGGGATTAATTTACTAATTCACGGTATTTTAAAGAAAGTTTTGAAATCAAGTTGTTGTTTAGGGAGATGATTATCTCACACAAGGCTATCAATTTTTAAATCTTTTAAATTAATCTTGGATTCTTAACTGTCAATGGTCAGGCCAACCATCGATGGTTAGGCTAACCATCAATAGTTGAGGGGTTGAAAAATAATAGTGAAAAGGAAGTTATAAAGGGTGAGTTAAATGATATAGCCAAATGTTTTAGGGATTTGATAGGGTCAAGTTAGTAAATGAGTCTAATTGATTAGGTGGTCCACTAGATGTGAGGTTAGATAAGGGTTAAAAGGTAGTTTGACATCAAAAGCTATCATGTGTAGTTTTCAAGTGTCTACATTTTCCCCCTTTTTTTCATGCAACTTTGATTTTACAAGCCATAGAATAAAAATATATGGTTGGTCAAGGTCGATTTTCCCTGAGTATGGGAGGAGGTGTTCACCCTCAAACTAGGGGTTGATGAGGTGAAAGTCAAATCAAGTCAAAGTTTTATAAATGGTAAATGGGTAGTCACAAGGTGGGTGAGTTAAAAAGGTTGGGCGTTGGAGATGTAAACACATTCACAAAATGTGATGAAGGGTGATAGCCAAGATCATGTAAATACTAAAGTTGCCAATGTTGGTAAAAATATGTTCATTACTAAAGGGACATATTATAAGGGTAACCAATCCACAACATTGGTCATAGTTAATCAAGTCAAGCATATCAAGCCATCTAGAAAAGATTGATGTTGATCGTAATCATCCAAGGTAGGAATTTCTCCCATAAAACAAAATAATTGGTCAGGTCATGCACAAGGTGGTGTAAATGTCAAAATTTCAAAAATTCAACATGTAAAAGTTGGTTGAGGTGGTCATAATGACCATGTATGGTTATCAAAAAATAGGAAAATGGTTCAAGTAAAAAATTACTAATGTTGAAGTGGATGTGGTGTAATGGTGTGGTATGGGTTGGTTGGGAATGGTCAAGTTGACTCCATATACACTTGGCAAGTGGATGCTACCTACATAGCCCCATAGATAGAATATCCAAAACAATTTTAAGCCAAATGTAGTTATTCAAAAAGGTTAGATTTTAAGTGGGGTGTAGGTGAGTTCCACAAAAGGATAGGATTTTGAAGTGGGGTGTGGAAAAAAGTGGGAAAAATAAAATGGTACCCCAACTATTGATGATTAGTTTGGTCCATATGATCGACTGTCGATGGTCGAGAAAACACTAAAAAGCTAAGACATAAAAAGGAGAATGTTAGTTTATTTTTAGCATTTGAATTTTGTTACTGAGTGCTTGAAAGCAAAGAATTTCATGATTTGGTCATTTTACATAGATATTGTTGAGGGGGAGAATTATTTGTGGTTGATCATGTGTGGTCAAGTTAATTGTATGTTGACTAGATAGAGGGTGGATGAGGGTGTGGCTAAGTGGTGATACAAAGGCTCCAACCACACTAGTGATCACATAATGAGGTGGGTATTGTTTTGAAATTGATAGTATAATTAAATTTATGAGGTGTAGTTATATTGAGTATGTTAGAATTGGGTAGATAGGGTTTGTGAAAATATCCCTAGGCCATGATGCCCTAGTTTGGGGTATTTTATTAAATTAGGCAAATTAGTGGGGTAAATATGGATGTGAAGAGTGTGATGCATTTGTAATGGAATGTATAATAGGTTGAGGGAGGGTAAATTATGTTTTAGGTGAGTTTTATGGTGTTTAGGTTGGAAAATGTTTGTAGGGTTTCATCATCGATGGTCACACACAATGACCATAGATAGTTTGACCTAACTATCGATGGTCAAATTTCAAGGTGAGAGGATCCTAAGGGATTTTTGATGGTTCAATGAACTATCGATAGTCGAGGGGTGTGGATTAGGAAGGTAAAAAGCAATAAAAAT
Source organism: Torreya grandis (assembly GCA_037957365.1). Lineage (NCBI taxonomy): Eukaryota > Viridiplantae > Streptophyta > Pinopsida > Cupressales > Taxaceae > Torreya > Torreya grandis. Next base: position 3,558,969 of record JARHVA010000383.1, read on the forward strand.
AGGGGATTTTAGGGGGAATGTTTTAAGGTTGTGAAAAGTGTTTTAAAATTATTTTGGTGTTTAAAGGTTATAAATTTTGAGATGTTAAAGTGTTGAAGTGGGTTAAAGGGTTTATGAAAAGTGTTTAAGTTAGTTTTATAATGTTGTCATTTATTTAAATTGTGTTGAAAGGTTAAAGTGTGTAGAGTAGGATGAAGGGTTAAGTAATTTAAAAGGTCAGTAAAGGTTGTGAAAGAGGTTGAAACGTGTTAAGAGGTCCATCAAATGGGTGGTAAAGGTTAAGATAAGATGAAGGGAAAGTGGGTTGAGTTTAGAAAATATAAGCATTTAGGTGCTTGAAAATTATGTGTTTGTTAGGGTCAATGTTGGGTAGTTTGAATGAGAGTCATGTGGAATAGGGCTAGTATTGGAGATAGGGGTATTTAAGTACTAAAATTTGTGTAGATAAAGGTAGAGGTTTGTGGTAAATGTCAAGGGACTGATTATAATAGGTTGAAAATGGTAGGTTTAAGTTGATATTGAGTATGATTTGGAAAATTAAGTGTTCATACTAATATGATTATTGTGTAGGCCTATGACCAGATTCAGATGAGAGACCAAATTCTTAGGATCTTTGATGAGGTTTGAGATGTGATGATTGTAGAGTGGAGGCACATAGATATGGTAGGTCATGGTGCTATGATTCATTATCAATACCTATAGTGGGATACTACCATGATCATCATGTTCATCAAGAGATGGGACCCAGTGACAAACACTTTCATGTTGTCGACTGGAGAGATGACCATCTTATTGGAGGATGTGATAAGGATCACATGGCTACCCATTCAAAGGGAGCCAATATATCATGTAGAGAGAGGATAGAGATTATTATATGGACCTTATATATGGAAAATATCAAGTTCATGCTAGGTGTCATGTAGGGGGGTTTAGGATTAGGTTATTATACCAAAGGGATCTAGAGAATAGATGCTTGTTGATGATGATGGCAATGACTTATTTTGTATTTCCAGATTCAAGCCATAGATAGTTTCCCTAAATACTACTAGGGGTATTAGTGGAGATGTTTTTAGGGAGGATGCTATTTGGATGGGTCCCAATGCTACTAGCCTATATCTACAAGGAGATGTAGGTCTTCTAAGAACACAAATGGTATGGGATTAGTGTCAAGTTTGTGCTCCACTAATGGCCATATGAGTAAATTCAAGTTTTGAGACCATTGGGGGTACCATGGTAGGACCATGAATTCACTCAAGTATCCTTTCTAGTTAGCTTCATATGATGGAGGTATAATTATGTTTTGATAGAGGTAGGTGGAAGATCTAGAGACATTGATTGGTTTAGGGATGATTTTGAGGGTTTGGTGTTGGGTGATGTTGTATGGAGTCCATATGTGGATTGGCCTAGATGGATTAGGCACTGATACCACACATTATCCTTACAGAGTTGGCATTGGATTTAAGGGAGGAGATATGGGGAGATTGAGATAATCCCCATTGACCAACTTTAGTGGTAGTTTAGATTGGTATATGGGATCTCACTAGATTTCCCTTGATATAGGAGGGAAGAGGCTGAGTTTTTACTTTTAGAGCCACAACTACTAGATGTCAAAGCTACCAATGAGAGTGGCCATAGACAATGTAGGGATTATAGATGGTTATGTAGTGTGGTTCTAGGCCAAGTACATAGTAGCCAATTTTGGATGAGGTGACAGAGGGAAACATCCTATAAATGTGGATCCTATAAGGGCACCAGTATAAGGTGGTTAGGTGGTAGCAGCACTGATAGAAACACAAGCCTAGAATACTATGTTATAGGGATATGTGGCCATGTTACAAGCATAGATTGTCACCTTATAGTAGTGGGTTACTAATTTGACTAGTGAGCATGATATGGTGAGGACCTCTATAGATTTAGTGACTTAGGAGAGATATTTTTTGAGATAGAGGGTAGGAGTAGTGGTAATGCCACCTAGTTTTATTCTTCAGACTAGATACTTGGCTGTGATTTAGGAGTTGAGATACTATGATGCCATAGTTCTAACTTAGTACTTTGTAGAGTTGATATGGGGAGAGTATAGGGTTATCTTGGTAGGTGGTCCAACTCTCACAACTCTAGGATAGTGGGCAAGCATAGTGGGAGCATAGATTGGCATTCTAGGAGAAACTCCACTAGATGGTGATGTAGGAGTGGGTACAAGGGTTGGTATAGGTATAGGTGGGGCTAGTATTAGTAGTGTAGGTGGTAGTGGTCCCAATGCCTTAGGGGCTTGATTTATTTTAGCTTAATAGACATGGATGTACATTTTTTTTTATTCTGGCCTATGTGCTGATGACATGAGATGTATATGAGCGAGAGAGACATTATGATATGTATTTTTTGATTATGATGGATTATATTAGTTATGTTGAGTATAACATTGACATTTGATTATATCAAGGATTATATTGACATATGAAATGATGATTATTCTTTGATGGTTTATTCTATTTAGTGATTATGTATTGTTGTGGCATGATAATGAGGACTTTTGCTCATGAGAGGATATGTAGATTGATTTTTTTTCATGTTTTTTTCACATGATGGACATGGTATATTATGATGTTGTGATGATGATGATGATGATGATGATGATGATGATGATGATGATGGCATGAGCTTAGTGAAGCATGAGTCTAGATATGTAAGTGATTGATTTATTTATGCTATTTATGATTTTGTTCATGGATGTATGGGATTTGTGAAATGGCTAGATAAGATATAAAGATGGATATTAAATAGTTTTATTCATGATGTTATTTATGGATATGAAATAGATTTTTTTTAAGTATATTAAATTTATGTTTGTGATAGATTATTTGATGTAGAAGTGTTGATAGAATGATGACAAGGTTTATAACTATGACATGGTTATTAGATCATAGTTATGATGTGGCATAGGGTATGATGTATTTGACATGGTTTATGTGGTTGTTTTGACACAATTAGGATTATGGATATGTGGTTAGCTTATGATTTTTGATATTGATGACTATGTATGATCTACATTTTAAGGTTTATGAATGATAGGATGCCCATGTTCCATTGTTTATGGGATGAGATGAGGATAGAAAATATGAAATGTTGTTTGATAGGTAGAGAATATAGATTATGAGATGGAGTTAATATGTGTTTTATTGATAATTTTAGGTAATTTTTTGTGTGCCTATGAGGGATGATGTGTTTGTTTATGAAGATAGATAGAATGGTTTTGTTTGTTGATTTGGATGATGAAGTTTATGATATGCATAATGTTCATGTTCATAGATGTGATATGGCTCATAGTGTTGTGATCATAATGATGTTTTTGAATGCTTATGACATGGATATAATGAAATCACATAAAGTAGGTGTAGGTAATAGACTAAATGTGAGAAATATGTAAAAATTATGAGGCATATGTCTATATGAATGAATAGAGGGAAAAGAAAAGGCATGATGTTTTAGGTCAACAAGGACATAAAAACAAGAAAACATGGTTGGGTTGACTTGGTGAACAAAATACTATTTAATGATTCACAAAAGCATGCTTTGATTAAGAAAGAGGGTGTCCTGGTCACTTTACATTAAGTAAGCTCATAGTCCCTTGATTTGAGAAAAGGTGTGGAGGGAAAGTAGGTGATAAGTAGATGGGAAATGGGTGAAATGGTAACTTGATACGGGTTATCTTATCCTTTATATAGGTGACCAAAGAACCATAATAGACAAGTTCATGCCTTAATATGATATGTAGACTGATCAATGCAGGAAGTCTACCAATGCCATATATATGATCCAATTGTGACATACTAGAATAATGTGTAGACTGATCAATGTGAGAAGTATACAAATGGCACTCATAAGATCTAATTGCAACTTACTCTAATTTTGACATAAGGTTTTTTATTGCTTTTGATATTTTGATAAGTCAATGAAGCTGATCAGTGTAGGAAGCTTCAAAATATTATTTCTTAGCCATAATTTAAGGGAGTGGTTTGAGAATTGGATTTTTATAGTTGTTCTTTAAGGGAGTAGTCTATTTGTAAGTAAATTTTAATTATTGGGAAACTATCCTTCAAGGGAGTAGTCTACAATACTAGAAATATGGGCCAAAGGGATAATTTGGTACCCCAATTTTTCAATTATGAATGTTGATTTGTACATGGACTTGTCTATTTAGGCTTAAAGGTTTAACATTATGAAGGTATAACTTTAGCACAAAAGGCTAATGATAGATGGGGAAAGTGGCTTGAGAGCCAATTGATCATGGGAATCCATTTGAATAGAGATGAAAAGTATCGATGAGAACCATGCCATGGGTAGAGATTCGGTACCCATGCTTAGGATTAGGCTATAATTGTGATAGATAATCACATGGTTCTATGTTGTAATAAATTACTCCTAAGGGGATTAGGGATAGGCAGGGAAAAATAAGTGAAAACTTTTTAAACCAAGGGATAAGCTTAAGTTAGACACAAAGGTAAGTTTGATCCTTATTTCACTAATAGAAAGGATGAAAATGCAAAGTGATAAGAGGCTTAGGTTCTAGTTTACCTTTGAGAGAGGACAAACAATAATCTCCTAATCTATACTTATGGGTTATGATTTAGGGTCTAAGCTAATTACAATAAAACTTACCCTTTTTTCTCTTCTCCATATTAGTTACATGTTGGTTTTACTTAAAGATGAGGTCTTTGATTTTTAAGTATCACTCTTTTAGGTTTTTTTTGTATGCACATTTGATTCATTCCTGATAGACATGAAGATAATTAATGGCTATGAGGTGATGTTCATTAAGGAGTTCAAGATGTGTAAGGCATTATTGATGATAGTCACTCTTGGAAAGGATTTCATGTAAATATATGTGAAGGGATGGAATTTGGAATTTAAGAGGTAAGACTACCTTGAATCCAAAGATGAGAGAAAAAGGAGTAGCACTCGTAGAGGTTTGAATGCTAGTGTGATAGGCCCATAAAGCAAAAGGAATGTGCAAGTGTCAATCCCAACCTAAAGCGCTTCCTACTTTGGTGAGCAATTCAATGATATTTTTGTTCGAATATTCTACCTATTCATTTTTCTATGGATGATAAAGTAAGGAAAATATTAACTTGATGCCAAAAGCATCACAAAGACCTTGGACTTTCTAGTTTTTAAAAGATTAGATATTATCGGTAATGATCTTATGGCGAACACTAAAGTGGTAAATGATATGGTGATTGATGAAGTCAATATTTATTTTATATTTGGTTGAGATAATATGGATGGCCTTAACCCATTTTGTGAAATACTCAATGGTGGTAATGATATATTGATGCCATTACAAAGAATGGGGATTATTTTCCCTAATAAGGTTAAGACCTGATTATGAGAAGGGCCAATAATATATGGATAATTGAATACCATGGGGAGGTGCATGATGAAAATTAGCATGTTGTTGACATTTAAAAAATTTCTTTATTTAATCACAATAGTCTTAATTAAGGGTGGAACAATAGTATCCAAGGTGAAGGATATGCTTAGCAGTAGCTAGGCCACTAATGTGTCCCCCACATAAGCCATCATGTGTTTCCCTGATAGCATGGGAGGATTCATGAGAACACAAAAAATGGAAAATAATGTTGTTAAATCTATGTTTGTAAAGGATTACCCCTAGTATTTTTTAAAGAGAGGTACCTTGAATAAAAGCTCTTTGAGCATTCTTCGAAAGGTTGGGAGGAATAATGCCAAGATTAAGATAGTCGAAAGTTTGGTCATACCAAATTTTAGAAGGAGATGTCTCCACACTAAAAATGGTAGGAAGATTATAATTGATATATGAAGGTGTGATAAAGTAATGGATGGTGACAAATAGTTTATATTTTGTAGGTTGAGATGGGATTTGGGAAGCAAGGGATGCCATTATGTTTGCAAATTTATTGGTAGATCAAGGAATTGACTTGATAGTGTAATGATCAAATGATGTGAAGAGTACATCCACAAGTTATTTGTACTTAATTAGGACATCATTTTTACATTGATAAGTTCATGTGACCTGGTTGTTGACTAGTTGGGATTCGTTAAAGACACTAATTATTTTGAATCCTAAGACTAGGGTGGTCTAGAGATGTATGACTAGAGATTCATATTTGGATATGTTGTTGTTGCATTCAAATTTGAGTTTAAATGAAAGGGGAAGATGTTCACAATTAAGGGGAATGAGAATAACCCTGTCACCCCCCTCCATTTTTTCCATCAAAAAACATGGTCATTTGGTAGGTGGGTTCTTCTTGAGAAAGAGTAGTAATGGACTTACCTAGAAAGGCAAGAGGAAGAGGTTGATTATCTAGTAGAGGAGCCTCAACCAATTATTTGGTGATGACTTACCCTTTAATGGAATTTTATGAAAGAAACTCAAGATCAAACTCAGCCAAGAGCATGAGCCACTTAGCCATATGTTGGTTTTGTTATGGATTAGAGTGCATATACTTGAGGGGGTTAGTGTTTGTGATGACATATGTTTTATGATTATTACGATAGTGACAAATTTTGGAAGCCATAAAAACTAATGTGATGTATATTTTTCATGATGGGTGTACCGAGTTTCATATTATATAAGTGTGTGGATGATGTAGTAGATGGATTTCTCTTTATTATATTCATCATGATGAGTGAAGAATTTCCCCTAGGGAATGATCAATGGAATATATGTATAGGTAAAAGGGCTAGTCTTGCCTAGGATATATGAGGATTGGTGGAGAGAGAAGATATTATTTGATTGAATCAAAGGTTTTTTGACATTCCTTGGTCCACTTAAAAGAGGTATATTTCCATAGGAGGTGGTAGAATGGTTGACATTTATCTAATAATTGGGATATTTTGTGATAGATGGATTGAAGTTTGCCCTATAGGCTATAGAGTTTCATAATTTTGGTAGGATGAGGCATCTCCAAGATTGTTTTGACTTTAGTAGGGTCTATTTTGATTCTATGAAGAGAGACGATGAAACCTAGAAGCTTTCCTAATAATACTCTAAAAATACATTTCTTAGGGTTGAGCCTAACATGATAATGGATTAGTCAGTCAAAGATGATGGAGAGAATAACTAGGTGATCCTTGCGGTGGTTAGATTTCCCAAGGAGATCATCCACATAGTCCTCTATGATTTTATGGATGAGATCATGAAAGACATAGGTCATGGCTTGTTGATAGGTTACTCCAACATTATTGAGTCCAAAGGGCATAACCATAATATAAAAGTTACCCCATAGGGTGATAAAGGAATTTTTATGCTGATATTTAGGGGTAATAAAGATATGATTATATCCTAAGAAACTAGCTATGAGAGATAACATTTCATGATCGACTATAAGATCAATAAGTTGGTCAATGTTTGGCAAAAGAAAGTCATCCTTTGGTCAAGTAAGGTTGAGATCACAAAATTTGATGTAGAGGCAAATTCTCCCTATGGGCTTGGTGATGGGAATAATGTTAGAAACCTAGTGTGGATAGTCAATGGGTTGAATGAAGTTGATAGATAAAAGGTATTGAATCTCTTCTTTGACAAGGATGGATATGTAAGTATGCACTATACGAAGCTTTTACCAAATTATCTTATCCTTAGGATGAGTGATAATGTTGTGGAGGGAAATATAAGGGTCAATTCTAGGTATATCTTGATAAGACCATGTAAATTATATGTTGCAGTCTTGAAGGAAAGAAGGGTAGTCTTGTTGCTCCATAGAATTTAAAGATTGGCCTATTTTTATGATATGAGGGTTATCCTGAGTTCCTAAATTAACATCAATAGTGGATTCATTTAGCATAGTTTGGTTCTCAAGAGGGAGATATTTATGAATTTAATAATCCCTCACACCAAGGTAGGTAAGAATAAAATCATCATTCTAATGTTGGATGGTGTTGATGGTAGGATAATTTCATTCAATTATTTTAGAATGGATGAGAGGAAGGGTTTTAGTTTAGCCATCCTTTCGATATGTCAGGGGGGCCAAACTAATCGTATTGATAAAAAATAAATTAGATGGGATGATATCAGAGTCCTCAGAATTAGAGGGAGATGAGGTTGGTGAGGATGGAAGTTATTCATCGATGGTAGAAATGGGTTTTGGTGATGTGGGTTATTCTGGTGGTACAAACCTAAGGCCAAAGAACTCATGAGGTTTTTGAGTTTTTATTATGGGTAACTCATGAGGTCTCTATTCATAAAGGCTAAGACCAAACCCCTTCTAAGCACATCGGTAAAGATAAGCTTTGGTGAAGGCTAGTTTGTCAAGGTAAGAAAAATTAGTAGTGAATGGTCAGATGAATGGGGTAATTGCAGAAGCGAGAAGTGGTTGATCAAGTCCCCCATAAAATAAATTCATTTGATTATTAGGGAGCCAAAAAGGGATGATGGTTCCAATTTTGGGATCGTAGGAAGGGTCATATTTGAGGTTCCCATATTCTTACAGAGTAGGGAAAGCATCTAAGGCTAAAAGTTGATATTCCCCAAGAGATATGTTGAAATTTGGATTGCAAGGGGTCCTCAACTAGAATTTGGGATGAAAGGATGGTTCAGCTAGTTGATGATTCATCATCATTGTGAGTAGAAGTGTTAATAGTTTTGGTTGGTGGGGTGATTTTATTAGAAGTTGGTTACGAGATAGATGAAGGATGAATAAGAATGTCATTAGGCTAGTATGTCATATTACAAGAGGTAAAAGGACTAGGGTTAGCTTTGATGGTAATAACTTGTCCCTCATACTCAAATTTAACACATTAGTATAAGGTGGAAGGGACACAAATCATAGCACAAATCCAAGGGTGTCTGAGTAACACATTGTATTGTAACTTGCCCTTTATAATGTAAAATAGTTTTAGAATGGTATGAGGCCCCAAGTGGATATGGAGGATAATAGTCCCTAAGGTAGTGTCCATGATTAGAAATTGGGTTTTGAAAAAGGTTTCAAGTCACAATTTTAGTGGTGACACACTATAGATCTCATCGAGGGCTTTCTGATGCTTTTCATGGTTCGCAAAACAAAGTCTAAATGCTCAAGATATGGTCATTTGAAGATTTGTCAAAAAAATCACTTACAACATTTGGCACATGATTCAAAAATGTATCGACATTTGGACCTATCAGATGTTGACATGTGGCACTATTGAAAATCCAAGTGGGCCAATAGCCATTTGACACATGGAAAAATGGAATTGACATGTTTTAAGGAGGTGACAAGCTATTTAAAACCTTATCCTTTTACCAAGTGCTTGCATGTGGGACAAAGCATAAAGTCTGAGCATCTAAAATGGAGGGAAGAAAAATTCAAACCTGGTCAAAGTGCGCCCAAGGAGGCAGGCCACCCTTGTCCTCATCCCTAGGCACTGAGAATGGAGGAAGGAGGTTTTAAACTTGAGACCTGGCACCTAAAAGGGATAGGCCTTGACCACTTCAACCACGGGTCTTGAAGTGTTATATAAGGCACTAATTTTTACTTGAATTTATCAAGTTTTAGACTGTGTATTTATATTTTAAGAGGCTGAGAGTTTGTTTTAAGCTTGGAGATAGCTACCAAATGGGGTTTTCTCCAATATCTAACCTTATACACAGAGGGTAAGCCTTTTTAATTATGTTTTTTAATTAAAAAGAGAAGTATTTTATTATTATTTGGATATACCAATGGATTAAGTGAAGGGACCAAAGCACATTCGAAAGGGGTTGAAGACTGAGGAAGGATTACGTGTGACCAAGCTTGAGTATATCAGCAAGGTGGAGTTCCTAGATAGAGATCAGGCCTGAGGGAAGTTATGCAGCGTTTCAAGAATTTGTAAGCCATTTGTTGTGCAAATTTAATAAAAATGGTCCTCACTATTGGGCGGACCCAGAGATGTAAGCAAAATATGTCGAACTCCATTAACAATGTCAGATGGTAATTTGTCCTTTGCTTGCATGTTTTAATTCAATTTTATGATTTTTTAATTATGAAATCATACAAAGATTAAATTTTGACAATTTACAACATTTGATGTCAAAAACAAAAACTGGTTTAATTGGTAAATGGAAGTAACAAGTCTTTTGATCATTCCAATCTAACCAAACAACTGAAAACATTTTTGACAAAACATTTTTCAAGTTCTTTTGAGTTTTTTTCAAGAATTTGATAAGTTTTGAGAAATTTAGTATTCATATTTTGAACTTCACTTTGAGTTTATCAGTGGATTTTATGGATCAAGTTGGTATCAGAGCAGTTAGAATGCTGGGTTAGCTTTTGATTGAAGTTTTGACTGTGGTTTTCAATTTGTTGGTTATCCATAACACTTGATTAGATTGTAGTGTACAGTTGTGGAATCAGTGTGTTTGTAGGAAAACATGGGCAAGTTGTCACATAAAGCCAAGATAGAAGAGCTTGAAATCATCAACAACCAGATTCAGGATGAGAATGCATTCCTGAGATGCAAGCTCTATTCCCTTGAAGAGAAAATTGCAAGTTTAAAATAAGATCTTGAATCCAAGGATGAGCTCTTGATTATATTGCAATGTGGTGAGTGTGAAAAGGTAAAACCTTCAACTTCAAATGCAGAGACTATGACTGAGTGCAGTGTAAGTTTTTCACCACAGAAATCTTCATCTTCATCTACCATTTTAGATTTAGATTCTAGTATTATTGTTTTTGGTGATTTTGAAAGATACACTAAGGGCATAGGATCTAAATTGTTGTTTAAAATGGGTTATAATGGAGGAGGACTTGGTAGAGATAGCCAAGGTATATCTAATCCAATTCAGGTTGTGCATAGACCTCTTCATGTAGGTTTGGGTTATACTAGTGTGCAGGTGGATGATGGAGAAGTTTCTTCCATGGCTAAAGGAAGATGAGCTTCTAATAGCGAAGGTTTTAGGCCACTAGTTCAAAGGTGTAAAGGTAAAAGAGGTATTGAGACTCCACCTCTTGATTGTTACACTAAATCTTTTGATCCAATTGATACTTTTAGGAGGTTTGGATATAATGGACAGAATATAATGCAATCATTTCCATGCACTTTTTGTGGGATGAATAACCATAGTGCTAAGACTTTTTGGAAACAAAATGCTTTATTGAAGTAGATTGCATGTTTGAAAGACCATTTTCATGTTAAATTGGGAATTAGCGAAAGGGGACCCTCACCTAAGAAGGATGTTTGTACTCATTGTAAAGTGAGTGGACATAGTATTAATAGATGTTTTAAGCTTCATGCATCTTCACATTCAAGTAATGTTAGAACTAAGATGATTTACAAACCTCTCACTAAGGTTATTGAAGCTAATTCAATCCATAATGCAGTTGACAATACAACCCAGAATAAGGTAAAACCTACAAGTGAAAATCCATTTAAGAGGTTAAGTCAGCAATATGCAATTGATAATGAATCCACTAAGATGATCAATTTCACTAGGAAGAAAGAAATGGTTAAGTGGATTATCACTACATTCTTTTTGCAAAGCATGGTTAAGAATTCACCTAAGGGAATGAACAAGCTTTGATAGATGTAGATTAGAGTTGGTGGGAACACTTCAAGACAAGTTTATCATATGAAGTTTTTCAATTCTCACTTTTTGATAACTCTAAGTTTTTGAATCTCCTATTTATGTTGTGTGAGTTGTTTAGAGGACTTGAACTCATTTGATCAGTTGGAGATAATAGCAGAGTGCATGTTTTAGGTTGAGTTAATTCCTTACAACACTTATTAGATTGTTATTTTTTAGAATGTATCTATTTTTGGCACATGGATGTTTAGATGCATTTTCTTAAGACCCTTTGGGCATGTTTAGATGTTAGGCAGCATACACTTTTGGTTGTTTGCATTTGCTTAGCATATAAGTCCCATACTAAGGCATTGTATTGCAACATGTCCACAACATTTATTGTATGTTGTCAGCATTATAAACTTGTCTTGTAATTACATTGGGAGTTGTTTCAGTTTTTTGAAATTCATTGCTTTACAGGATGTGACATTTGGGCAGGCAGTTTTTTGGTATGTTGTAATCACTTTGGCAGTTGCAGATTCACTTACTCATGCCTTGGGATTAGGAATTTTCATGGTTTGATTGTGAATCATTTCAATGCAATTATTTATATCCTTGCTATGATTGGGTTCTATTTTCATGGATGCAATAGACCAATTATAAGATTTCAGAGGATATTAGACTTTTGAAGACTAAAAGCCTTCCATTAGGGAGGTGTGATCAGAAATTGGTTTCTTAAAAAGGTTTCAAGTTAGAGTTTTAGTGGTGGCACATTTTAGAGCTCGTCTAGAGCTTTTTGATGCTTTTCACGGTTTGCAAAACAGAGTCTGGATGCTCAAGATATGGTCATTTGAAGATTTGTCAAAAAAATCACTTGCAACATTTGGCACGTGATTCAAAACATATCGACATTTGGACCTATCAGAGGTTGACACATGGCACTATTGAAAATCCAAGTGGTCCAATAGCCATTTGACATGTGGAAAAATGGCATTGACATGTTCCAAGGAAGTGACAAGCTATTTAAAACCTTATCCTTTTACCAACCGCTGCATAAAGTCTAAGTGCCTAAAATGGAGGGAAGAAAAATTCAAACTTGGTCAAAGCATGCCCAAGTAGGTAGGCCACCCTTGTCCTCATCCCTAGGTGCCTAGAATGGAGGAAGGAGGTTTTAAACTTGAGACCTGGCACCTAAAAGGGATAGGCCTTGACCACTTCAACCATGGGTCTTGCAGTGTTATATAAGGCACTAATTTTTACTTGAATTTATCAAGTTCTGGACTGTGTATTTGTATTTTAAGAGGCCGAGAGTTTGTTTTGAGCTTGGAGATAGCTACCAAATGGGATTTTCTCCAATATCTGACCTTATACACAGAGGGTAAGCATTTTTAATTATGTTTTGTAATTAAAAAGAGAAGTATTTTATTATTTTTTGGATATACCAATGGATTAAGTGAAGGGACCAAAGCACATTCAGAAGGGGTTGAAGATTGAGGAAGGATTTCGTGTGACCAAGCTTGAGTATATTAATAAGGTGGAGTTCTTGAATAGAGATCAGGCCTGAGGGAAGTTGTACAGCATTTCAAAAATTTGTAAGCCATTTGTTGCGCAAATTTAATAGAAACAGTCCTCACTATTGGGCAGACCCAGAGATGTAGGAAAAATATGCTAAACTTCGTTATCAATGTCAGATGGTAATTTATCATTTGCTTGCATGTTTTAATTCAGTTTTATAACTTTTTAATTATGAAATCATGCAAAGATTAAATTTTGACAATTTACGACATTTGATGCAAAAAATAAAAACCACTTTAATTGGTAAATGGAAGTAACAAGTCTTTTGATCATTCCAATCCAACCAAACAACTAAGAACATTTTTGCCAAAACATTTTTCAAGTTCTTTTGAGTTTTTTCGAGAATTTGATAAGTTTTGAGAAATTTAGTATTCGTATTTTGAACTTCACTTTGAGTTTATCAGTGGAGTTTACGGATCAGTCCATGGTATCATTAAAGGAGAAAATGACCATTGTACTTTCTAACATGATATTTTTGGGTAGCTAAAGTTGGTCATATGTAAGGGAGGAGATAATATTGATTATATCTCCTCCATCAATCATCACCCTCTTGATGCAGGTTTGATTGACATATGTTGTGATGAAGAGGGGAGGATCAAAATCCTTATTAGGATGAGTGGGAAGTATTTTATAATCTTGAAAGGTGACAAGGGAAGAAAGATAGATGGATCTAATCAAGGGTACAAGAGGTTGAATATCATCTAGTTGAACCTCTATAGATTACAGAGCCTTGATCAATACCTAACTATGGTAGGGTGGGGTGTTGACTAGTTTATAAAGGCTCATTTTCACTAATGTTTGATGAAGTTGTTTTGACATGATACACTAGATGGATTCAGATGGGTTGGAGGTAGAGGGTCCCAAAATGGATATTTTGGGCTTTAGTGGTGGCATAGGTGAAGGTTTAGGTGTTTGGTTTTGGTTAGAAGGTTGAGGGGTGGAAGAGTAAGTCCATGGAATGGATACCTTGGATTTTCTCTTATCTTTATATTAGGCTTGGGATTGCATGACCACATGAATGGTGTGGATAAGGGGGTTTTCTAGGTTTTGTGGTTGCTCTGGTTCCTCCCTCTCATCCCTAGGTAGGAATGGGAGAGTAGGTAAAGGTTGGGTAGGTTGGGTGGATGGCAATATGGATGATGGGGGTAAGAAGGGTTCATTTGATAATAGATCATCCTCATCATATAGGCTATGAACAAGTTATTGGAGAGCTTTGTAATTCTTTATTTCATGTCTCGGTGCCCTATGGTATGCATAGATAAAGTTATCATTGAACCAAGAGGGTTTGTTATTGGAAGGGTAGAATGGTTTGATTAGTGGTAGGCTAATAAAGGAGGTTTGCAACAACATTTGGAAGATAGTTGAGCAGGATTCATTCAAAGGCATTAGAGGTGATGGTTTTATAGTTTTAGGGATGAGATCCTTATTAGGTATAGGATTTACCATGGTAGTTGTGGTTGGAAAATGGTATTAATTGGTGGTTTCGATTGGGTTTGCTTGGTTATGGTTGGTTTGGAGGTTGAAGATTTGGATATGGAAGGCTTAGACGATAAATGTTTAGTTATAGATAGGAAAGTAGAGGTATATAGGTTGGTTAAAAATGATTGAGAACTAGATTGTTTGATGGGTATAAGTGGAGAAAAGGGGGATGGTTTTTTAGAAGAATATGTAACTATAATGGTAGAAGGATGGGATCCTCAGATAGATAGTAAGTGGGAAGGAGGTGGTATGGGTATAATTCAATGTGGATGTTTGGGTGACTCTACTTTTTTAATTGGTTTTGTTGGGGGTTGCATTGGTGGACTAGATGGTGTTAAATATAACTTCAAAGAGGGGTGAGTGTGGTTAGGTGTGGGAAGGATTCCCAGATTCTTGATTGGTTTGGTGTGAGAAGCATAAGTTTATTTGATAATTTTAGGTAGAGGTGGTTGGGATGGTTCACTTATGGTTTTGGAAGAGGTATTTGGTGAAGAGGTAGTAGTTGATTTAAGGGTGTATTCAATGGAAGTTGATGATTCAATTTTTTTTTGGTAAGGGATCCCGAGATGATGCTAAAAATTAGATCTATCAAAGTTGGTTTGAGAAGTGAACTCTAAACTTTGGACGAGCCCAGAAAAGGGTTTGTATATGGTTTTAATTCCTTGGTCATTGGTTTCAAATCTTAAAACCTTTGGTGGAGAACATGGAATAATTTTTTTAATTTTGATGGACAGTTCCAAAATTAGTAGTTGGGTAGATGAGGTAATATCCTCTTATGGGATGGATTTTGAAGAGGAAATGGATGGTTAAATGATAGGGGAGGTAGGTGTGTTTTTCCCAAGTGAAGGAGTGAACATGGTTTCTTCCTTTGTTTGGGTGTCCAAAGGAATGGAGGGAAGTTCTACCACTTGAATGGGTGGGGTGGAAGAAGAGGGAATGGTTAAAGCAATGGTTATTTCCTTTGGTGTTTCCATCAAAGGAGAAGTAGATAAGGCTAAAGTCTCATCAAGTGAAGAGAGAGGGGTAGTTGATTCCTCCATTTGGGTATCTAAAGGAATAGGAGGTGAGTTCATTGTTTCTATTTGGGTGATTGAGGTAATGGTCTCTTCAATAATGGGCTCATTACTAATAACATTGATTGTATGTGCCTCATGAGAGTGATATGATTTGGGTTGGTTATCATGGTGTTTTCTAGAAAGAGCATGATTAGGAAAAGGCTTGAAAAAAATGTCAAGGGATTGATTCGGAGGTACATTGGGATTATCAAACATAAGTTTTCCACTATCAATCAAAATCTAGACAAGACTTTTGAAGGTATTACATCTATTAATTTTATGTCCTAAGACTCGATGAAAGGCACAATGGTCATTTTAATTATACTAACCTAACATGGGGTGAGAAGCATCAAATTGTTGGGGTGCTTTAATTGGTGGAAGTTGTATGAGGTTGGCTTTGAACAATTTATCCAAAACTGATGCATAAGATTCTCCAATGGGAGTATATTGTTTTGGAAGAGCTCAATTTTAGTTATGGTTTTGTTAATAAGGAGGGTTTGAATAATTGGTTTAAGGTGGTTGGTTGATAGTTGGAGGTGGAGAAGTTTTTATAATAATTGAGTTTGTGAATGATTTTGCTTTGGTATTAAATTGGTTAGTGGTTTTGGTGGAGGAAGGGTCATTGGATTTAAAGTTAGAATTTTTGTTTTGTAGCTTTAATTTCCCTTCATCAATGACTCAATTTTCTAGTTTATGTGTGATGGTGAATACCTAGTGGGGGAAATATATTTGGTACAAACCTAAGCAAAAATTTCAATCAATTCAGGCTAGGGTAAGCAAAAATAAATTTGGTTGATGAGACCTCTCCATCTAGCAAAAAAATAAAAAAATTGGCTCATCATCAAATTTCTTAATGGAATATAGGTCAGTAATAGAAACCTTTTTAGATATATTTATCGAGAAATGCTCTAAAAAGATATGGGCCAATTGGGAGAAAGAAAATATAGAGTGCATGGGAATAACACTATACCAACCAAGGGTAGGTCTAGATAAGGACATGGGGAAGTTCGAATAAGGGGAGCATCATCATATGCAATCAAATAAAAAGAATGATAGAATGCTCTTAAATGTTGATGGGGGTCCTCCTTGCCTTGGAATTTGAAAAACTTAGGTAAATCCCATTTAGGAGGATAAGAATGGAGGGGAATAGATGGATGATGGGTTCATTACAAATTTGATGGTAGGATAAAAGGTTATATGAGACACAAAGACAGATGACTCCAAGTTGGTTATTTTGTCCATTAACATCTTGATAAAATATGGTTGGGGTTGGGATGTAGTATAATTAAGGGGCACATTCTATTGAATTTTGGGTGGCAACTATGTTTGTATAAGTAACAGAGGGCACTGAATAAGCCACATATTGGTAAGTGGTGATAAGAGGTTGAGATGGTGCCACATAAAGGTTGATTGACACAAATGGTGTGGTGGAAGGTACTATATACCCCTATAAGTTGGGGACATATTGATAGGTTGTCATGGGTACTTGTTGAGGGATAGATATGGGTTGACTTAAAGGTATGGCTGAGGTAGTGGGTTGAGGTTGGGTAGGTTGAGGTTGAGTGGTGACTCTAGTGCTAATTAGTGGAAGTGTTTGAGGTATAGAAAGCACCAAGTTATAAAATAGGGTAGAAGTTAGTGGATTGGTTGAGATAAGGGGAAGGGTAGAAATAGGGGTAGTAGATAACCCCATGGTAGGTGGAGTATAGGTAACTAGAGGTAAGGTTGAATCTATATGTGAAGTGTTGGGTGTGGTAGGAGGTGTTTGGTTAGAAGTTGGAATATTAGATTGGGTTTGGGTAGTGGTAGTAAAAGGGATGTTGGAGGAAGAAGACGTTTGGGTCAATAAGGGTTGGTTGAGGTGGGACCCACTATAATATGGGGAGGCATACCATAGAGAGGGTTCGTAGGAGGAAATGAAGTAATAGAGGTACAGTGAGGTAAGTTGTTAAGATAATGTTGAAGGTCCACCAGATGTTATCAAAGAAGGTAGCAAAGTCTGCATCACCCTTAGAGACAACTAGGATTCTAGTAGCAGGGGAAGAAAGATGAGGTAAACACTCATCATTAGAATTATATTCCATGTAAGAAGAAGAAGAAGAAGGTGGTGATTGATTGGTTTGGTATCTTAGTTATTGCCTAGTAAAGACCATGTGAGAAAATAATATAACGAAACTCACACCTCAAACAAAGAGTAATCAAAATAAAATAATTTAAGGTAAATAATGTGTTCACTAAAAGTGCATTAAATCTTAGAATTATTTTTAGATCACTTTTGGCTTATGCCTTCAAAAGTGTGAAGAGAGAATTTGGCTTGTAGATCAAGTACTAAAGAGGTAATCTAAGGTTAGTTTCAATTTGTTTAGGTGTTTAAGAGATAAATCTATGTTGAACTTCGATATGTTGCTTGGTATTGGGGCATACCCCCTCACTTCACAATCCCACAGTGGTAAGAGTGTCATGTGTTTAGCAAAAATATAGAAAGTTTAGAATCTATACTCAATTAGAGAGATGATTTGGTTCTCCCCTTGGTGGTGAAATCTAATTAGGATGATTATAAAGGGGTAAGATTGTCTCTAGGTGATGAAATCCTAGTCAGGCCTTATCTCAGGTATGTTTTGATGTGTTAATTGTTTTATGGTTTGGCTTAATGTGTGATAACAAGAGTAAAATCTACAATTAATTACTTTGCTTCCTAAGTTACTAAATGAACTAAGACAAGTAGACACTTAATGTATGCAAGGGATTTATTTTATGCCCAAAAAGAAATTTTTAGATTTCATTTGATGAATAAACAATAAAGGAAGAAAAAGGAACTGGGTCCCACCATGCATGCCAAAATGTTTCAGTTACTTTCACTCGTTTATTAATTTTGAAGGCAAGTAATGAAACTAGTAATAGGTTGTGTAGAAGAATACCTTGTAAAATTATGTGCATGAATCCAGATGATGATGGGAAATCATCTTTGGTTGTGAAGGAATAACTTGTAGATAAGAAAGACACTAAAAATGAGGGTTGTTGGATGGATGGTTGAGTGAATTGTCTAGTGTGAGCTAGCTACAAGAAGTATATTTCTTATTAGGAGGCTATTAATCCACTATTATCATAATTAAGTTGATATAAATGAAAAGAAAGGATACTTGTATTCAATAATATGAAAGTAAATGCATGTAAGGAAGAGAAAGTGAATGTTTTTTCAAAGAAAAAAACTATAATAGTAAAATTGGGTCAATACTTATGCTAAAATGGTCAAGGTCTAGTCCAAGAAATCAGAAAGGATACTGTAATCAGGGAAAAACTAAAAAAAATGGGTTTGGATGGGACTAAGGGGCTAAAAATAACTTGTTTTGTTTTCATTCCATAGTGACAATCGATGGTGAAATGAACCATCGACGGTTTAGGTTGACCATCATTGGTTAGGTAATCATTGATGGTTGAGGTGACCAACAATGTTTGTGCTAACCATTGGTGGTTACCTATATAAATATGAAAATAATTAAAGCAAAAGGTGTAGATTGGGTATTTGGGAAAATAGAGGTCTATTATGGGGCTGAGGGGTGGAAAATAAGAAACTGATGGGTTTGGTAGGGTAGGGAGGTTAGAAATCAATGAAAATAAGCAAAGATTCCTAAAACTTTATGGTGGAATGATAAAGTGATTTGGATTTCACAAATGATTTTGGTAGATCTTTAGGTCTCTAATGATGTTGCTCACTTACTGAAAGGATGTTGAATACCTGTATCTAAGAGATCTTGGATGCAAAATTCTAGATTTTAGATTGTGAAACCCCTTTTAATTCCTCATCTTATCCTTTTATAAGATGAAGTTGCTAATTGGGATGGAGGAAGATTATAATTTGATAAGGGGATTAAGTTGTCAATTCACATCATTTTAAAGCAAGTTTTGAAATTAAGTTTCCGTTTAGGGAGATGCTTATCTCATACAAGGCTATAAATTCTTTAAAGATTTTAAAGTAAAATTAGAGTCTTGACCATTGATGATCAGGCCAACCACTGATGGTTAGGCTGATCATCAATGGTTAGAATAAGCATCGATGGTCGAGGGGTTGGAAAAAAATAGTTAAAAGGAAGTTAAAAATTGTGGGATAAATTATTTATCCAAATGTTTAAGGGTTTTTATAGGGTCAAGTTAGTAAATGAGTCTAATTGACTAGGTGGTCCTCTAGATGTGAAGTCAGATGAGGGTCAAAAGGTAATTTGACATCAAAAGTGGTCATGTGCAATTTTTAAGTGTCGATAATTATCTCCCTGGGTATTCCAAAGTCCCTCATATAACTTTTTCCCTTACATGCCCTTATAGACCTAAATGTACCATCATTCTCCTTTTACAATTTTGAATTTTTGAATTAGACAAAAAGGGTGGGAAATAATTTAATTTATTTTTTTCTTAGAATCATGGCTCCTTACCAACACCACACCTTTCCTAGGACTCTTAGACACATCATAGACTAACCATTGGGAAATCTACAGATGCCCCTGCATTAGTTGTTTTAGTTGTTGTTGTAAAGTACCCATGACATGCATCAAGGTATTACCTCTTGATAAGGTGTGTTATCATCATTAAGAGGTTCATTTAAACACTGAATCTTATTGTTAATATTAGCCATTGGTACACTATTTTGTGAATAATTATTATAGATATCTTGGAATTGGTAAGAGGGAAATTTAACTATCACTCTCATGGAGGTTTGAATGAGGAATATGTTCTACTGTAGTAAGGAGGGGTGGAGGATATTCATTGGTATTTTTTGTTTTGTTAATTTGTAAATAAGTATCACATTCTAATGGAATATAAGATACATTATTATCATGTGAATATAAATTATGGACATGAGTATGAGTATGAGTATCACATTCTTATCTGAAGACATATTATTACTTTGATTAGCATCTAATAAGAAATTAATTTTGACATGAGAGATGGTTGAAGTAGAGTGAGGACTAAAATCAATTTATTCTTCACTAAAATCATAGTAATCATTGTTATTCCAAGTTTCATCATAATCAAAATTTATTTCACTTGTAGAGTTAATGGAACAAGAACATTCATTTTCATTCTTAGTAAGAGAAAGAGTAGAAGAAGATTTTAACTTTTTACTACTATGCAACATATCATCATGTGTAGGTGGAATGCAATGTGTTTCTTCATTTATTATGAGTGGAATGTACATGTTATAATTATTTTAAATAATGAAGTTAAAGGTAGAAGAAATAAGAATCATATTTTCATTTGGTGGATTATGACATGTAGGAGATGGGTTAGAAATATTTTAATTATCTATAGTTTGCAAGGAATCCATATGTTGATCTTGAAAGGTAAAAGAATGTGATAACACAATATGATCTACTTTATTTTATAAACCTATAAAATTTGTAATATTAGTTGCACATGTTTTTTTCAAATTGAATTGAGAAAGGTGAAGAAGATGCATTTTCCTTTTCTATGTTAGGAAATCATGTGAAGGAATAATATTGCTCAAATCATGCAAAGGTAAATTAATTTTATTTTCCTTATATTATTTTAATTTGAATAAATATGTGGCAAAAGTGGTTGATAGGCTAAGAACGCATTCAAAAAAAGCACTACCTATAAGGGGATCTTTTAGCTTTATGTTATTAAGTTGATTTTTAGAAGTTGGTGAAGAGAGAGGAGGAGGAGAAGATGCATCTATTATATCCTCATTATCACTTTCATTATCATGCTCATAATAATCACTATTTCCATCATTACGAAAATAATCATAATCATCATTATAAATGGAATAATGCGCATTATCATGTGTTAGTGTATAATTTTTAAAATTATTCCATTCATTTGTATAATTATGCAAAAAAATTTAAAAATTGATCAACTGGGTGAGGGGGAAGAGGTTCCCTAGAGATCATCTTAAACTTACCACAAAAGAGAATGCACAAACTAAATAATAAGAAAACATGGGTAGAAGATAATATAACATAAATATATTTATAAATATGCTAAATATTCAGCCCAAAGTATAAAAAATAGAAATTGACTTAAAACCCTAAGGGCTAATATTTGGATGTGTGAGGACCTAGTGTGTAGATCTAGGGTTTGAAGGGGTTTTGAACATAATTGTAGGATATTGAATCAATGAAAACCCTAATAGAGGACTGATATGGATTAGTTAGGATGTGAAAAAACTAATAAAAATTAGAATTTAATAAACCCTAATTAATTACACAAAAGGATAAGGCAAAACCTAGGAGATAATTGGGGTTATTAAGCAATATTCAAAGTAAGTCAGGTTCACCAAACGATTTAAATTTTTAAGACTTAATAGATATAAATATTATATTTTTAAAGGGTTGGATTAATTAACCAAAATTAGAATTTAATAAACCCTAATAAATTACACAAAAGGATAAGACAAACCCTAGGAGATAATTAGGGTTGTTAAGCAATATTCAAAGTAAGCTAGGTTCACCAAATGATTTAAATTTTTAGGACTTAATAGATATAAATCCTACATTTTTAAAGGGTTGCATTAAAGTGATAAATATAAATAAATATTACAAATGACTAATTTAATCAATTTACCCTAAGTAGGAATGTAAAAGTGAAAGCCCACTTATCTAGAGTGAAACAAGTGTCATTGGGTGATGGTAGCACTAGAAAATTTTAGAGGAATAGTCAAGAGTCCCTTCATTCAAAATTGGAATCCCACCTACCTCAAGTCAATAGCACGATCAGTTGGATAATAGTGTAGTGTTATTGGTAAAGGTACTGTGCTAGTGTATTTTTATGGATAGGAGCCCTAAAACATTTGGGGATGTTATGAGAGGTTTCTTGCGTCCTTGTATGTGTCTTCAAAAACTTTTCATTATCTTTATGTGTCACCTTTTGGATGTTATTTCTTTAAAACCCTAATGAATACCTGCACACATGAAACAATAATGGAATCAAATGCAAAAGGAAGGGGAAAATTTGGGTTATGAGATGTTATGATCGAACAACATAGAACCCCTATTATTCTAGCTATTGCCTATATTAAAACCAATGGTCAGTGTCTCAGATCAAATTTGGTTTTCCCTTAGGGAATTTTCATAATTAATAAGCATGGTATGTAAGAATGACTTTCACTTAGGCCCTTATTTGATCAAGCATGCAAATATGTGTGATGCTGAATAAATATGCACAATGCTAAATTATACTATTGAATGATTTCATGTAATTATGTACCAAATTAGTAAGTGCTAGATATAGAATGCATTGTGAATTTATTTATAAATAAGGATCTTTATTTTGAATGTGAGACACTTGTTCTTAGGTTGACAAGGTAAAAATATAGATAAAATCATAAGAGGAGACCCAAACGAGGGTAAAGACCAGAAACAAGTTAAGAACATGACCATTAGATAATATCATTGAGGTGGATAATAACATGATGCACTCCTATTCAAGACTACACTATTTTCCTATGTGCACAAAAATGGGTTGTGACTGGGACAAATAGGAAAGTATCCCTTATGACTTGAGAACTACTGAGGGTGTAAAAATAGGGAAAATAAGTTATAATAAGGATCAAAAGACCAAAGTAACAATGTGAACAAGACTCTCATTCATCATTAATAACTTCCTATTAAAGATCCACAAAAGAGATAGTAATTATGTTTGCTTGACCAAATTAGGGTGTATACATTAACCCTTACTCCAATTACAATATAAATTTCATTATGTCAAGTTTTGAGTACAAAGATTTTTTAAGTAGAAAGGCATGTTATGACCTATTCATCCTAATTATTTTAGTTTGTATTAGGTGTTATAAAAAAATATTGTGTGCATATGTTTTGTAAGTCATCCCATTTTCTAATTGTAACTAACCTACATGTATGGGAGGTAGTAGTAGTTTTGAGTAGAATAGCTTAAATACATAACTTGTGTAAGAGGAAAAACATCTAGTGAATATTTTGTATTGAGTTATATTCAAAGGATGATTCTCGCTCAAAGAGGCATGTAATAACTTGTAGTGATATTTTGTCATTTCAATATATTATTGTTATTTTTTTTCCATTTAGTGCATATTGGTTATATTTATATTGTTAAATTATTTTTTATATAATCACATCCCTAACAGAAAATCATTGTTCTTCAAACAAATACATAAAATGAAAAAAATGAAAAATAAATGCATTTAAATTGAATCATATGTATCCAAACATATGTGGAATAGAGGTTGTTAAATCTTGATTATGCATGGTTAAGTGTGTGCACTGTAATATATAGTAAAACATTATATGAAAGTTGTAGAACCTTTAATCTTGGTTTCGGCATTGTAAAATGGTCAACTTTATATGTTATAATAAAAAACTAATTATGTGGGATATTTTACTTAAAAATGGTTTCCCATGTGAAAATTTATGTTTATGTGTGTGCTTTCCATCATCTTATATTTTCATAAAATAAGTATCCTATGTGTTTATTTATAATGAACCAATTCTATTCCCAATATTTGTTATTAGAGCTTAGTTGTGAGCTTTATAGAAGTTAGAATTGCTTGTCATAAAAAAATTTCCTTCAAGTGGGAGTTTTTACATGAGAATATTGTGAGAAAAATTAACTAGAAGCACAAAAATAAAAATTGATAAATTCAATGGTTATAATTTTTAGGTATGGAAATTCAAGTTGGAGAATCTCTTCATAGATAGAGAACAATGTATTGTTATTGTAGACACAACACCCACTGAAATGAATCCAAGAGATTTGGAAAATGTTGATTTGAAAGAAAGAATCACTATCAAATTATTTCTATTATATTTAGTTGTATTAAATGTCTTGATTTAAAATAGTACAAACTTATGTGGAATAAGATTGGAGCATTGTACTCAGCTAAGTCACTAGTAAATGAGGGTTTTATGTGAAATAATTTGTACTTTTTTTGAATGAGTTATGGTGACTTGGTTATAGAGTACCTGAATACATTCAACATTGTATTCATTCAATTTTTATCAATGGATGTTGACATGAGTGATGAAAAATGGTGTTCCATGTTCTATGCTCTTTTTTAGACCCATGGGATAATCTAGTGATGAAAATCACTTTTAACTTGTCATAGCTAGAACTAAAAGATGAGGTCATGATTATATTGTTATAAGAGATGAGGCACAAGTATTTGGAAAGATATCAAATGAATGGCAACCTAAATGTATGAAGTCAATCACATGAAAGAAGAAAGTATAAGACTAGGGATAAGGGTTCAAAGGTTAAAGTCTTTGGAGAAGTGTTGGAATTATGGCAGGATGGGGAACTTCAAGAAGGAATGCAAAGTAAAAAAGGTTGAATAGTTAAAACCACTATATATTACATAATCATTAAGTGTAGATTTATATACTGATGAAGATGGAGACTATATCTAGAAGACTCAATCTCACATACATGCAATGATGCATGGTTAGCTGATTCTAGAGCCTCCTATCATATGACCCTATTAAAGCATTGGTCCTATGAATAAGAATAATATGATGTTGGTGATGTATTTCTTAGAGACAACTCAACCTAAAAGGTTTCAGGTAGAAGAAGGGTGAATCTAAGATTAGTAGATGGGAGGATCAAAACTTTCCCAAGTGTTTATACACATTCTTGGCCTTGCAAGGAATCTAATCTCTATGAGAAAGATGAATGATGTTAGTGTGGATGCATCATTTAGCAGAGAGAGGTAAAAATTTGTGTTATAAACTATGGTGTTGACAAGGGGTACATACATGAATAATATTTAAAGCTTTATGTGAATATGGTAAGAAAATAATGTAACAACACTATTATTCTTGATTTTAAGGTTGAAGTTGAAACTTGCACATTGATTCTAATAGAGGAAGTGATGATATGGAATCAAAGGTTGGGACACATTAGTGAAAAATGTATGTGCATGTTGTAGACTAAGGATGTATTGAAAGGGGTGGATAATTTTCTTTTGGACTTCAACATGTGTGAAAATTGCATCTACAACAAGCAAGGTTATGTGGAATTCTCTACAAGTGTTATGTGAGTAAGCAGAATCCTGTAAATGATCTATAATGATGTGTTCAGATTGATAGATAAAATATCATTAAATAGATCTATATTCTATGTGTATTTCATAGATGAATAATCTCAAAATACTTAAATATACTTTATCTAAAATAAATTTTATGTTTTGAAGAAATTCAAAGAATTTAAAACCTTATGGAGAACTAGACAAAAAGTAAAATCAAAGTATGACTCATAAACAATGAGAATGATTATTAATAATTATAGTTTGAATTTTGTTACTAGAATAATTATATTAAAATGTATAAGATAATTCCATACACACCACAA
Source organism: Torreya grandis (assembly GCA_037957365.1). Taxonomy (NCBI): domain Eukaryota; kingdom Viridiplantae; phylum Streptophyta; class Pinopsida; order Cupressales; family Taxaceae; genus Torreya; species Torreya grandis. The sequence goes on from JARHVA010000383.1 coordinate 3,584,907, forward strand.
CCAAATGGAGTTGCAAAGTAGATGAATAAGACAGTAATGGAAAAGGAGCAGAGTTTGTTGAGTTGTGCACATTTGGAGTGGAAGTAATGGTTAC